>OZ026520.1:10644246-11004246 GCA_964019695.1 Loripinus fragilis
CCCTTAGCCTCTTCCAATAAAACCGGACGTAAACATTCGAAGCTTTGAAAGGTCCAAGACGTTGAATTTTATTACTAGACTATAGTGATCAGGGTGGGTGGGGTATGTCGGTATTTTTAAAGGGGTGTAATTTTGAGCATACCGAACTGTCAATTAATTTCTTATCGTTCAACGATGAATGTGCTATCGTGATAGAAACAAAGGGCGCAAATCTGTTGAGTCAGGAATCAAAACTAACGCGTGTTAACTTGCAGCTGAATTTGTGTCCTTCAAAATCGACCACCCCAGTCTTAAAACGGATACTTTTTCAATACCTTAAAGTAAATTTACAACCATGAATTTTCTAGGACACACTACAAGCTGGTCAGACTATGATATGCAATGAAAATTATCTCGCTGACATTCTCAGGGTTTATGAAATAAAGGATTTAATCTGGGTGGTGCGTTTTCAAAGTCCTTAAGTATATGTACCAAAAAAGCTCCATTTTGTTCGCCGGAAATGGCGCAGTGAAAATTAGTTCTGTAGCATGTGAGTTCAGCCCTGTTAAAATCAAATCGATTATTCTGATTTTTGAAAAGTTTTATCAGCAGGATAAATGAAGTTTATTGTTTCCCTTAAAATGTCGCTATAACATCTTTTTTACGACGTTGCAACCGTTTGTTTCGCTGCAATCAAACTAGAAATTGTGTTTCTGTGACGTCAACGTCACGTTATCAAAGTCCATGAAAAGTAGACCCTCTATGTACGGCAGAGGTTGATTCCTCGGAACTGGCCGATGTGCGTGCAGATAAGTATGATTGCAGCAAAACAAACGGTCATAAATGAAGTTATGTTTTTTCAATAAAATATCGCTGAAAAATACATAAACTTCATTTAATCTGCTGATTAAACTTTTCTGGTAATCAGAAAAATGGACTTTAATGGGGTTTAACCCACATGCTACTGAACTAATTTTCCTTACGCCAGTTCCAGCTGGCAAACTGAAGCTTTTTCGGACATAGCACTATGCGTAATGCGCCTTACGTAAACCCGAGGCTTGATTCGTTTCTCGAATTATGCTGAACTTTCCCGATTGGGTCGGTATGTTATTTGTTATTGTGGCATTTCCATGGTCACACTTACTTCTTTGTGAAATTTATGACATCGTTAGCATTGTTAAATCATATTTAGTTTAAACATATTTTATTTCAACTTGGTAAGATACACATACAAATATACACTCAGACATAAGTTAAGCATCACCCGAACATTATTTCAGAGGCGTTTTTCGCGTACAAATTTCTTCAGAAGAATAACCAGTTAGTAATATTATGTTAACCTTGTCTTCCTGTGGTCTGCTGAACATTTCAGAATGGCTTTGGTCATTTTGCTGAATTTCTACGGTGTTCAGTTTTCACCAACCCCTATTTTGGGGGTGTACCCTTAAAAAGTGTCACAGTTTAACCCAAAATGCTTACTTTGAATTCAAATAAACGCAGAAGTAATCTAGACTTATTTTCTGAAAATAGTGTCAAACTGATTCTATCGAACTTCAAGTTCCATGTCAGTTATAGATGATCATAGTGAAAGTTAATCGTGTGTTTATAATTTTTGCATTATCACTATATAGCAAGCCATTCTTTACACATCCATAACTTTTATTCTTTTAGAGATATGAATCTGAAAATTTCAGACAGAATTTGTCTTTGATATTGTAACAATGTGACACTAACACTTCACATGTCTAAGCGTTTTGAAAATATCCTAATGGGCTAAAGAATAGGGACATTTCTAGGGGTAGGTGCGCATTTACCATGCCTGGTTGTTTACCTTTGTGATAATTGAATCGAAATATGCTGTAAATTGTCACCACTTTATCTATTTCAATAAATAAAACAAGAAAATATTCATGACTGGAAAGCTTCCTTCGTTTTCTAGGAAACTATTGAGGCGATGCTTAATTTATGTCTGACTGTATATATACAAGCTACATAATGTAAAAGGATTAGAACGAAAGCTGGAAGCTTATGTTATTCTTCTCCTAGCAATAATCAGATGTAAATATAATGGCGTTGTTTTTAAGCTGTTGAAATATAATACTTTAACACAATCTTACTTGTTACGTCAACATACCTTTGCGCCAAGTATGTGTATGTTACGTCTTCATAAATGGCACTGTTATTGTGCTGTTGCTCTCTTTTAATTAACACATACATTATGTGCACTATTGAGCACTTCGTTATGGCGATCTGAAATTTTAGCAGGTCTAATCATTCTATTTGGTGCAAAGGTCTGTTAACGTAATGTAAAAATGTAGAACAGAAAAAATACTTTATAACAAAAATCACTGAAAAGAGAGGGAAAATGCAAGCAAGTAGTTTGTTAATAAATCATATTTACATGGTCTTCGATTGAAATTGACTGGTTTCTGAGAAAAATATTGTCAAATTCTTATAATTAAACAAATCTTTGGCTTAATTAGTTTTCCACTATTAATACGTAAGGATTCAAAAACCCATCTAAATCTAGCGTTCGTTTTATTGGTTACAGGCAAATAGTGCAGACTCAGATCAAACGCCTTTCCACATGATGCGGCGTCTAATCAAGATCTTCACTGTTTGCCTACAGTAAGTTCTATTAAAGATTGAAAACATTAAACATGTTAATAACACCACTAAAATTGGAAATGGGCCCGTCTTACTGATATGGGTAGGAAAGTTAATTCGGGTCATTTTTGTTATGTATGTCTTGTGCTTGAGATGCTTTTGCGTCTGTTCATGGCTGCCTTGTGGTCTCCTGAAGGGAACGGGCTGACCTCTTGGCCTTTGTTTGTGATGTTTTTTGATTTTATTACTTTCCCGTTTGGTGTCCTGGGACAGGTGTGGTACTTGATTGCATCGATTCCATTTCCTTGCTGTCTTTCTTACTTTAAATGGGTTAATTAAAGTAGGTCTTGGTCAATCGAGGACATTTCATAGGGCCCACATCCCAGATGCTATACATGACGGACCAAGGTCATTGGCTTTCTGTTTCCAGAGGAGAATATTGTTTGATGGTGTACTTGCCGGCCATCTTGTTCATATGATCAGGCCTCGAGGTTATAAAATTTGCGCACATTCTCAGACTCAAAATAAAGTGCAATGAATGGCTGCTTGCGGACACGCGTCCGCAAGCATC
Source organism: Loripinus fragilis (assembly GCA_964019695.1). Lineage (NCBI taxonomy): Eukaryota > Metazoa > Mollusca > Bivalvia > Lucinida > Lucinidae > Loripinus > Loripinus fragilis. The sequence goes on from OZ026520.1 coordinate 10,647,404, forward strand.
CAATCATTGCCCTTTATTTTTATTCTGAGAATGAACTCAAGTTTTGTAACCTCGAGGTCAGGACCGTTAGAGCTGGTATCCAGCATAAGATACAAGATTTACATGTGCTTACAGCGAAGATTCAAATCAGTCTGCACATTCGCACAGTACGATCAGAATATCATTTTTCCGCCTGAATAAACATTGGACCATTTACTACACACAGTGCGCCCACCGAAGTCTCTTATCAGACAGCGCGGATGCCCAGGCTGATTGGAGTTTTTGATGGGCGCACATGCCAATTTGTGCCTTTTTTCTGGATACCGGGTCCCCACTCTAAGGAGTCTTTCTTATGGAAATTGAGTCGAATTAGAAGAGAAGGTGTTTTGAAAATGTAAATGGATAGACGACTGACACCGGAAACAAAGCAGTTCTTACGTGTAATTGCAAATACGTTAATCGTTCTTTTTTCTTTGTTTAACATGTTTAAAGCCACTAACCATATACGCTAAAAATCGGAATTCTTGATTTATATGTTCTAGAAGACGATGCATTGATAAGTTAGAGGTCTTTCATGCAAGCCAAATATCTATGTGTCTTGATCCACATTTGAATTAAGGATGAGGTTGGCGGCCATGAAACAGGTTTAAGCCTTCCAGTAAACTATTTTACTGACCGTTCTAAGGCAGTACTTCGTTTGTGGATCTTTTATGTTTTTTTTTCTGTCTTGTGTTTGCTATGCCTTTGTTCGCGTCTGTTTATATGTGCCTTGTGGTCACCTGCTGGGAAAGGGCTGGCCTCTTGGCTCTCGTTTGCGGTGTCTAACTGCGGGCTCGTTACTTTCCCATTGGTATCCTGGGTCAGGTTTGGTACTTGATTGTATCGATTCCTGATCTGTGCACCCTTACTTACTTCTAGATAGCTAAATATAAGTATACTCCCTCACCATAATAAAATTTATATGAATTGTATCTCTTTAACTAAACCAGATGTAATGTTATGATCAAGTTCCTACTTTTAGCAACATATTAGGAACGCATTATTGCAAATGCAAAATTGAGAGGAGAATGTGTACATAAAATGAAATAAAAAGGTATATTGCAAAACAGTTAATGACTTCAAATCGGGTTGTCATACAGAATTATCAATCATTATAAGCTATAATAAACCTGGGCTTCTGGCCTCAATGAAAAACACTATATCGCATTGAAAACCTTATATCAACCCCATTGATGCCAATGGTGGTATGTTAACGTAATAAACGATTGCATCAAATTTTAATATTCAACAGCATAAACACAACGCTCTTATATTTACATCTGATTTTTGCTATTAGGACTCGGAAGAATAGCATAAGCTTCCAGCTTTCGCTCTTATCCTTTTACATTATGTAGCTTGTATATCATACTAGCCAACTGGAATTTTTACTTAATATCCTCTGGACGACTCCGTTCCTGTGTTAAGGTTATTTGGTGATATGTTTTCATTTCTATTCAAATTTTTATAGAACATATGGTATGGAAACAGTGGAGGCCCTGATCAGACGCCACGTTCTCTGCGTCTGATCTGGTAATGCACCGTTTGCCTAGTCCCATAAAAAGGAACAAGGACTATATGGGTCAAATATGTGATGTTGAATTAATAAAAGTAGAGCAAACAATAAACATTAAAATTTATTATTTTATCAGATAAAAACAAAATATCCAAACTTCAAGAGAACACCAATATTTACACAAACAAGCACCTGCAAATAACATTACTGCCAAATCCAGCTTTGAATAAGTCATGTAAGCCAGGTATTGGCAATTTAATTGATAGGCTCATATTTGGGGGTATTGGTGAACTCTTGTCGTAGGAACATAACAAGCCAGGAAAAGTTGTAACGATAATTTCTGTTTTTTATTTTCATCGTTTTAAGTCCAAAGTTTAAATTTATGTCCCACTATGTGTCAAAATAATATTTCTGTTTTTTATTTTCATCGTTTTAAGTCCAAAGTTTAAATTTATGTCCCACTATGTGTCAAAATAACTGTATGGTTTTTCTTTAGTTTTAGAAGATTTACTCTTGATGCGATTGTCAGAAACATAAAATAAGTTTTGCCTTTTTCTTCACTAAGCATCTTTTAGCGGGTACAATCCGCGGGTTCAAAACGAAAGTGTCTACTTCGATTTTAAGTCGAGACGAAATGATGTTCTTATTGGGATTTGATGCAACTGTATCTTTGTCAAGGAATCCAGCATCCGAAAATAAAGAGTATGTTTATAAATAGCTTTGTTTTTTCTTAAAGTGAGGCAAATTATCTATCACAGAAAAGCTCTTGTTCTCTAAAATGGTTACCACACAAAGGTTCACATTCACATGCTGTCATATTCCAGTCACGAAACAGTCACACATTTTGGTTCATACTAGATGGTTTATTTCTTAAACTGGTGGAAGCAGAGACCGAATGTCATACAGCAAGGCTCACAGCAACAATTGACACATTGTCCCCATAATCTCTTGAAGATGCTGCAATTCATGTCGAGCCACTTGAAGGATGGCGTGATGAACCAAATGTGATAGAAGGAGATATAGGCGAATTCACAGCCCCATTCCGCAGCTATACAAATTCCACAGAGAAACGTTGCAATCTTGTAGCAAAGGCTCTTCCAGAGGTTGAAACAGGTGTAGGAGAGTTTCCAGACACAGTCGATACTGTGGGTGCCCTCGGGTTCTGCCAAAACATCTTCCCATTGACACTGAAATACAAATGTCAGTTTTACATCATTTTACCCGTGCAAGCAAGTCAAATGGAATTTCCAACTATTATCAACTGGACTAGTCCATTTCTGTTTTAAATGTTGTTAGGTGGTATTTATCATTTTCATTCAAATTTTGATAAAACATTTTGCAAGTAAATTGTTGAGAATCTGATCAGATGCCGCGTTCTGCGGCGTCTGATCTGGGTCTGTACTGTTTGCCTATGTTCCATTAAAGTCATTATAAACATATTTCGATCAAGCTCATTCTTTATTGATATTTGTCACGTAGGCTTACAGCAGGGGCTCAAAACGAGCCCGTGGATCCACGAAGTATCACCTAAGACATCTCTGTTCGTTTACATATACCGTGAAGGATTCGACCACAGACTCGACTTTTAACCTCGCTCGGTAGCTTTGGGAACAGTTTTAAGCATGTGCTATATAAATAGTATTATTACCACATAACTCGAACATATATTCAAGCGAGAAGAATTAATGTTAATAATAAAACTCAAAATGCCTCCATGCTATTTACGGCCAGTACGAAAGTCTACTTATATATGGTTTAGCGAGTTTGCTTTGAGACGACATGTTATGGCCCTGGCAAGCCTGGGCATCCACGGGCCTCGCAATAACCTTCATCTGTCGCATACACAAACTAAAGAATATGATGAAGAATTATATCATAATTTGAATCTGAACTTTCACTGTGCATGTTTGTCTAAATAGTGACTTTATCCATTTTTGAAAAGTAACCAACACAAAGTACTCTAATACATAACACTATAGTGATAGACCATTTTAATGTACATGCGTACAATCAAATAGAATTACAGTAATATCTGTCTTAAGCGGCCACTCAAAAATAGACAAAACAAAGATCTCAATGTAAAATGATAGCTTAATGAAGGTCGAAAGTATTGCAGAATGCTCCCTTGAAAACCATTTTTGACGTTCTTTTGAGTGGCCGCTTCATACGGGTTGCATGTAGATGTATACTGCTAACTACTTCCACACGTTGTGCGTGCGAGCAATGACAGCTCTGATGAGACTATGCGAATGCGCAAGCTTATCTGAGTCTCTGCTGGTTACTTATGTGGCTTTTCAGAGTGTGACTCATACGAAACTATCATGAGTCGGTATCATTTAGATCCTAATACATTAGAAACTGTGGACACTTGAATATTTTGTTCAGCGATACTGAAAAACAATTTAAGGCCCATTTAATTAAATCGCATCTTTAATCAGACCAATGGTTTAATTTTCCCTGACAAACATGTAACTTTTCTAAAAGGAGAAAAAACGTTGCCGTTAGTGCATGTTTTCTTTTTGCTAGAGAAACTATGAAACTCATCTTTTGTGTGCTGCCATTTAGAGAAAAATGTTAAAGAGAAACAACCAGAAAACTATGGCTGCATATTCAAAAATGCCTACAAAATTACACGTCACATCTGCTTGAAGTCCCTCGGTCGAAACCTTCAAATCAAATTGAACTACTACACCGATGTCTTCTAATTCCATGCAGACTTCCAATTACTTTTTGCAAGTAATGGTAAAGTGAATCTGCTTTGATCTTAACCTTTATACCACCCTGACCAACTTTAGCACGAAATATCTCGTGATGTGCAAGGTCTACACTGATGTAGGTGGTATAAAATAGTTATACCATGTTTGTCCACCTGTACGTAAGATAATCCACTCGCTAAAGCTCGTGGATTATCTCCACGTACAGGCGGACAACCCATGGTATAACTATTACTTATCATACTGGTTATGAGTACTACACTCCTCCGTAGTTTTTTATCCTGTTAATCCTGTTAAGTCATGTCTGGATTTTTGTTCTCTCTTTCTGGGCTGAACCAATACTAAGCCGAGGATACTGTGGAAAAGAGCCAGGCAAGTTTATGATGGAGAGAGCGATCTTATCAGGAATATCCTGTCCCCATATCGAGCTAGCCATTAACAAGTCTAGTACTTTTGAATTGCAAATATCTCGCTAGTGCTATATTGTATTACATGTATATAAAGAGCTACGTGCATTAAGAGGCTATTATGCCCCCTATTAGGCCAAAAATAAACAATGTTTTCACCCATTACTTCTTCTTAGTTTATTAGACCAATAGCCCAAGTGTAATAGTCTGGCATTACTTCCACTTTTAATGTTGCTATGGTAACAAAAATGGCTGTCAAAAATAGGCTGAAATAGAAAAGTGACCATTTTGGAGCAAATTTGAGACATTTAACAGAGAAATTAACATAGAGCACAAGCTAATACCAAACAGATATTTTAACAGATAGTGAGAATTATCACGGCACACAACATATTAAAAGGTTTATTTTTGTATATAGCGGTGCTGCTATCTAATTTCTTAAATAAACGGTCTCCCAAAGCCTTAAATTTGTTCCAAAATGACAATTTTACTATTTTAAGCCTATTTTGTCGGCCATTTTTTGTTACCACTGTAACGGTAAAATTACAAAACGACAGAATATTATACTTGGGTTATTCTTTAAAAAACAATCAGAAGAAATTGGTGAAAAGCAACTTTCAGTTTTGGGCTCCAGAGGGGGCCAAATTAGCCACTTAATGCATTTGTTTAGCTCTTTTAAACGTAAAACAATAATGTATACGTACAGAAAGATGAGGATTAATTCCATTTGGATCTCTGTTTTGTAGATCAACTGTATCTGCCATTTTGTTCTGTTGTGTTCTTTGGCACCACGCAACAACCTCTGATGATAGAATATGGACGTTTCTCTATGGTCATCGGATTTTATATATGTCCAAGACCCAGCCATGGCAACATGCATTTCTGTTTAAACTGGCATTAAGTCGATGCATGTAAAAAGGCCATATAGGATAGCAGCAAAACGATCGTCGCTGTGATGAAATTTTGGCCTCTGTGTTCTATAGAACCGATCGACTGATATGCCTTGCTATATTAATGGCATACAAATACCCAGGTCGGCCCTGCGCATATGCGCAGGACCGACCTGGGTATTTGTTATACATGGTTGTTCATAGCACCCTTGCAGTCGTCAATGCCTATTTATTGGTCATTTTATTTAAGGCTTCTGTTTGAAAATAGTTTAAACAAATAAAGGGTTACAACTAGTTGAGCTGACCATTACACCCAATAAAATACAATGGGTTTTAAGTACTACTGATTTTTCGATCATTGAAAATATTTGTTAACCAAATGGATGTTTGATTGTCGTAATTGCTTACACGAAACCTTACTATGTATATCTAGTCGACCATGTGAGAAAGGACCCCTGCAAGTTTATGCAAGCAAGACATGAACAATTTAACTTTTTCATTCAAATCCTGTAAATAACATTTTTTGTTTTCTTAACCGAATGGAAACAGCTACGCATTTCACAGAGGATGTTATCAGTTTTTAGTTTGAGATATTCGTTACTTTGTTCAACGCAGATTTTAGAGTCAGAGTTTAATATTAGCAGTAATGGGTGCCACACCATTACTGCTTATATTTTCATCGAAATTGACACCTCTCTGTATTAAAAGCTTCACTCATGTAGTCAAAATTAAAGACCATAAACAACCTAATCTCCGAAACGGATCTCCAGCTGTACAATGAACTTTCAATGCTTGAACACAGCAGACTAACTTTAAATGAGTCTGTTCATGAGAGTTAATGGAATGAGCTTAACGTACTTTTGGCCTCACGCATTATATCACTGTACACTGTAAACGTGGGTGTTTTGAATCCAAACACGTTAGAAAACACCTTCTTGATACACTTTGAAAACACGTGTTAGTGTTTTGACAAAACACTGGTGTTTTAATCTTAAACACATGTGTTTTGACAAAACACGTGTGTAATGTGTTTTGTTTGAAAACGCTAACACGCGTTTTGGACCCTGTTACACTTTGAAAACACAAAAACACGTTTTCACATTAAGTTGTTTTATTTCATAACATGTATGCATTTTGTTTCGTTTTCAAACGTGTTTTGCTGCATAAGCACACAGGTAAAGCGCCAAGGCACAGCTTTTCATACACTTTCCCGTATACCCAGTAAAGACATGGATCAGCCTCTGAACAGTCTTTGCTGGGGACTCAATAGATAGACAAGGTTCCTGGGCTTCTTGCAACCAGAAAAGACTGATCAATGTATGCTTGTTGCTCGTAAATGCTGTGCCCCGGCTCCTATTTTTCATTTTAAAAATGAAAAATAATAAAAATAATGCAACATATTTACACTGAGCAGTTCGTCCTTTAAGAAAACCTTTTGGAAGGTGTAGAAAAAGCGGTGCCTTGGTGCTAATACGTGTGTGCTTATATGCAGCAAAACACGTTTGAAAACAAAATACATACATGCAAACTCTTCGTGAAGGCTCCTGAAGCTGGCAAAAATGGCGGCCTATGAAAGAACGCGCTCACAGTTGAGACGCTTGACATTGTATTCGAAATATATAAATCAAGCGTCTGGATTGAAATGATTAACGGGTTTTTTTAAACAATATTTTTTTTACAAACTTTATTAGATATTTTAGAAATAAATGGATTTTCTCTCTGTTGAAATGTTACAGTCTAAAATTCTCGGTGGGAAATCAAACTAAAATATAAAAATATCTCCGACCACGTGACTTCATTGTGACGTAACGTGTTTTCATGCGCAACACCATGAAAACAGGCACCGTTTTGAAAACTTAGAAAAAAAAACCCTATATATATATAGTCTCCAAATTGTCGCTTCGTAAAAGACCTCATCAAACCCCGTCCCGGAGCATTTTAATATGCGAATCACAACGATTTGAATCACAACGATTCGCAAGCCCAAACCCAGACGCTGAGCTACAAGACTGACCAGGGCACCAAAGCCCATCAACCACATTCGTTATGATCATTTAACTTTCCTCTCAAGAAATGAATATAAATCCCGCCAATTTAACACAATTCAGTTATGCTTCACGTCCATAGAATGGAAGCATATAAGGTGCAAAATACCTAGTTTCAGCTGGGTGTTTTGCGCAAAACTTTGGGTGTTTTAGTGCAAAACACGCAAACTAAAACATTAAAACATCTACAAATCACCAATGTTTTGTTTGAAAATGCCGGTGTTTTGGTATGCAACACATTCAAGATGCGTAACGTGTTCCCTGGAATTTACAGTGTATAAAGTAGTAATTAATCCTATAGTCATAGAATCATCATAGGGAACCAGAATATGAACAAAATCAACGCTATATAAAACTTTGTAAGTAGTTTAACCATCGCAACCTGAAGCAGCACAACGATAGATACTGTTTTCTTTGAAATATGTATTACATAATGTTTTGTCAAATCAGACATGTGTACTTTAAAACCTCTCCGATTTCCTTAAGCAGTGCACATTTTATTCAATAAACGCGTATATTTTGTTGTTGCTCATAATCTGTTTCATCTCGTTCGTCCCAATCACCTAAATTACCCGATATCAAGTTTAACTACTTGCACATGATTGTCCTCTACCGTACACAAAGCCCACGCTATCACTCACAATTCTTCGACGGTTTCAGCCCAACAGTCAACCTGATCACTATTCGATGTTTTAGACTACTACATGATGCGCTATTAACAAATACTCGATCTGCTAGACTTCAATTCTATCACAAACTGATCTTTTTTGACGAGCTCGACCTCCACTCGATCACAATGCGATCGTTTGAGTACACGCAACATATCTTTTAATTGATATGCAATTAGGTAAAATACTCAGAACGGCGCCATTTTATTATTATCATATGTGTGGCCTGAATCTACTTGGACTTGAATTCTTGGTACTCTGAACTATGGTTATTACTACAGAGAAAGAGAGAGTTTCATTCATTTTATTTACTGACCATTCCAAGGCGGTGCTTTTTTGTGTGAATCTTTTTTTTGTTATTTATGTTTCATGTTCGTCTTTGTCGAATCCTTGCAGCCTTGTGGTCACCTGCTGAGAAGGCCTTACCTCTTGGCTATCTTGTATGTGATGTTTTCTTGTGGTTTTGTCACTTTCCCATATGGTGTCTCGTTTCAGTTGTGGTACTTTTTTGTATCGATTACTGTTCTTTGCTTCTTCTTTACATTGATGGTTTGCTTCCCTTGATTTATCAGTCTCTCATCAGCTACTTGCTTGTACATATGAGCCGCGACATGTGATTTCCAACAATGTGGCATTTTGACATTAATAGACTCAGACGAGCCTGTGTAGCCTTCTTTTAAGCTTAGAAACTCCAAATTGTGTTGGTTCAGTAGCTAAATATTCATATAATATTCAAGCGACAAGCAAAGGCTCTGATCAGACTGCGCGTATGCGCAGGCTGATCTGAGCTTTTGCTGGTCGCACATACCACATTGTTGGAAATCTCATGTCGCGGCTCATATATACATTTGGAGCGACTGTCATAGAGTAATGAGCTCTTTATTTGCTTCATCGTATCATGCTAAAATTCGATTGTGAATTGCATAAGCTAGGAACCCTCAATGTGATCTAAATGTTGTTTTGTGTTTTGTGTTTTAACAGCAGTGGAATTGATTTGACCGGTACAATACACATGTACGTATCTAAGGCCCCTCCCTAAGTGGGATCGACGGCCGTATATCATAAGCGCGGAAATCATACCGTGACGTTGTATGAAAAGCACGTAAAAATAAGGTATCATTTGCGCGGCTCGCCTTTAGGCTAATTATCGATATAATAGCCCAGCTTACCTGTGTTCACAACCGTCTTGCTCAGGTATAACCGTTATCTTAGGTTTTTAAAGGTTTTAGACGTTTTCGTATTTTGTTTTTAAACTAGTATTTTAACCAAGAATTTTAAACTTGGCCATGGATTTTAAAATCTCTGATACGAATAAAGGAAAGAAAAGTTTGATTTATGATGGCTTTATATATAGAATTGACGGTGTTCTGAAATGCGGAGATATATCATGGCGGTGTACAAATAAGAAATGTATGGACCGCTTAAGAACAGACAGTGCCATGTCAACAATGAACGCAATAAACCTAGAACACAATCATGAACAAGATGAAAAAAAGTTTAACCTGTCTAAAAGTAATTAAAAACCGCGCAATTTAAACGCGCATATGATAGTACTTTTTCCGCGCTTTCGTAGAAAAAAAATTGCGCATATGATATATCAATCCGCGCAAACGTAAAACGGCGGCATCGACTGCTGTCCATTTTAAGGTAGCGATTATGTTGTTGACTATTCATTGCTCGTTGTTACGTCCACTAAGTGTGGCAGTTTTTCACGGTTGGGTCCGCAATTATAATGTTGTGTGACAGGCACTTCAACACATAAGATATTCAAATTGTGACCAAGCCATTAGTTAATTAGTTTTATACATGCTTGGTTGACGCAAAAAACCCTATCTGTCTTGTACTTCGGAAATATCAGTAAAGGGGTACATATTTGTTTTAGAAACACTAAGAGTACCGTAAGTTTTTCTGTATTCACGTCATCAATCTTATGCAACAAAATCTCTTGAGTGAGATAAAATAAAATTGCGCGTTCACGCCATAAATCTTGTGCAAACTGAACTCTCTGCTGATAGAAAATGGTATATCGGGTGATATAATAGTGGTATTTGTTTTATTAGATCAGTCTCTAACCCAACATGACTTAAAGTTTGTTCATTCCTGTATACGAGTTAGAACAATTTATAAGTGTTGAATAAGGACTAATTTTGCTGAAAAATAGTTAGTGAGTATGATCAGGAAATACCATAATCAGAAACTGCAGACAAACCCATGGCACCGCGAGAAAGAGTCACACAACAATCACGAGACACCAGGGAGACAAACTAAGCAAAACAACCAGCTCTCTCTTCCCCATTAAGATGGTTGCAAAACTATAATGACATAAAGTAACGTACAACAAAACATAGGACAATTACAGAATCCCACGATGGGAGTTACAATCAACAATGAATCAACAACAACAGAACCACCGCCTTAGAACGGACAGCAGTCTAAGGCTTAAATTCGCATTACTGGTATCAAATCTTCGCCCTAGATTCTGCTGTTGTTGAGGCACAAAATATGTTAAGCTCGCACGGTTAATCCTGTTTGACGAGATAAATCAATTTATAAGTGTTAAAGACATGATCAGACTGTGCCCCGCACAGTTGTACAACAAAACAATCATGTCCCACGCAATTTCTAGTATCGCCATTTCACTTGTTCAAAAGTGCATTTAGATATATGGTCCTCGCTATGAAATGGAAAGTCAGATAAGATCCTAAGTTGTTTATTGGCCTGACATTTCAATCTACATAATTTATGTACGTTGAGATTGCTTTCATTACTTTTAAGTACAAGTGCAGGATAGAGCTTAACTTTTAAAGCGCCTCGTTAAATCTGCAGCAGACGATACTTCTCTATTCTATTTTCTTTAAGAAGCTAACTAAGGCTTGATATATCACATGAATCGTGTGCTTCTAGCACACGATTCATGTGAAATAGCAAGCACTCTTCCTCGTAAAATGAAGATATATAAAATGTTTGTCGACTGTCACAGTCGTGATTGGAGCTTTAAAAGTTAATTGTTTATTGTCTTACTCTTAAATTACAGTATCTTGTGGGGGTAGTGTAGATAACGACAGCTATGAAGTATTCGACAGTTTATTGTCAACTGAGTTAAGGAAAAGAAGCAAAAATGACGGTCGATGTTGTTAATAGGGACCCTAATGCGATTAATTGCCATTTGCAGGTAACTTTGTTAATAACTGATCTTATGCATAAGACATAAATTTCATTCTGAGTTTAACTCTAGAAATAATGATAGAATTACAATATTACTTATTATTTTCTCTTAGTGTACCAATCAGTGAAATCAGTGTATACCTTAACTGAGAAATAGTGATATTTCACAAGTGAAACTATATTAGGTTTTCTCGTTTAGTGAAAAAATACAACTCGATATTAATTGACTGAAAGAAACTTTCGCCAGATGAGCTCTGTACGGAAGCGTTAAAGGGCGACCGTCAACGCAATAATCTTATTTTGTTTGAAGTAAGCAGAACTACTAAACATGCTAAATGTTGGCATTCATTTTCTGAATAAGACATTTTGGTACTAAATTTGTTTGGCTTCCCATGGCTGTCTCAAGCCTCCTTGCTCGCTTTTGTTATTTCAATGTTGGATGGCAGATACATAATGCACTATCATTGGGCATATATGACGTCAAATGGGACAAAAGAGTACAAATAAATATTACTCTTTTAAACATGTTACATTGTACATAATAAAAAGAAAATTCATTTGTCTTAAATTCTCGTGAAGTGAAGCAACTCATGAAATACAGTTTTGACTTCACTCGATAAAATAAATATCATATTCATTAGAAACTCTAGGTTCAGCTGTTGAAAAAGAATGCCTACTTCACTATTGTCACAACAGCTGATTCGACAACTAAAATGCACGTCTACTAAAAACGAAGAAAATTTGGATACATTAAATTCAGAAAAAACATGTGTATTATCAATTCTTTACACGTCTAACATAATAAAATTCAGACTGTAGCATGTGATATTTCATTGAGATATGTACCATTTGCTAAAACCAATATTCAAGGACTGAAGTGTGTGTAAGTTGGACATACTTACCTGTGATCCCTTTATACATTAACCATCCAAGGATCACAGGGCCAGATCCAGGATTTTTGGAAAGGGGGTTCATATGTATAAAGGGGTTGTAGTTCGCTTTGCTGATTTTATCTTATTTTTCTTAAATATCCCATGAAAATGAAATAATTTGGTCTCATCGAGACCAAATTATTTCATTCTCATAGGATATTTAAAAAACAAGGGACAGGGAGGGGGTTCGAGCGAACCCCCTGAACCCCTCTGGATCCACCACTGGATTATTATATCGAACAATTGGATAATGAATGAAAGTACAAAGAGTTGAGGCCAAAAAAAGTTCCAAAAACCTTATACAGTAATGTAAAGGTGGTCCATTTATATTGGTGGATCACAGGTTAGCCTACTATTTCACACAAAATATTGTATTTTTTTCTGAAGATCAATTTTGTCTTAGCAAACAATGCAGGGCATGATGAAATGCTGCAATATGCTGCATTACAACTGCGTCTTCACTATTTGCCAAAGTACTCTTTAGGGGTTATGGACTTCAAGGGTTAAGATAGTTTTTCTGGTTCTTCTTTGCAGTGCCAGTTTGAAGATACCATAGCAGAACCAGAGGGCACTCACAGTATAGAATGTGTTTGGAAGGCTTCTTATTTCTGCTTCACCTTCTTTAAAGGCTGCTGCTACAAGATCATGACTCTTTTCTGTGGTATATGTATAGCTGCCCAGTGGGGCTGTGAGTTCGCTTATATTTCCTTCCTCCATATCTGGCACTTCACACCTCTTTTCAGGATGTTCGATCTCAACTGCGGATGCTTGAAAAAATTATGGGGCCAATGCGTTGCGTGTGCTCTAGATCCGTGCTGTGAATCATGCGGTTTGTTATTTCACGCCTTCAAAAAGTAGCATTGGAATAGCAAGCGGATTTTCAAGAGTATATCTACTCCATAACTTTGTTGGAACATTGTATTGCTTTTGTTTGTTAAGCTCTCATGGCGTCGGAACGAAATTACACAGACAGGAAATGCACGAGAAAACAAAATAGTTACAGATCAGACTGGGGCAGCCTTATCAAGGAATCTGTGTTTGTTTTTCCATCAAATTAGGTCCATTTAAGAAATTCAATTTTTAAAGAGCTAACTAACATGTACAATTGAGCGTACTCTTTGTATATCAATTCATGTAATGGCATATTTGACATGGTTATTATGATAAATTCATTATATTGCATATAAATTAGGGAGCGACTATTTGATTTCAATGAAGCGCGGGTGATATTGGTCATTTTCCATGTAATCCTGTTATTTTGTTAACTTTCCACAGTGTTTTGTTCCGTATCTGAATATTAAGAATCAAATGGTCGCTCCTTTTGCCACCATGAGATACATACAGCGCGGGTGATATTGGTCATTTTCGATGTAATCCTGTTATTATTTGTTAACTTTCCACAGTGTTTTGTTCCGTATCTGAATATTAAGAATCAAATGGTCGCTCCTTTTGCCACCATGAGATACATACAGCGCGGGTGATATTGGTCATTTTCGATGTAATCCTGTTATTATTTGTTAACTTTCCACAGTGTTTTGTTCCGAATCTGAATATTAAGAATCAAACGGTCGCTCCTTTTGCCACCATGAGATACATATGATTCATGTTTGACTTTTTTCGATACAGTTAAAGTTTCTTCATCCTGTTATCACAGTAAATGATCAGATACTCTTTGTGAGCTATATGTTTGGCAAGTAGGGTGTCTTTTGTTATTCACACCTACAAACAGATCAGCTACGACGTCTGTATGCGGATTGTATGCGTAGCATTATTGCATTTGAAGTTTGACTGCCTTAAGTTATGGGACATGTCCAGAGGTCGTAAGATCTGTTCGGTACCATATCAAACCCCAGCACGCTTAGAATGGAACACAAATGTTGCAGTGGTATGGGTTGGTCTATTGCATTTTTTTCTGAAGATAATTTTAACTTTAACAAGCAATGTAGACCATGATGAAATGCAGCATTATGCTGCATTTCATCTGGGTCTTCACTCTGTTTGCAAAAGTACTCGTTTGGGGTATCCAATAAATGAAGGGCTAATGCTATAGCTCTTACAAATGAACAGTCTTATGTAAGTGATTGAAAGGGATTAGACAGGATCTGTATAGGGCCTGAAATCGGATAAAAGGGTTGAAACTGACTCTATAATAGGTAAAAATACTAAATATTGGGGTTTTGTATATTGGTCTTTATTTTAGATTCAATTCAACGAAATCCTTAAAAGTAATACCTAGGAACGGTCGGTAAAAATGAGATGGCTTTAATATGTTTAATCATACCAAACTTACCCTTATTTCTGATATATTCTCAACTACAAAAGAAACCAATCAGTCACTTCTTGGGGTAATTATGGAAAACCGAATTAAGAAATTAAAATATATTTATACCATATTTCTTAACAATCAGTTTTGCATAAATTCATTAAATAATGTAAAAGTTTTACACAAATCCAATCATGCTGTTCGTCAGTGTTTAGACAAGGGGTCATTTTCAAAAAAGACAAGTTTTCACTGAATAATGAATATCTCGTTCCAGTCTAAGTAATAAGGCTGCAAAGATCAGGAATCGATACTATCAAGTACCACACCTGACCCAGGATACCAATGGGAAAGTGGCAAACTCACAGAAGACACCACAAACGAGAGCCAAGAGGTCAGCCCTTTCCCAGCAGGTGACCACAAAGCACATATAAACAGACGCGCACAAAACATAGCAAACACAAGACAGAACAAAAACATAAAAGATCCACAAAAGAAGTACCGCCTTGGAACGGTCAGTAAAATATTTTACTGGAGGGCCCCATAACATACAACATACAAGAAAGCAGAAGGTGGATCACAAGGCTTCAAGAACTAGGCATCAAAGTATGGCTAAGACAAACAAATAACAAAAAAAAAGATCCACAAAAGAAACACTGCCTTGGAACGGTCAGTAAGAAAATTACTGTAGAGCTTAAACTAATTTCATTGTACCAACTCCACCCTTAATTCTGATGTGGATCAAGTCACATAGATGTTTGGTTTTTATAAAAGATCCCTAACTTATCCATGAATCATCTCCTATTGCATATAAATCAAGATTTAATCATATATATATGTTTGGTTTGCATGAAATATCCCTAACGTATCGATGCATCAATTAATACATACAAATACAAATATAAAAGGATATGAAAAGAAATATAAGGACTCAGCAGTACATACAACTGAACACCAAAGCAAAACAGATCCAATAGTTAAACACCAGTGAGCCTAAATGAAGACACAATATCAGGCCCCAACCTCTCATCTATATAGATAAATCTTTAAGTTGGAATAGAGTTTGAGGTCTAGCCTGCCAATGTGCAATTAAAGAGGTTGACCACCAAGCATGCAGACTCATTTTATAACCAGTTATTTAAAATGGAAAGTGATTTTAATAAATCGCGCTGAACGATTATTAGTGACAACAATTTCTTTAATTATTACACTTAGTCGCCATGAAATGCTGGCGCAAACAGTCACCGTGCAAGAGAGAATTTAGTCAGACATGGAATTAAGATATAAAAATCATTGTATCGGCGATAAAATTCAGATAAATTACTGTTGCACAATACCGGTTCGCTACTAAAACATAATATGTTCCCTTCTCAAATTATGCATGTACTGAATTGCTTAAATATAATCTTCTAATTTGTCAAGAGGATAAATTAATAAATTGTAAAAGTAAGTAATGGTGCAAAGATCAGGAATCGATACAATCAAGTACCACACCTGACCCAGGATACCAATGGGAAAGTGACAAACTCACAGAAGACACCACAAACGAGAGCCAAGAGGTCAGCCCTTTCCCAACAGGTGATCACAAAGCACATATAAACAGACGCGCACAAAACATAGCAAACACAAGACAGAACAAAAACATAAAAGATCCACAAAAGAAGTACCGCCTTGGAACGGTCAGTAAAATATTTTACTGGAGGGCTTAAACCGGTTTAACGGCGCCAACCTCACCCTTAATTCAGATGTGGATCAAGACACATAGATATTTGGTTTGCATGAAAGACCCCTAACTTATCAATGCATCATCTCCTAAAACATATAAATCAAGATATAACAAGGAGATAAAGCAAGGATAAGGACTCAACAGTAAATTAAACTGAATACCGAAGCAAAAGAAATCCAACAGGTAAACCCCGGTGGGCCCGACAAACAGCCAAAGCATCAGGCCCCTACCATCTCATCAATAGATAAGTCTTTAAGTCGGAACCATCATGGAGTCTGAAGTCCGACCCACCGGCGTGCAATTAAAGAGGTAAGCCTACTGTTTGAAGAACATATAAGTCTATGCTTTTTTGGGCTGCACATTGGGTAGTATTGATCAGGCATCAAGAGTAGAGCTTTCATTGTTTCTTTCTCTCTTAACCTTTTACTCCATAGGCTATAATAGACCATGGCATCATTTTCAATTTTAAGACAACGTTGAAAAAATCCAAGGATAATTTAAGTTAGGTTTAAAACACTTTGGAAATATTATGGAAAATGGAGCATTTGCTCCAAATGGGCAAATGCTCAATTTTCCATAATATTTTCAAATACATGATATTTTATAGGCGTCAAAAGGCGTTATTATGGAGAAAAGGGTTTGGTCTATTGTTTAATGTACTTCCCATTGTTTGCGAGAGTTCTGTGTTTGTCTTTGTTTTGTTATGCATTACTTTGTGTCCATTCTAGTTTTGAAATCATCTTTGAGAGGAAGAGAAAGCTTGTTGTTTTGCTATTATTGTCTTATAGAAATATTGTTACCATAAATGTTCTGTGGCTCTTCCTTACGGTGCAGTGAGTTGGTCTACAGTACGTGATTATGGTATTTCCTGATCATACTCACTTACTTTTTAAAGTGACTGGATTATTTCAAGACAAACGTTTTCTTTTCAGAATTCAGAGGTGTCAGTATTAGTTTATTTACAACATCGATAAAGTTGTTAATCAGCTGTTCTTTCCACCAGGCTCTACATTATTGGTTTAACAAACAAATGTACCCTTTGGCGTTATTCACTACATTCTGGATGGAATTTGCAGAAAAGATATAATTTAAGTCACAAATGAAAACAAATAAATAAATAAATAAATAAATAGCAGTCATTTTTTTCCTTTGAGTATATGACCATCCCACTTTCAAACAGAAGAATACAATATCGGCACCACTGTTTGTCTGATATCCAAATATCACTGATAGTTTCTTATCTCTGCTCTGCATACTATACTGGTCGGTCATTACGATTTTGTGCAACAAAACTAAATTTTCTACTCAAAACAAGTTTTCTTACAGTGATAAGCACGTATTTATTTTTTTTATATTGGCGAAAAAATTTATACTAATATACATTTAGAGGTACCCTTTTATTCGTTCACAAAGACCTGGAAGTATGGTGGATGTGTGTTTGGTCCAGAGGTTGCTGGATGAGCACAAAGAAAGTGACCCTAAATGTGATTTGAGTAATTGAATGATTGGTACAGTTGTATTTTTACTATAAATAATATGTGGCTCTTCCTCACGAGTAACCCCATAATGTGATTTGAAAAATGTCATTTTTGATCAAAACAACAACAATTTTTGGAATTTGTCAAGTTTCCAAATTTAAGCTAAGATACCGATAATTCCCACATACTGGATAATTTTTGCTCAAAAAGTTGCATGTAATCATTATTCAAATCATATTTAGGGGGTTACTCGTGGGGAAGAGCCACATATTATTTATAGTTACAATACACCTGTAAGGCAATAATAGCAAGGTAACCAGCTTTCGCTTCCTTTTCAAGATGATTACAAAACTAGAATGGACACAAAGTAATGCATGACAGAACATGGGGGCAAATTCTGCTGAAGTGTATGCTTTTGTTCTAGATGCAGGGGAAATGTATGCATTTCTAAATCTGTACACATCTCGATTTAACAAAATCCTCATCGTATGCTTCGAAACTATAGGAGAATACTCAGAGTAAAGCAAACTGACTTAAAGTATAGAGGTATTGGATGTAAAACGTTATTCAAATTGTTCCTCAAAATGTATAAAATACCAACACAAAAGGTGCACTCTACTTGTCAAATGACATCACGATAGTACTATTTTACCTGTATGTGACACGTCAATCCATCACATGAAACCATTTCGATTCTGGTCCGATGGGATCAAAAGTATGTGCATGCATGTTGCTTGCATGTTGTTCTACACATCATTATCTTCAAAATTATATATAACATGACCACTTTCTTGTAAAAAATTATTTTAAACCTCTGATTCCAGCCCAGTGGTGTGTGTAAAGGATGTTTTATTCATTTTATCAGTCACCGCTAATATTAACTGAATTGCTTCAACATAACCTAATAAACGTTTCCTATCTCACGGCATGTTACCTTTATCAGGTCATGATGACGTTGCACTTTTTGAATGACGTCGCTAATGACGCTGAATCAACACAAAAAACAAAAATTACGCCATCATCGCTAGTTTGAAGAGTGTTCAACAATGGGTAAACTGATAAATAGAATACCAGGTTCGCGTCTTTTGATATCAAGTTTACCAGGCTCGGCTTTGAGAACGCATGTTGAATCGCTCGGCAAGCCTCGCGATGTCAACATGCGTTCTCGAAGCCTTGCCTGGTAAACTTGATATCAAAAGACACTCACCTAGTATTCTCTATGTATATGCCATGCTCTTCCACTTGATATTGTTGAAAACGAGTTCTTCAGGAATAGAAAGAACTTACAAAATTTGGAAACACCAGACTAAGTTTTATTTAATCTGTTCATGAGAATAAATGGTAAGTGCAACAGCTCCCACGCTTCTAGGTACTCTGCTCTCTCTCACAACCCAGTATATAGTAAAACCTGTGTAAAATGACCAGTCAAATAGAGACAAAACAAAGATCTTAATGACAAACAGTAGCTTAATGAAGGTCGAAAATATTGCAGAATGCTCTACTCCCCTTGGAGCATTTTGCAATAATTTTGACCTGCATTAAGCGATAATTGGTTTTGTCAACCAATTCTTGGTCTTTTTGAGTGACCGCTTTACACAGGTTTTACTGTATCTAAATGATCAAAATGAGAAGATGGAACAAGTCAACCATATCAACACAATATTGATATGCCACGCGATACAACGACAGCAGTTACGGCTTCTAAATAATCTGAAAAGAAAATGGATCCACATGGTCCACATAATAATTCTCCTCTAGGAAAGGTCTGGTCTAGTATTTTTATACGTTTTTCCCTGTCACGGTAATTTTATTCGGGCTTCCAGATTTAAACTTTGTTCTGGAAAGTGTTTTTTTTATAAAAAACTTTTTAAATGCTCAGATACGACTTGCTTTTTCCTACATAAATTCTCGTATATCATTTTTATACAAACCTTGTACAGACAGATCAGTGCACTAAGGGAACTCGTACACCGAAAAACTTCTCTTTAGTTTTATCTATTATTCTGTTCATTTCATTAATGCACGTGAAACCACAAGGGGCATCTGTTGTAAAGTGAAAGAATTACATATACTGTATCAGCCACAACATGAGAAAAATTTAGCCTTTAGCCACCATTGACACATTTGTATTGATTAGAACCATTCGTTAATATTATTTTGGACGCATTGAAATGATCTTTTAATGACTGACAATGTCTAAAATTATTTCTGTTGTTGAAATATTGATTTTATGATTGTTCAAGTTAGTGCAGACCCTAATAACATCTCATCTGGCTCAGCACTACTTGCTGATGCCCAAGTTTTGACATCTTGCATCAGCAAGGTCTAACAATATGGTCACGGCATGGACTACATGTATACAAATTTTGAGACATGGCATGAGCAGATCCAGAATATCTGTCAGGGGTGGGGTTGGGGGAGGTACTGAAAACCTTTTAGTCATCAGCGTATCTCACAGAGGGCCTTGCGGACCTCCCTCTAGAAGAGATTGGACCCGATGGGTCCAATTGCTTCTCGAAGGGGTGCGTACCAGTTTTTCTAAGGAACCATATAGCAACATATGATTTCCAGAGGATTGAGTGCTGATGATATTTCGAACGTTGGACCCGTTAGTGTAACTTGTTTTCAATAACCTATCTAGTCCCTATAGATACATGTATGCAAGTTACCAGAATGTATAAATACGTACTCATGTGGGCGGAAATTCACCCCGGTATATCATCTGTTACACAGTCTGTATCTCGTGAGATTTACGGTAAGTTTAAGAAGCAGGAAACCACATCACAAGGGCGCACTTCGAATCGAACTATAGTTCCTACTATAGTAACTAAAGTTTGATTCGAACATCGATAGTCGTTACTAGAGTGACGTCACGAGCCTACTAGGTCAGAGCACCGTTACTCTAGTAGCATGTCTGGTTCCCTCCTCTTGACCTATCTAGCAAGATGGTTTCCATAGCTGTCTGTAGTCTCAAAATGTTTTTTACATACTAATCCTAGCTGTGCATCATTTTGCGGGCCCATTTTTTCGTAATTGATTACTAGAATAAGCTGTGCAGTTTATACACATTCATTTGTTTACGATGAAGATTTGAAGTTTAGCATACAAGGCTGTTCCTTTTGTTTACTTGCCAACCAACTATAAAGGTTGCAACTGTAGCCGTTCGGGTGTAAACATGCGTGCGCATCTATTACGTAATAACTAAAGTAGGAATCGACGTGGGCCCAGGTAAAACACAAGTGTTTGTAATGGTTTTTCAGCGATATAATTAAACGTGTATCTTGTCATAAGATTTAGTTTGAAAGCCTAAAACAACCATGCAAGTTAGGCTAATAATTCTGATATAAATCTTATGTATATCATCTTTTTGTGGATTTAACCAGGTATACTTCCACAAAACGCTTTGTAGCGACTGTAACGGTAAATGCATTGAGTGAATCGAGGGTCATTACTTAGAGGTCGTGGTACTACTGTACTTCGAGCGGAATCCGTATATTATTAAGAGTCAATTGTATATACATAATCACTTCCCACGGTTGGATAATCGGATTAAAACAGTTAAATAAGTGAGTTTGAGCAGCAAAGGTCATGCAATGATCAGTAGTTGTAGTCTTTCCATGTACCTAAGACATAGAGACACATTAACACACTTTAAAAAACAGAATGAGCAAGGCAACCAATTCCCTCTTCCTCGACGAAAGGATTGTCAGATTAGAATGGATACAAAACTTAAATCGAAAACTAACCTTAGTCACATCTAGCCTCATTGTCTAGAATCGAAGGCTCAGGCGAGCCTAAGCAGATGCGCAGACACGCCAGAACCTTCCTTGCTGAAAACTCAGCCTGCAGCTCTGCTGGGTTTGTAGAAGGCTTTTTGCCAGTTTGCGATATGTACCAACATTTCATGGCAAAAATATTGTAATATCCTTAAACACACATAATTGAGCCAGTGCATGTGATTTCCAACAATTTGACATTTTGACATTGGTAGACTCAGATGAGCTTGTACAGCCTCCTTTTAGGCGTAGAAACTTCAAATGGTGTTCATTTAGTAGCTTAACAGTCATAGAACATTCAAGCGACAAGCAAAGGCTCTGATCAGACTGCGCGTATGCGCAGGCTGATCTGAGGCTTTGTTGATCGCAAATACCACATTGTTGGAAATATCATGCACTGGCTCATTAATTATTATGTTAAGCTTACGTTGCGACAGTGCATCATGCTTTGGCTTCTTAGACGATATTCGATAAAAACTTCCAAAATCGTGTTGGTTTAGTTTGATTATTAACGTCCCATTTAACAATGTTTCAGTCATGACGGGACGTTTCTATTAAGGGACCTTGTCATGAGTTGTAATCGTAATAATGAAAGATGGTAAGATGACTTGCTCAAGGACACAACACAGTGCCTCTGGTGAGGCTCGAGCCGGAGACTTCTCGATTTCAAGACGACCACTTTACCACATTATACTTTTGTCCTGATCAGTTGGCCGATGGCTAAGATGACTGTTGAATAATTTATGATAATCATCGCCACAATCACCAAACAGACACCGTGTCATTTTCTCTGGGTGATTCGTATCTGCAATCCATCTCATTGAGACTGACGAGTAATCATTCTATCTGTTACTACAAGCCTTTTTGGTCCAGCATACAAGATTTGATACTACACGTAATCATATCAGCGAGCAGTGAATGTTCAAACTAGCCTGCGCAGTAGCGCAGTCTCGTAAGAGCATTTACTATTCGCATGCGCAAAATATGGAAGCATTTAAAGCCTCACACTTATCTTTAAACCTCTAATCCCGCTGGATACGTCAATTTAGGGTTTTAAAGGAAACGTTTGCGCATGTGCTTTAAGTTCCAAATTCTCGCGTGTTGGCCCATTTATGGTTAGTCCCAGAAGCATTTGGTACCGAACCAGAGAAAGATTAAACAATAAAATGCATGCCAATATACCATAGTTGTTCTATGGAAGTGGAATGTGTTTCTCTAAGTAAACTTTGTGGGGCATGATCAGTCTGCATCTGATAAATTGTCAGATCTGGGTCTACATTGTTGTTCATTTTGAGAATAATGTCAGAACGCATTAAGATTGTAATAAACATAAGAAAAGTGCTGCCTAATATACTCCAACATTTTGCGGTAACTAATCTTGCACTGTACGGAATATGCAACGACCAGATTACAAGCAAATGGCGCATATTACGGAAATATTTCCGTGTAACGTCGGATATCTTCGTTAAATCGTGAAATAACTTTTTCTGATTTCACTAACGGAATGCGCTTGTCTAGGTGCTCATTTGAAGCTCAATGGAAGAGTCTCAAAAGAGCACCTTAACACATGCTAATTGGATAAGCCACTGTAGTGTTTTACCAGTTCCTACTCCTGGCCTCGAGGTAATAAAACGTTTTCATGCTCAACTGAACTGAGCATGGAGTTTATCATGCACATACTGTGTAAATGTTTATTGCCAGCATTTTAACATTTTAGTAGAATAAATACAACACCGGATAATTTGAGAACAAGAAAAATCTTTATTTTTCAACAATTATTGAACATGATAAATTTTATGCTAAATTGAGTTGATCATAAAAAGTTTTATTACCTCGGAGCCTGGCTTTTCCATATTTGTGGAAACATATAGACATGTTTCCGCAATGGAACAGCTGCTTGCAAAGATAAACCCCGAGCAAATGAATGTAGACAGGATAAACCATAAATATAATGCATTTCATGGGCGGATCTAGAGTGGGGGGGCAGGGGGTCCGGACCCCCCCCCCCCCCCCCCCCGCTGAAAAATCACAAAAATATAGGGTTTGTTTGCAATACTGGACCGGATCCCCTGAAAAATCACAAAGCTACCAAGCCAGCATTCAATGTTGGGCCAGCATCTCATGCCCGCCAGCGAAACGCCATTTAAATGGCGTTTTGCTGGTGGCCCAGTTATAGCTATTTATATCCTCTATCCCCCATCAACTAAAAAAATCGTTATCAAATTTGGACCCCTCTGACAAAACTTTCTGGATGCGCGATTGCATTTCATACTTTAGCATGCTACCAAGAGGGGGTGGGGAAAAGATATAAGAATATGGTTAGAGTAGACATAATTAGGCGAGAAACAGGAAACATGACAGGTCTCTAAAACTTTCTAATTAGGTAATAGATTCGCGCTCGCAGTGATTTTTTGCTTAATGCATCACTAGCTTGAGGTCAATCGCTGACGTGGATAAATAATAAGCGCGAAGCGCGACTGGACAATCCGACAGACAGTAATATTATTATGCAATAAATCAATGTTAGCACGAATCTTTTTCAATTCTGACGCAAAAAAGATCGAAAATATGAACGATTTATTCAGGGTCTATAAAGATACCGCCATCTTTAAAAGAGCGTTGGAATGTTTGGGTTAAAGTGCATATTTTCAGAATGTCCAATACTTGTAGAAACGACGTAACGCCGTCTTATGTCAATATTACAAGGATGTGAGTGATAGATGATGTCATAAAAAGCAACCTGACGGCCGAATGAAGTCACACTAGTCCGTGCAGTGTTTGGTCAACCAATAAATCGCTGAAATTAACAATTGGCTAATATATGTTTCCTGTTTGTCATGCTTTTTTGTCTGCTCTGCTGGGAAAGGGCTAGCCTCTTGGCTCTCTTGTATGTGATGTGTCTGTCACTTTCCGATGCGGTGTCCAGGGTCAGGTGTGGTTCTTGATTGTATCGATTTCTGACCTTTGCCTTCTTACTTACTTATAACTAATTAAGAATAACTAAATAATCGTTCGTCGTATTTTCGATAGTTTTGTGTTATGATCGAAATAAATTCGTGTTGGCATTGATTTGTTGCTTAAATTATCACTATTTGTCGATCTATTATATGTGGATCGATCTGTCGCGCTTCGCGCTCGTGGATTGCTCACTTTAGCGACTGATTTCCAGCCAGTGATATATTAAGCAACAAATCACTATCGCGAATCTATTACAAATACTGAAAAATAAAGAATTTCCTTGCTTTAAAAATCTATTAGTTTAATAGTTACAATTTTAACATTATCTATGAGCAAGATGAATTTCCTACTCAGTTGAGCATGAGCAAAGTTGTATTATCTCGAGGCATTAGTATATTCGTTTACAAAATGTCAGTGAATAATCTACATTGTAATTATGTGAAGCGGTTTGCCCAATCTGATCATTGGTTGTCTCCATATGGTTAGTCACCAATCGCCTGGTACATTACTTCTGTGTGCTGTATCATCAACTGTGCTTCTCATCTTACACACAACACACACCAAAAACAAGCCTTTAATTACGTTCTGTGCGGATTATTGTCAAAATTTATTATGTCGGATCTGAAAGATGCGAAGCTATCTGAACAAGAGACTGTGGAAATCCAGCTGAATGACGGCTCTACGATGACTAGTCGTAAGTCGTCAACGTCAACGTCGTCTTTTGAAGAACGTGAGATAACAGACATACGTCCGTTGGACCAGCAACCAGCATCAGTAACGCCAACGTCAGAAACAAGGCTACCACGTAAGACTCCAAGAGGCGTGGCTTTAACGTTCAAGACAACGTCACTTGATGACCCGGCGTACTACTCACAGAGCAGCCTAGGGTCGGATAAAATACCGAAAACGGGTAGAGCAGGTGTTCATGTACGTGCGCAAGAGAAAATGACGTCAGCAAAATTACAGGATATAGATAGGGACCCTGACAGAGTTAACGAGGACATAAAGGTAGGCTATTTAAAGGGCACTTTAACCGTCGAAAATAAGCATACAGATAATCCTACAATATTTGATAATTTATTTGTAAATTTGATCATTAATTAGATGTAGAGTAGTGGTGGTGTACAAATAAATTAGAATTCCGTTTATCCTTTAAAAGTCGTACATGTACATGTACCTTGTTTAAAAAAATTGCCACACTTTTAATAAAATACGACTTAAGGTCACAAAATGACGTTTCTTTTGGTAATAAATGGGTTTCTATTTTTTGGATACTGCCATTTCTTTAATTTGTGCTCATAGTAAGTTGCCTATGATGTGTAGATCAACGATATAACATGGGGTAAAAGGTAAATAAGGTCACTAATACTTAAAATCCACATTGCAGCTCATAACACGAACTCCTTTTTCATTTTATGGCCAAGGGTTTTCATATTTTGCACAATGATTGCTTATGACATGGAGATAACAATGAAGGTTTTAGATATACTTAACTAATGTTTGAATATATTAACGGTTTTGTTGGATTGTAAATGGAACAGCAGAATAGCCGACATGACTCGAACAGCCTTTGATGCAAACATGAAGTTAGTAATCCACGTGAGAACCAGGCCTGGCCCCAAGGTGGAAATACACACTTTTTTCATAATCAACTCAACTGAGCACGAAATTTATCTAGCTTATGAATGTTAAAATACCAACAATTGTTAAGAGTTTGACAGCAAGACGATTTTTTTTCAGCATTTTAGCTTTCATGCTCAGCTGAGTTGAACATGAAAACAAGTTTTATAACCTCGAGGCCAGGGCTCGCCGTTAATCACGGCTACACGGTCATTTCTGGCTAATACATTTCTTATTTGAAGCGTATTGCACGTGCAAGTGAGCTTTGTAGCACACAGCGACAGTGACTTAAATTAAGTTATATTTCTGACTATTAAGGTTGCAGAATATTCGTCCTAAAACGCAAATACTGTTGCTAATTAACAATAAGGCACTGTCATAAAGTTTTTCTCAGATATTTGAAACAAAATATTCAATACATATACAATCCATTCATTCACTCTTTGCAAGCGTTAAAGTCTTAAATTGTCATGGGTTTTTAAATCAAAGATAAATGAAAAAAAAACCAGGAGGACTCAAATCCTTTAAAAGAAAAAAAACTAGGATAAATATTATATTATTCGGCTGGCAGTCCCTCTCTCTCTCTCTCTCTCTCTCTCTCTCTCTCTCTGCATTTCCCCAATTCTGTTTGACAGTAAGAATAACTACATGTAATGCTTTCGGTTGCATGATGTTTATATATAGTCCTCGGTTGTAATTTTTTCCGCATTGTGAACGAAAGTCATTTTTTGGTTTAAACAATACCTATTCAGAATTCAAATCAAATCTTTTATTCAGATATAAGAGTAGATGAAAGTATAATATCATGGTGATATGATCGTGCGATAGCCAGTGGCCTATTTAAGCATTTAAGTTATCACCTAATCACATTTCAATTTACATAATACTTGATGGCGTTAGATATGCTTGACACATTAGTAAAAGTAGGATATAAGAGAGAGAGAGAGAGAGAGAGAGAGAGAGAGAGAGAGAGAGTGTGTGTGTGTGTGTGTGAGAGAGAGAGAGAGAGAGAGAGAGAGAGAGATTAAAGACGAAGAGCATTATATTGTTAGACTGACTAGCTATATACGTTAAATGGTCGAAAAGGGGGGAATGACTTTTAAACTGAGATGCACCAAACATTCCTGCATTTCCTAAAAAATATACCTGTAGAAAGAACTAATTATTGATATTGGAGATGATGCATTGATAAGTTAGGGGTCTTTCATGCAAACCAACCATCTATGTGTCTTGATCCACATCTGAACTAAGGTTGATGTTGGCGCCGTTCATAGCCACCACATGTACAGAAGCAATAAACAGCTTGTGTTCACATAGAGATCAAGAATTTCAAAGATTTTATTATCGGCTGCTGTAGTATATTGCCAAAGCTTCCAATACATGAAAAACATGTTATGAAACATCCGACGATAGTTGTAAACATGTGTATGTGCTTGAACTGCATCGACGTCCATACTGCTTTCTGTTTGCAAGTAAAGGAGGCTTTTGCGCAATAACGCCTGTTGGCACTACTTATGGTCATATAAGTAAATGTACCAGTATATTGATATGATCGCAATACTCGCAAAATAACGCGTTATTCGTGTAGTACAACGACATTTGCTGTGGTGACGCTTTGTTCGGCGTTACAAAGCTTTGTTATTAATGAACATCGACGATAAAATCTATCTTTGCCATTTCTGAACTAGTAAGACCCAACCACGGCATGCTCAGCTGACGAGGCTAGTTAGACTGAGATTTGGCCTGTAGCAGGTTTAGCTAGTCTTCTTTCCAAAGAGTGAATAACAAACACGCTGATCAGACTATATACGGATACACAGGTTGGTAGCATGCAACAAGGTCAGGTGTCCTCCCGTCGGTGCCCTACTTATTATATCACCCAATTGCATACTTTATTGGAGCAAACTTAAATATGAATATTAAGCCTGTTGGCATGATACATAATTCATGCATTCTTAGTATGTAAAATCGGAGTGCTGTGGGGAAGACAAAAAATTTAGCCTTGATACTTATCTTACACTATAGTGTCTATGTAGTACATCAAAACCGATTATCAGTAACATGAGCGCACGTGTTAAACAAACAGAAAAGATTTTATCACGAGGAGTTTAGTTGGGTCACTTTTTTCTTATGAACCGTCCGTAGCAGAACGATAGAAACAGGAATAGATACCATATTAAACCAGATATGATTTAACATGCACTTCCGTTAATGGAACCTTAGGTCAATTTGTTTGAACTCGTTATTCTAAAATCTCCGTGCCGATTAAATGCTACGGCTCTAAGGACGCCCCCCCCCCCCCCTGAAGTCAGGCATAATGTAACCTGACCTGATATCTGATCAGGATCTTCACTAGTTTCTTTCAGAATGTTCTATTAAAATTTGAACAAACAATGAACACCACTAAAATTGGAAATGGGCTCGTCCTACTGGTAAGGGTAGGGGAGTCCATTCGGCTAAAATAGGTTAATGAATATAACACTTTACGAGACCCTAATCTATACATGTTCAGTAAAACCTGTGTAAACTCTCAAAAAGACAGAAAATTGGTTTTCAAGACCAATTATCCTTTAATGAAGGTCGAAAGCATTGCAGAATGCTCCCCTTGGAGCATTCTGCAATACTTTTGACCTGCATTTAGGGATAATTGGTCTTGAAAACCAATACTCTGTCTTTTTGAGAGTGGCCGTTTTACACAGGTTTTATTGTATATTAAATGGTGATATTCTTATTAACATTTCTTGTCCTATTCAGGCTACTAATTGATCAACATTTTTGATTTCAAGTTTATACAATCTTTTTTCAGATCAAATTCGAAGAAGTGTTCGCAGAGCCAGAAGGCACATACAGCTTTGGTACAGTGTGGGGAGCCAGTTTCCGAGTGTTCACAGATACGAAACTCTGGTGTTATCGCTTTCTCTCTTCCGCATGCGCAGTGCCATGCGCATTGTGTTGGGGAGTTCACTTTGCATGCCTCAGTTTCGCTCAAATTTGGTTATACACTCCAGGATTTCGAAGTTTCAGAATTCAAATGCGACCAGCTTCTAAAGTGTTTGCAATATGTGCTAATTCGTTTGTTGCACCCTGCTTTGAAGCTTTTGGACGGTTTTTTAGCAGTATAAGGATACATAAAGCGACTGACTGACAGAAGCCTGCACCAGTGTGTCAAGAAGTCGCCCAATTTTCACTGGAATATGTTAACCCTTAAAGTGCCAATCGCAACAAAAGCCGTCTCTTTTAGTCTGCTGTTGAAATGTTTTAGAAGCATCTGCGACAAACAGTGCAACCCAGATCAGGCTGCGTATATTGGAGCATTCTGATTTGAGCCACAATGTTTGACTCTATACTTACATAAGTCAATAATTTAGCAAATATATGCAGAAGACGACATAATCAGAGGCCATTTCATTTTCAAATGCTTTTTTTGCAAGCGCTTTAAGGGTCAATATGAGCAGTTTTGTAATTAAATTACATTTTCAAACACATAGACAATGTAGACAATATATCATATTTATCCTAAAATTTCACTAAAACTCTATTTTGAAGGTGTGCTCAATTATGACAGTGTAAAAAAAACTTATCAAACTGCAACTGAAGGAGCAGTCTGATCTGGATTTGCGCTGTTAAAATAGGCGAATAGAGATGAGTTGCTTTCATAAAAACCATATCCAGCAATTAAAACCTTTGTGCTTAGTATGTATTTTACTTGAAAGCTCTTCAAATAAAAATAGATCACATCCCTTGGATCAAAGCAGGTATGAAATGTTGTTATTTGGCATTTTCAAATTCTCAAAAAAACTTGATATAAAAGTAAGAAAGATGTCAAAGATTAGGAAACGATACAATCAAGTACCCACCTGACCCAGGATCTACATGGGAAAGTAACAAACATACAATAGACATCACCAACAAGAGCCAGGAGGTCAGCCCTTTCCCAGTAGGTGACCACAAGGCAGCAATGAATAGACGCGAAAGCATAAGAAACACAAGAAACAAAAACACAAATGATCCACAAACATGACAAAAGAAGTACCGCCTTGGAACGGTCAGTAAAAATATTTAACTGGAGGGCTTAAACCGGTTTGACGGCGCCAAACTCACCTTAAGCCTAATCAAAATAGTTTTGCCAATATACACGTATGCGACCAGTCGAGACATACGTCGCCGACGCTACATGAGTTAATGCTTTATGTCCCAGTTAACAGTACTTCAATAATTTCTAGGCTTTTCCTGTGATAAAGAGAACCAGTACCAAACAGTTTTGATAATATCTCGCAAAATGACACATCACATAGCCTCCGGTAGGGATGGATCTCGACTAGTACCATACCACAGAGCGTCTGGGCGCCTCTTGCCGACTCTGTGAATGATCTTTGTTTTCCTGATGTACAAATGTGTCCTTTTTACAGGCTGGCCTTGTAATCAACTAATTAATGTGATCACGGTTGTTTTGCATTATTTTGTTCTCTAGTGATCGACTAATTCTATCCAAGAGCAACTTGCTTGAGGCCTCCATTCTACTGAACGTGAACGTGGAAGACAACAATAACATGAGGGAATACAACACACAGAGGATGAATATATAGTCTAAAAAGGCATCACCGTTAGTATGAAAATTGGCTGTCATTAATTTCAATTACATGTGTATGGTGTTTTATCGCTTTTATTTGGCTTTTTTGCGCAATGAAGGCTATTCTTTCCCCAGCAACATATCTTAACAAATAGAAAAAATGACTTTTAGTTCTAGAATTTTAAGGATTTCCTATTTTTGAACTGTACCTTCACTATACTAACTATAGAGTCACTTCTCGCTATATAAATTTTATACCACATTTGTCCAACTTTAGTACGAATATATCGCGTAATTTTCAAGGTATACACTGATGTAGGTGGTAGGAAATATTTATACCATGGTTGTCAACATGTATGTGACTTAATCGTTAAATCTCTTTAAATATATCCACATACATGACATACGGGCAATCGGAACTGCCTCAGCCGATTCTGATTCCGTGGAATCAGACCTCAGATGTACATCGAGGATCCCCTTTGATAACGTGACGCAGGCTTTACATAAAGTGACGCTGACGTCACATAAACCATACCAACACAATAACAAATTAGATTCAGCAATTCAAACGATTATAAATGAAGTTTAGAGTTTTTCGATAAAATATCGCTATATCCATATCCTTTTATAAAATACATAAGCTTCATTTATTCTGCTGATTAAGCTTTTCGGGTAATCAGAAAAATGGATTTTGATAAAGCTAAACCCACATGCTACAAACTAATCCTTACGCCAGTTCCCGCTATCCAAATTGAGCGTTTTCGTACAAATGCACCTTACTTCAGAACCTGAATTCTATGTCGACTTGGTGTATAGGTTGAAAAAGATTGCTGGTGCTGGCTCTGATAATTTTTCAGCGCAGTTCATTTAAATAATTTTCCATTATACATGTATAAAAGATTGGCTATAACATTAATGTATTGCAACAGACTGTCTGCTTGGTGGTCAACCCAATCACGGTTGGCAACATTGGTTTCCTCTTTAATTGCACGCCGGTTGGTCGGACTTCAGACTCTATGACGGTTCAAACTTAAAGACTTTTCTATTGATGTGATGGAGGGGGCCTGACGCTTTTTCTGTTTTCAGGCCCAACGGGGGTTTACCTGTTGGATTTCTTTTGCTCCGATATTCAGTTTTATTTACTGTTGAGTCCTTATATTTGCTTTATCTCAAATTTATATCTTGATTTATATTTTTTTGGAGATGATGAATTGATAAGCTAGGGGTCGTACATGCAAGCCAAACATCTATGTCCACATCTGAACTAAGGGTGAGGTTGGTGCCGTGAAACTGGTTTAAGCCCTCCCATAAAATAATTTTACTGACCGTTCCAAGGCGGTAATTCTTTTGTGGATCATTTGAGTTTTTTGTGTCTTGTGTTTCTCATGCTTTTGCGTCTGTTCATTGCTGCCTTGTGGTCACCTGCTGGGAAAGGGCTGACCTCTTGGCTCTTGTTGGTGATGCTTATTGTAGTTTTGTTACTTTCCAATATGGTATCCTGGGTCAGGTGTGGTACTTGATTGTATCTTTTCCTGATATTTGCCTCCTTTCTTACTTTGATTTGATTCTCGAATTGTGCCGGGCTTTCCCGATTGGACATACGGGCAGACAAAACATGAGATTATGGTACTTATCCCGTTGTCGAGCAGCAAATAGTCACAAAAGTCTGAACATTGCATGAGACATCGCTGTTCGCACACACGAAGTAAAGAATAATGTAGATGAAGGCACAAACGAAATTTAGACCTCTTGCTCCGCTGGATAGGTCAGCATGGAGGCATTTGCGCATATGCGATAAGTACCAATATCTCTTGTAAAGGACCGCTTTAGTCATTGAATAAACCCTTTGATAGGAAATAAAGGAACATCCAGGCATACAACCGTTTCTTTGCATCCAATAATTTCAGACCCGCTTCAGCTGATATGAAGTAGGTATTTCAATTTATCAACGTTCGAGGTATCTAATGAGACGCTAATGACCAAAACGGATTGATGCGTCGTTATACCCTACCTTTTCATCATCGAGGTATGTAGAGCCGACTTTGACATGTTTAAATCAGGTATTTTTCAAAGCTGTCTGAGTAAAATTATTTTATTTTCAATAAAGAATACTGTTACACAAAAAAAATATACAAAAATCCCTGCTGATAGCCCGTTGGACAGACAGTTTGTTCAAAACACACCGTGTCTACCCTACACTGGTTTATAATTTAGCCCTTAAAATGAATTAGAATAAATTTGGAACATTTTACATACATGTTGAACTGGTTTATTTGAAGTATGATTTGCAGACATACAGTTTTTAATATAGTAAAGAACGACTAAAAATACACAGTATAGTCTTATATGTTGGTATTTAAAGGCAGTAATGTCTTCTGAAGAGTCATTTACACATACATGAAAAAGCAGTGTTGACCCAGATGAGATGCCGCGAAATACGGCATCTCAACTACGTCTACACGGTAATCTAGGATGGACACAATTGTCATGGACAGAAAAACAGATTTTGAATGTTATTTTAACATTTATCGCGTGATCCCTCAGAATTATAACGAGCAATCTGAACGTTATTGACAAAATTTCATTTGAGAATTTATCAGTCATGAAAGTTTAAATGTTAATTCAGTAATGGTTTCACTTCTTTGTTATGACGATCTTACTAAAGCACATCCCGAACGCTTCACATAAAGGCGTTACACAGCAATTCACAATAGTTCCAAAGGCCCTCTGGCAGCAACCGACGCCAATAGAGAGGTCACGCATGCAGGGTGTGTAACACCAGACGTGAACAAAAGCCGTCATGGCGAAATCACAACCCCAGTGAAGAGCGATGCAGAGTCCACAGAACGTGGTCAAGATCTTGTAGCAGAGACTTTTGCCGCACTCGAAGCACGCATAACTGTTCCTCCATAAGCAATCGATAGATCGTACACCTTCCGGTTCGCCAAGTACATCCTCAAAAGTGACCTTTAAATAAAATTAAAAGTTAGGCAATATAGGTCACACAATTACAACGACTCCATAGAGTTACAGACTACCTTAGTTAAGTATAGATTTTAGGATATGAAATATAACGTTTCAAACTTTGTAAAATTAAAATTGTTTCACGTATTCTGTACTGAGGTCACTATGACATCTTTAAACATATGTACTGCACCGAGCCCGGCAATTTATTAAACAATAAACTATGTTGAAGTATCAATACTTACACATGTACTTGCCAATGTAAAGTAAACCCTTCCTTAAGCTGCCACTCAAAAAAGAAGACCAAGAATTGGTTTTCAGCACCAATTATCGCTTAATGCAGGTCAAAAGTATTGCAGAATGCTCCAAGATAATATTCTGCAATACTTTAGATTGACCTTCATTAAGCTATCGTTTGTCTTTAAGACCTTTGTTTTGTCTATTTTTGATTGTCCGCATTACACAAGTTTTACTGTACACGTACTTAGCTCCAGGGAGGCATCGCAATTTTGGGCCCTGACAGTTAATATTGCATTTGATTTTCATTTCAACATAGCTTTTTCATATATCTCCATGACATTGTAATTAGAAGCAATTCGAAATTCACTTCCTTTTCGTTTTTCTTGTTGCTCGCCTGAGGCATGGGCTCAAGATTATAAGAATCTATCATGAGTGTGAGGGTAGGATAGAAAAATCCGTCCCGAGGATCGGCAATGGTGATCCGAGGGACGGATTTTTCTATCCTACCCTCACACGAATAATGGATTCTTTTTCTTGCTCACTATTAAATACCGCAATTTTATGTTTAAAAAAGGCTACCAGAAGTTCCTGAATACGCCGAGATGCGACATGTTATGATGATGTCACTTTGACATAACACTGACGTCACTTGACAACCATATGCGTGAGTTCCAATTCAACCAATGCATGTTGCCCTCACGTGACAGCCTGGGTAAGATAGCCTGGGTTAGGTAAGATTTTCTAACCCAGGGTAAAATCTCAGATATCCGTATCCCGTGTGCAGGAAAAGATTTTGTGATCCTCTGATGTCGTCGTCCGTACATCGTCTGTCTTTAAACAACATATAAACTACTGTGTGGAATTTCACAATAATTATTCTTGGGTAAGCCTCTTTCAAATATGCCATGACGACCAAAAAGGAGCACCTTAAAGCTCTTTTTGTCATAAACTACTGGTCTGATTTGAAAAAAAATATTTGGCACAAATGTTCCTTGAGTAAACATTATCCAAAGTTATGTGAATATTTTTGATTCTTTGAAAAACATGACTGTCAGTGGGCGGAGTAAGTGTTGCCTGTTCATTAATAGGGATAACATAAAACAATCTCCCAGTCAAAAACTACTTGCCTGATTTGAAATAGTTGGCACAAATGGTCCTTGAATGACCCTCTTCCAAAGTTATTAAAATTATTTCATTCTTTCGAAAATCATGGCCACTAGGGGGCGGAGTAAGTTTTTTCTATACATTCATAGGGGGAACCTTAAACAATATTCCAGTCAAACATTACTGGCCGATCAGACAACAATTTGGGGTCAGGTGTGGTACTTGATTGTATCGATTTCTGATCTTTGCCTTCTTACTTTCTTTTAACGGCCCTTGGGTGACAAAATGTTGTTCAATTTTTGTTTAATCCGTCAAAAGATGGCCACTAAGGGACGGACGGAGTTACATGTAGTAATTCCTTTACATAAATGGTTTATATAGACATGTAGCATTATCTAGTGGTCCATTACTATAGGATTGTTCAAACTAACATCACATGGTTTATATAGACATGTAACAACATCTAGTGGTCCATTACTATTTGATTGTTCAAACGAATGCCTGGGGTGATCCTAGCTAACACCTGGGGTGACTCATAAAGGAAACACTAAAATATTCTTGCTTTAAGTTATTGCACTCAGAGCTTTGATTTTTAGTATGTATGCTCAGGACCGTCTTGTTTAGCGATGCTGCGTACATGTATTACAGCATATATATGGCAAGAGACTATATTGCTTTTGTATTTTTTTTTATTCTTTGTTTGTTTGAATTAGAGCTAATCTTCGTCCAAGTCAACTTGGGACGGTTTCCTGGGACACCTTAGTCACGTGTTGAGCACTCTACCACGCAACCACAGCTTACCTCTTTGTTTTGTTTGCGAAATAAGAAAGTCTATCAATTACGAAAGCTCTTCAGAAATTAAAAAAGAACAGGTTTCCTAATAATGTTTTTGCATGCACTTTAACCTTACAGTACATAATATATCTTAATACATACCCGTATATGGCTATTCAGTTGGTTGATATCCCTGTTCTCCATGTCGGGTCCATCCATTGTTTCCTGCATTTTGATAATATTCTAACGCTTTGGGGTACTGCCGCGCTCATATATGGCACATCTAATGGCCCAAGATTTAATTTCATGTTTTCAGACGGTTACCACTGGAAATCGGTATATTCAAACTTTCCACAAGGAAAGGGGACTTTTGATATAGGTAATGACTTGGATCAGAATACCCGCGAGCTAAGGATAATATGTGTTAGGATGCAGTTTCGATTCATACAACTTTAGGATTCAGCATGGGGAAGCTCTCGATTTAATACAACATACAGCGCATTCGCAGACAGTTAAGATAGATTACTTAGATCACCATTTCAATTGCCTTTATCTGATGAATAGCATGTAAAGAAATTAGCAAAGAAACTCCCCTTTAATTGTATAAAATACATATAAGGGTCAAATTTATTTGATTTCTTTAAGTCTTTGTTATTTATTTGAAAAGGTAATATAAAGATGCGAAATCAATCAAAATCGTAGCTTTCCAAAGAGTTTAACGTGATCGATAAAAAACCGGATCACAGAAAAAATGTAGATAGGCGAAGATGTAGCTAATCGTTACTGCTTCCTCACTTGTAGCATACAGTAAAACCTATGTGAAACGGCCACTTTCAAAAAGAATGAAAAATGGTTTTCAAGACCAATTATCGCTTAATGCAGGTCAAAAGTATTGCATAATGCTCCAAGCGGAGCATTCTGCAATAATTTTGACTCGCATTGAACTACCATTTGTCATTTAGATCTTTGTTTTGTCTATTCTGAGTGGCCGTTTTACATAGGTTTTATAAAACATAAGCTACCATCTGATCAGGTTAAATCAACAGAACGGTTACGAAGACCCTTATCAGATTTCAGGAACGTACAGACCTATCGTAACAGTCATTTAAAAAATAAAATATTTGTTTTTCATGGTGTCAGGCTTGAATATCAGTATTTGATATTGTAATGGATCTAAAGAATGCTCCATACTTCTTTTTTTCACAATTTTCTTTCAATGCTTTGATGAATGAAACTCAAAAGTGTAGTGTGCTGTAAATCATGCTCACAAAATTATGAAAACTTTTATATGTATGTTTATAGCCAGTAATTATAACAAACATAATATGATACAGCGCATAACTTTTTTTTTATTTTCTTAAGAATATATTTCTTAATGTACAAATTGGAAGTGTCTCGTGAGATGCTTCAAATGATCAAATAGACACATGTTTCTTGGAAAAAATATAATTTTACGTTGAGAAATAAAATATAGTGTTTTGATCATGGTTCTATCAATGCATATCCAAGGTATCTTCTATTCTTACTGCATATGAACGAATGCTTTTAAAAGACCACTTTTTATCGAGATATTTACGACAGCTATGGCAGGTTATGAATTCCTTCACTGTTGATATAGTGTAGCTTTGTATGAACATTGGTCGCTTTGATACGTTTCAATCTGTGTTTTACCACTGTGACACCAACCTAGGCGTATACATAATATGATGGTAGGCCCTCTAACATTATACGCATAGCTTCACTGCAGGTGTGGCTACATGTCCAACTGTGTGTCTGGGTCTTAATTAATGTACAATGTCCATGTGCTTTGTATATGCAGAAGGCAAAATCTCTGATGAAACTTATACATGATGAAGGTTAGAATATATAAATTCAGACAAATCAGATCTGAACTTTTTTGTTATGAATGGGGTAGTAGAATTGAGTCTAAGAAAATACATAAATCGTTCATAGCCGTTCTCAAATGCTACAATATAAATTATAAAGAACATTTCAGTCTGGGCAGTCCCAAACCACTTGCTCGTGTTCAAATGGGTACAATCCAGACTCAATTGTGCTTTATCTAGGTAGTTGAGCAGGTTGATTTATCATGACGTCGCACAGGTCTGGGAATGAAAAAATACCATGCATTTCAAAATCGATAAACCACTATAGGGATCAAACATGTTTTTCTATGCATTATCATCTGCTTGACTCCGAGGGTGATGTTGAAACCCGAGCCTGAAAGGTGACAGTTTTAACGATCCCCTTAGGGTCTAGCAGATGCTAGTGTATCAGAAACCCATGTTTGATCGTTGTTATTGCATAAAATCATTTTGTCATTTGAAAACTTTGGAAAAACTTTTCGAAAAGTTCATTTTTGTAATACTAAAATGGCACACAAAAGCATGAAGGATTCGTAGGTTTTGAAAACACCTGTTAACGACATCTTAACGTAACTAAGTTACATTCATTCCTATGCACGTTACTGTTCATGACGTCAATTTTTGACTAAAATGGGTATATATGTATGTAAAATACAAAAGCCGTGTATCAAAAGCACGTGAATTATCTGATTAATACACGGGGTTTTGCCGGTTAAAACATGGCTGTTAATAGCGTGCGACACGACTTTTTGTGCAATTATAGTGGTTTACAGATTTTGGTAACATTGTTTTTATTAAGCCCATTTTCTGCATGCTTATGCTGTGCTTAACTCTAGTTTTATGATTTATTAACCCCTTTCAGACTAATGGAAATTTCCATAAAGATATGTGCATATAAGGTCAGGATGATCTATTGGTATATATTGAGGGATCACAGGTTATAATGTGATTATTTTGTCCAAAAAAGTTGTATTTGTTTCTCTGAAAATCAATTTTGTCCTTGCAAACAGTGAAGGCTCATATAAAATGTCGCATAATGCAGCATTTTATCTGGGTCTTCACTGTTTGCAAAAGTACTTGTTTAG
Source organism: Loripinus fragilis (assembly GCA_964019695.1). Taxonomy (NCBI): domain Eukaryota; kingdom Metazoa; phylum Mollusca; class Bivalvia; order Lucinida; family Lucinidae; genus Loripinus; species Loripinus fragilis. Next base: position 10,686,176 of record OZ026520.1, read on the forward strand.
GGGTTCCGGCCTACAAAGGGATATTGTGTGCTTGAAGCCTAAGAGGGTTTGCATATGTATTGCATGACTATTGGTATTGTCGATGGTTCTCTGTTCTTCAATACATGTAGCTTTGTGACATTTCCAATATAGTCATTTGTGGTTTGTAAATTTACAATTTTACTAAAGAGCTACAATGTCGAAGTAATTAGTTAAACTGATTAAGGCTTTTACTGTAAAGTAGATACACCAATTAACGTATTACCAAAGACACTTTTGCATGGAATCAAGCTTTGCAGGTTCAATGATTTTAACCCTCTCTTGACTGGAAATCCCTAAATAGGTTCTTTCGCAAACAGTGAAGGCTTAGATGAAATGCCGCATTATACGCAATTTTTGCTAAGACAAAACTGAAATTCAGTAGAAGAAAAACAAAATTAATCTTTGAAAAGAACAACATGTGACCCATCAACATGATCAATATATATATATATATAAGACTATCCTGATTTAATTTTTAGTAGCTTTAAATTAAATTTCATTGGTCTGAAATGGTTCGAGGGAGAGTATGACTCTAGGGGGTTCTTGCATATTTGATAAGGATACATGCCTCTGAGATTTTGACCTGTGTAAGAAATTCTACTATTACACTTTCTTATCATGTTTTCTCGTGACATGGCGTATATTTTAAATGATAAGAAAAATGAAAATCACAAACAATCAAACAAAAACAATGCAAGTTGTTTTATAAAATTTAATTAACAAAATATCACAGCTTCCCAAGAAAATGTTTTGAGGTAGTGTATATTCATAGTCTATACAAGTGAATACTGAGTGATAAAAGAGTTGAGGACTAAAATAACCTGGACGGACCTCGTTGTCCCATGAAGGGAACCTTTCTAAACACAGCACAAAACCCAAACTAGGCTATGTATCTGTAAATTCCATGCCTGTTTTCCTATTTCATATTGTTGTGTGAAACAGGTAACGTTCTGGCAAGCATGCGCCTAAAGCACATGCTTGTCTGAACATTCAGTGTTTACTCAGTATTAAGAACTCAAGAAACTCTGCTTAATTTTGCACGAAAAAACGTTGCATTGGTCATCTTAACCGACCTGTGAAATGCCCACGTCTCATATGATTGTACGAGCAGTTGACGTACCCGCAAAATGTGTTTGAGAAGCTTCAGAAGGCTTGCATTTATTCGTCATGTTTACTCAAATGCCAGATTTTTTTAGATACATTTAAAATGCTCCAAATGTAGACGCTACTATTATATGTACACTGATAAAGTGCACAATTCAATTTGTACCTTTTCTCTAACCGAGTCCTTGATGATTGTAGATACAGACAGAAATGCTCTTTCCTGAAGAAGCAGCTGTCTTATCTGTATCTCGAAATTTTAATTTTATCACCAAATCATGTTAGATCAACTTTGCTTTCATCACCAAATCATGTAAGATCAACTTTGTACTGCCAGCACAATATTTTACATTTTTTTTTTGTAGAGGCGACCAGTTATTACTCAAACAACCCTGTACGTACGCGTATTCTCACAATAGTCTTCGATGCTCGTACGCAGAAAGTATGGAAGAAGATGAAGATTTAATCCCAAAATTTAGTCATAACAAGCAGGAAGTTTTACTAAGTATGTTTTTTCGCACAGTGAAACAAGTACCCTTACCGCAATGGCGTGCCCATATGAGCCAGCACATGTGATTTTCGTACTTATCGCGTTGTTGAGCAAGGAAAGGTAAGGCGAGCCTGCGTAAACGCGCAGACTCGCCAGAGCCTTTGCTGCTCGCATACACAATATATTGATGTAGACAAATACTCGGACCAAAGGTCAGTGCTCAATCCCCGCTGTACGTCAGTATGGCCGTTTAAAGGAGGATTAACTATCAAAATCCCATGTGCTGATCCGTATAGTTCATAAGTCTCTTGTCAATTGTCAGTTACTTATTATGAACATGAATGTTACTAAAGCACATTCCACACGCCCGGCATATTGGGTCGAGGCAACAGTTGATGATGATCCCGAAGGCTCTCTGGCAGCAACCAATGGAGATGGCAAAGTCACGCATGCATGGAGTGTAACACCAGACATGATGGAAAGCTGTCATGGCGAAGTCACATCCCCACCACAGAGCGATGCAAAGACCACAGAGAGTGGTAAGGAACTTGTAACAACAATTCTTTCCACATTCGAAGCACATGTAAGCATTTCTCCAGATACAGTCGATGGAGTGTGCCCCATCAGGCTCACCGAAACAGTCTTCAAACTGGACCTGCAGGTAGAAAAATATGATGACGTTAGATTTACCGCTTTAATAATAAATTAAATCAAATAATGGATAAATAAACCATAGGTAAAAAAAAAGGATATTTTCAAGCGTAAAAAAGTGTTATCATTTCATTCCCATCAATTTAAGCATGCGTTTTGGGTTCTCAAAAGAACGTTCGTTTGTGGTACATATTATATGTTTTGTTGATCCAGAGGGGATCAGGGGGGTTCGTTTGACCCCCCCCCCCCCCCCCCCGTTTTTAAATATCCTATGAAAATGAAATAATTTGGTCCAAATTGTTTTATTTTCATGGAATGATTTAAGAAAAATTAAATAAAATCAGCAAAGCGAATCCCACACATTTATACATTCGACAGCCCTTTCCAGAAGTCCTTGATCATCCCTGCAGATGCAACGTAATTTCTAATTGCTCCGTTTGTATGTGCTGTTTCACTCTTTTACCAATACTTTAAGAATGAGCAGCCATGTCAATATTTAAAGAAATATTATAATGCACCTGAAAGATCAAAGTTGTTACACTCGCCGGAACCCCGTAAAATCTTGAATTATCTAACATTGGAATGCGTTTCCCGGCAAATTGAGTTTTTTCTGCTATCAAAATACAGTACATAACTGGTTTCGAGGTGGATTTCATGATTAACCCCGTCTTTCTACAATTTTCTTAGCTACAGGTGTAAATTTAATTCGAAGTCCTCGAGACATGATGATTTATTTTGTATTATCAGTAGTTCGAATTATAGGGACTGGGGGTAGCCATAAAATACAGCCCCCAAAATGATTATTATCGGTATTTTCCTATCAAACATGTGTTTGGATGATAGAGGGAGACTTTTCTTTTACAAACCAAGAGCATATGTTTTTTCATTGAGATTTATTAAATACATTCAACATATATTCAAGCATGTATGGTTGTACAGCCTTGTTTGTGTGGAGTCTGGTCGAAAATCCCGAAGACCGGTTTTCTCACGACGAGACTCATATGTTGTGGATATATACCAGAATCGCCGCGGTGAGGAGATTCTAATACCTATCCACAACATATGATTTTATGGAGAAATTCTGAAAATTATCACGTTTTATCACTTTAATACCAACCCCAAAGCCGCGTCGTGAGTAAACCTTTCTTCGGGGTTTACGACCAGGATGTTATCGAAGCAGCTTACGCACTCACAGCGACTAACAAAACTCTTTAGGTTTTTGTACATGAAGTGACATTGCAAAGTATTAACTCCCGAAGAATGATAGGAGATTGTAATTTCAAATAATTTCAGCAGAAGATGTTTTAGTTTAAATTCTTGCATTGTTGGGTCCATTAAAAAGGCCATGGGATTCAAACAGCAAAACTATTATTTTCCGTAATAATAAGATGTGCGCTTTCAAAATTAATCAAAACTAGCAACAACATATTTGTTTGTTTGATTGTTATATAGTCACTCTTTTACGTTTTTGGAAGCTCAACATAGCCCATACTCACACTTTAACATGAAACAAATTCGGAAACACGTTAAACAACTCATTAAGTAAGGCATTCACTAACATTTGCTACTTCAGTCGATGCAAAATAACTTTCTATACACACTACAATAAAAATACTGAAGCGATAGTCGGGGAACCAAGGTAGAAAAAATGCTAACCCTTGCACCCGGAAGGTATACAGCTGGGTTTTGTATGGTTGCAAAGGTAATTTTATAGTGTATCTGAAACCACTGTATAGCAGACTCGATCGACTTGCATGAAGCCAGAGCAGTCAACTTTCTACGGAAGCCCAGCAAGAACATGTCAAAACATTATTTTTCAAAATGTTATATTTTTTTATCAAAAAAGTCCAGGATTGAAAAATATTGAGCTTTTTTTTATAAAACAACATCGGCGTAGACCTCAGAAGCAGTGGTGGTCATCTAAGAATACTGCTTATTGATTTTTAAAGCATGTAGATTAGGTCACCCCCATTTTGAAACTAAATTTATAGACTTCTTTGCTTCAAATCTCATTAAAACTGTATTTATTGCCCAAATATGTATTTGATAATTATTTGTATAGGACTTGGAAGCATATCTCGTATAAAAGTGTGTGCTTACTTATTCATTTTTGTCCTCCCGCTGAAGTGGTTTGAATTGCATATTTTTTGCATAAATAAATTAATGTTAAATTGAATGTGTTTAAACACTGCATACAGTTAGACAGACGTTTGGGACATAATCTAAGGCAATTTATTTTATTTTCTATGGCAAACTAGAAAAGGTAGCTGAAAAGTAAAAATATTAAACCACGATAATTTGATACTTAGTAATGTAGTCCATGCCAGCCGGTGCGTAGTTAACACTATGGACAACAAAAGAGCAGTTTAACACATAAATGCAATTTATCAAGGTTTAAAGGATGTTTATCTTCCATATTTACAACAGCTTTGAAAAAGAGGGTCATTGTAGGGACCAAGGGGATTTTTATCTACTGTAATCAATAATTTCATTAAACAGTGATAAAATAAATATGAAAAAACTCGTATAACTATTATCATATCTCTATGAAAAACATGTCTGTCCCTGTCTGAGATACAGAAATGTAAACGCATAGTACTTGTAAAGAACAAAAATGTCCCTATAAAGATTATTTTGTTGCACAAATGACTGCCCATACTTTTAAATGCATTTGATCGCGTATTATTGTATTATCAAACAGTCAAACGGCTTCTCATACACATCCTACAGATAAGAGCGCGTGATGGACAATTAGTTTCGTTATTTCTCAACCAAAACATATGTTGTGGGTTCTTAAATGGACCTATTAAATGCGACGGTTCTTTTGAAGACCAAAAGCACACTTTTTAACTTATTGATAAGGGAAAGATCACAATTTTTAAGCTATGAAAGATTGCTTAACATGACCTATGTGGCACACAAAAAATACATTTTTCCGCGAAATGCAATTCTGGTCGCATTGCTATACAGTGGTTTCATATCAAGCACTGTGTAGACTATCAGTATACAAAATTCCAGCCGTATACCTTTCGGGTGCAAAAAATGTGTGTTTTTGCACGATACGCGACTTTGGTTCCCCGACTACGAACTGGCAGCAGCGATTTCGCGTTAAAATGGCTATAACCAGTTAACTGGCAGCAGCGATTTTATGTTAAAATCGCTGCTACCAGTCAACTGGCAGCAGCCATTTTAACGTAAAATCGCTGCTACCAGTTTACTGGCAGCAGCCACTCCGTTTATGAAAATAGTTTTTAAATAGGCCATATGATCTATATGGATTCCATATGAATCCAGTGTGTCCAAATTAAATTCGAAATGACGAAATGAGTTTTTACTGTATTTTCTGCGGTCGTTTACATCTAAGAGGTAGAAAATTATACGGTTACCTTAATATGATCGTTTAGCTCATTGGGGTCTCTGTTCTCCATACTAGGATGTCCGTCGTCCATCGTTTCTTGTCCTCCACGAGGCATTGTATTTTTTCACAACAGAAACAAAAACGACTCTACCCGCGACTTGCTGAAATCAGTGGGAAAGTGTTTTCTGTGATGGAGGTCCACCGTTTTTATATTGACCCGTAACCACAGGATACCCGAAAAGTCAAAGACCATGATACTGTCCTTCTATTGATGCATCTCAGCCGTATCAGGAGATGACGGTGCTTGTTGTCCTCCGTATCATTCTTTAAGCTTGCATGCACTGGTCTCTTGGCTTTAATATACTCCCTTATTTGTGTATATGTGCGAACAGCGAAGGCAGTGGCAAGACTGCGTATATGCGCAGTGTCGCCTTAGCTTTAGTTGTTGGCCTGCAGATAAAACACGTACCATTTTCATATGCGTTGGGTTTTGATTGAATTTTAGAATTGATGGGAAATTGATCATGTGATCAAAAAAGGTCCATTTCATTTTGTGATTCATGGACTTCACAGACTGAGTTGCGCAGCACTGGACAAAGTGCAGTCAAGTCAAGGTATTCACTGCCACTATATATATGTAGTGCATTAAAGGATACTGTTACCATTGCACAGGCTGAATTGAATCTGTGAGCCCATACGTAGATTTAAGGGCGTTTTTACATGCTGCGCCACCAGATTAAAAATAATGAAAATATGTAAAAAAAAAATCCAATATATTTTGATGTGTTAAAAATGTCTTTTTTACTAAGCCTTCTTAAAAAGGCAGTAGCTCTCTTGTTTCTAGCTATTAGTTTTTGTGTTGCTCCCATCGTGGAGGCGAGGGGTGGGGTTAAGGGTTAATTCTGGTTTGTGATGTGGTTTAACGTGCCCTTTCTAGTATTGCAACCTCGGAGGATGTGAAAGGTGGCCCAGAGACTTTATAACGTTTTCATGCTCAACTCAACTGAGCATGAAGATTATCCTGCTTATAAATGTTAAAATGCACATAGTTGTTGGCATTTTGACAATTATAAGCAGGATAAATGCAAGATCTGAGAGTTTTAAAGCAAGGCATGTCGTTATTTTTAAACATTTTAGTTTTATGAGAAGGTGAAATCTTGTGCTCAGTTAAGTTGGACATGAAAAAAATGGTTTATAACCTCGAGCCTGTTAACTTTAAATATATTCTTGCTTGCTTATTGTATATTTGTCTTGTTAGTTTACCTGTGTTCTTGTATCCCTTTCTCTTGATGACATAGGTTTGTCTGTAAGGTGTGATTGTGGTCTGTTAGGTGTTATTGTGGTCTGTAAGGTGTGATTGTGGTCTGTTAGGTGTGTTTTAAAATTCCAACACATGTTAAAATGCCAACAATTGTTGGCATTTTAACAATTATAAGTAGGATAAATACAACATCGGAGAGTTTAAAGCAATACATGTAGGTGTTATTGTGGTCTGTAAGGTGTAATTGTGGTGAAAACCGTGACGTTCTGTTGGTCGTAAAAACTTGTTTTTTTACACACCGACCTCTAAGAGTCGGAATATACTGGTTAGACTGCATGAAAATCATGACTGGAGTGCATATTTGTGCATGGTATATCTTGCATTTATCAGAGTAGAACTTGTCTCGAGTCAATAACCATTTAGTATTTCAGATAAAGCATGCAAGGCAAAGGTCTGTTCACCTATAAGATATAGTAAAATATCGATGAGCGTTGGTGACAAGCGGCTTCTCAGACAAGTCTGTCCATCCGCATGGTTTAACAAGAGCTATCACTGCTTGGGCACTCAAAGTCAAAACTCTCTGTGTACTATTCGGTTTTAAACTAAAGTCATATGAGCATGAAAGTTGTTATCTTGTAATAGTGCAAAACACACAAATGAGCCAATTGTTGGCAATTTTTAAATAATCATAACCAGAAAACATGTTTTGCTCACGTGAGTTGAGCATGAAACAATGGTTTAACAATTTACTATATGAATATCAGTGCTAAGTTCCTCCCACTATGGATAATTACAGTAAAATCTGTGTAAAACGGCCACTCAAAAATAGACCAAAAAATCTAAATGAAGGTCGAAAATATTGCAAAATGCTCTCATTCTGCTATAATTTTGACTTGCATTAAAAGCGATAATTGGTCTTAACAAACCAATTTTCGATCTTTAGAGAGAGGCCGTTTTACACAGGTTTTACTGTATATGAAAAAAACTTTCATGTTGGTACAGAAAAGATAGGTCCACTTGTGTAGAGTAAATTGTATCATTTTTCAATGGCAAATTAGTGATGATCTGGGTCTGCTCTGTTTGTAAAAGTGTCCAAAGGCGTCTCTATGACATAAAGGGTTAACCCCGGGGCTTTGATTTCATCCAAGTCGGGTCAGATTTCTAACTGCGCTAAATAAGAAAATAAGGGTTAATGGTTTATTTACATAAACAAGGAATATTCTAATGAGACTGGATGAATGTCCAGGCTGATCGGAGTTTTCGCTGGGCGCACAGGTACTTTAGTGTGTTAATTTTGCATTGGCTGTACTCACTTTATTATAATAATCTTAAGATATTGAATTAATACATGTCGTCTGCTGAATACTCGAAATCTTGTTTTAATTTCTGAATGATTTAACGTGATGCTTGATTTGGCCCTTTCAGCATTTTAAATGTGTCATGGGAAAATGTTAGATGAATAAAAGTGCATGCCAGAGCTTGGTTAAACCCCCATTACACTGAACGGCGATTCCGCTACGCTCATGGCGATCTAGGATTTTCACTAAAATTATTCCAAATCGCCACAGAACTGTAGACAGCCACTCGATTTGGGGACTTGACGCTTCCAGTACGCTTCTACTACAAATGTACGCTTCCGTTACGCTGCTGCTACGATCCAACTACGACAATGAAGATCTGGTAACGCTTAGTCTACGCTGATGGCGATGTAGATGCGACCTTGGCGATGGCGCTACGATTTCGTTGCGCTTTTGATTCCTATCTATATAGAATATGAAATCCCGATACGCTTCTACTACGACCAAGGCCATGAAGGCGCTTCTCCTGCGCTTCTACTACGCTCTTGCCGTTTCTGCTACGCTTCGTGCCATTTTGACCAAAATTTCGAATCGTAGCGGAATCGCCGTCCAGTGGAATTGGGGGTTAAGCCTGTGCCAAATTTGTACTCACATGAATACAAGCCTTCGTGTTTCAGTATTTACCCTTTCACTGCAGTTTGCGACTTAACCCTTAAAGCGACAAGAAAAAATGCATCTGAAAATTATTTCGTCTGCTGAAGTTGTCGGCTGCAAATAATTGCCTAACATTACTGACGAATTAAGTATAGAAGTAAACAGCGTGGACCCAGAACAGACTGCTTCTATTGGAGCAGTCTGATCTGGGTCCACACTGTTTGCATAGAGGCTTCTTAAACATTTCAGCAGACGATAAAAACAGACGACTTTTTTGTGATTGGTGCATTAAGGGTTTAGTGATCTGCGTTGTCTTCACTGTTATATTCACTGTCTTCACTCTATGGCAAACAATATGGTCCAACCCACGACACCGTGAGGAAGAGACACAAAACGCTAAAAACCACATGACATTGAAGGAAGACAATTAAAGTATAGCTCCCCCCCCCCCCCAAACACAAGACCAAACACAACCCCACACATATATAATCAATTAACCCTTAAAGCGCCAAGAAAAAAATGCATTTCAAAATGTCGTCTGCTGAAGTCGTCTGCTGCCAATAATTGCCTAGAATCACTGAGGAATTAAGTATAGCAGCAAACAGCGTGGACCCAGAACAGAGTGCTCCTATAGGAGCAGTCTGAATTGGGTCCACACTGTTTGCCATAGAGGCTTCTTTACAATTTCAGCAGACGAGAAAAACAGACGACTTTTGTGCAATTGGCGCAATAAGGGTGAACAACAAATGAACCACTGTCTAAGAACGGACAACAGCCGAAGTGTTTGTGCAAATACCGTTGTTCATTGAGAGACTCCAGTTTGAGCCAAAGCAAATAATTTCTTTGATAAATGAGAAATACAGCGATGTGGCTACATCTCGTATCTAGGTTATATCATGGTTTGTCCGTCTGTACGTGGAGATAAACCGCGAGCTTTAGTGAGGGGATTATCTCCCGTACAGGTGGTCGACCATGGTAAAACTATTTTATACTACCTACATCAGTGCAGACCTTGAACATTACGAAATAGTTCTTGTTAAAGTTGGTAAGTGTTGTGTTAATATGTGCGAGCGTGTGCAAGCCAGTCAAATCGGATTTTCCACTCTACGCCAATTGGACAACTAAGGAGTCATGAGCTTTTTAATGCACAAAGAGAAGGCTCTGCTCAGACTGGGCAGATATGAATATTTGCTGATCAAAAAGCTAAATTGTTGGCTTTGCCTTTGAACTGGTCGAATACTAGTCAAAGTGTCTAAATGACCAGCCATAATGGGATTTTTAAGGGTATATACAGCCTTATGACTACCGAAATCGTAGTCAATAACTGTTTTGTTATAATGACATTTCAACTGTAAATTAAAAGTTTCTATTTTCACTTTTGTAACTAGATTTGTAATCATGTTTAACCATATTAACCTAAGGACTTTCTCACAAATTTGGCATCTGTTTTTAATTTATCTAATTTAGCGTTTTGAAATGTATATACATTCTCTGAATGCTGAATGTAAATCATAAAACACTTTTTACATTTTGTTTATTCTAACAAGGAAAATGAACAAACAAAACAAACTGTGGTTAAAACTTTAATATACCTGTTGGTAGGCGAAACAGTAAATCATGTCAATTTCATGCAGCCAATTGCTAATTTGGAGGATGATATAAATTGTGATCTATATTTTTACTGCATGAAACTAGTTTGAGCTTGTTTTCATCGTATATATCAACCTGTAGGTCAGTTTAGACCAGTTTGCAGGTATTCTTTGACTTTTCGCTTAGTGTAAAGGCGGCGCCTCATGAATGCGTAATTAGGACTGGTCAAACTTTGACATAGGTAAAAGCTGAAAATGAGGCGTGGTTTTATTCAAAAGTAACTGTATCATCTGGCGCCATTACCTCAGTATAGACGCATAACACGTTATTTAGTCCTTAAAACGTCAGCGAAATAACTGCATGTGAAATGTCTGTTTAACATAAGGATAGAGGCAAACATTTTGGACCCAGATCAGACTGCTCCTACAGGAGCAGTCTGATCTGGGTCCACAATGTTTGTCTGTGAGGCCTTAGATATTTTAGTGGACGACAAAAACATACAGTTTGTGATTATGCGCTGTAAGGGTTAAGAAATGTGAGTTCAGTGTGTATACGGTTAGGATTTTTATGAAATGCACGCACGTTTGCGCGGCCCAAAAAGCTGATTAACTATTTACCAAATTATAAATAAAACCTGATTTCCCTTCCTTAGCAGATGAAATAGCCGAACCACGCCCAGATATGAATATTAAAGTTGCCGCCTTTACAGTAAGCGAAAAGTCAAGTAATAGACATAGAGATTTATGAAGACAATTGGCCAATCAGGAGACAGGATTCTCACAAGTCGTAAAACTAATTCATTTATAACTGAAGAATTATTTGCGTTGCATGAACATGAGATTTGGTAAATGTAATTTTTTAGAATAGCGGATGCTCATCGGAGCATTCACTCTCGTGCACACAAGTAGGAGACCTACATGAAATAGAACTCTAGCCATACGAGCTAGCAATGCATGCATTCTAATAGAACGACTTTTATATATGACATTACACAAAAGTTTCATAAGTTCGTATGCTCAGTCGTGTTACTACCGTTTTGATTTCTTAATCCTCAACATTTTGGTGGCAGTTATGATAGTTAAAATAAATATCACGGCAAGTTCCTATCTTAAAGTTTCTTAATAGCTATTCTACTGCAGCACATTCCAATTGACTCAAAGAATGGAGTACAGCAACAGTTGATAACGGATCCAACGCCTCTCTGCCAACATGCGAGAGTAATAGAACAGTGACGCATCCGGGGAGTTAAACACCAGATGTGCTCGAACGCTAACCAGCCAAACTCACAACCCCAGGCAAGAGCAATACAGAGTCCACAGAGCGTTGTCAGAAACTTGTAGATGCAATGCTTCCCACATTCATAACACTTGTAGCTATTGTTCCATACACAATTAAAGGAGTTGACTGCCTCGTTTTCTCCAAAGACATCTTCAAAATTGATCTAAAATAAATAAAAAAAAAATAGCAGAGGATCTAACATGATATGCGTGTTCATGCAGTAGGAGTTGATGAAAAGCAATATGACGCAGACTTGATGAGCATTTTTTCGCCTTTTCGGAACGAATTAAATAATTTTGACAATATGTAGGAGTACGAGTGCTAGATGACACTTTTCTTGCACACCGGATAAGGATATCTGAGATTTGACCCTGGGATAGAAAATCTTTTCTCGCGCGCCAGATCCGGATTTCTGTTGTTTTTACCCATGTGAGATAATTCTATCTCATTCTATCTCACATACCCGTACGATAAAAAAAAACGAATAACTGCACGTCTTAGTCCTAATTTACAATATTGGATTTGGGTTCCCAATTTATTATATGCACGGCATGTTTAATTACAGATGTTAGATCCAGATTTGAGCATGTATTCAGTGGGAGTTTTGTCTGTTCTACCAAACATCTATTTCCCCAAGTATATAATTAATGCTAAAATAAATAGTCTAGTAATTTTCCTTTTTATAGCCTCTTATTTATGAAATATGACAAAGTTCGAAACATATTATTATTTAGATAATGAAAATCGTCCTTTTCTAAACTCTGTCGATAGATTATTTTATAATCATGTTGTTCATGTATCTTTCCACTTACTCATACTATGGAGGAGAAATGGGTGTTGTTTTGCGTGTTCTTGTTTGCAAAAACAGAAAAAGACATCAGCTAAAAGAATATTCAATTATTACAGTACTCATGATTTGGACTTATAGATTCCTGATCTTTGCACCCTTACTTACTTTGATTATCAGAGTTGTTTTGTCTGTGTCGCGTGGCGGCCCTAAAAGGTCTCCCCGCACTTCCATTTAATGCTATTATTATTTCAATCCTCAGGATTGTGTGTACAATCTCCTTCCATTATTCCTGTCCCTAGATATCCTCTATGTCTCGTTCACTTTCCCGTCAGATGTGGTACTTGATTGTATAGATTCCTGATTTTTGCACACTTACTTATTTTGTTATCCAATATAGATGATTAGACACCCTTACACATGAAAACAATGGATTACTAAATGTTTTGGGCCCCTACCCCGTTTGGTAGACTCTCTTTTTTGTCAAAGAGGTCTGCCTATCTTATAAATTCTTTCTTCAACATTAATCGTCTTACTCAAGCGGATACCAGTGGTATCTTGAGCATTTGTCCACCATGAATGTTTCTAATAGTTTGCAATCATATGACGGAACCGTCTCGGTTATAATTTTTTCCATGCTCAACTCAGCTGAGCACAAAATTTATCCTGCTTATAAAAGTTTAAATGCCAACAATTTCTGGCATTTTAACATTTATTGGTATGATAAATGCACTATCTGAGAGACAAAAAGCAAGACACCTCTTCAATTGTCAGTGTTTTAGTTGTTGTGACCAGTTGAAATGTTGTGCTCAATTGAGTATGAAAAAAAGTTTTTTAACCTCTGAACCTGTCTTCGCGGTTTGCGACCAAGTTACCCTCGACCCTGCTTACCCAGCTATAGAGACTAGCTAAAAAGAGTCTAAAACCTGTTTCTTCGGGAAGTTAAGCTAATATATCTTCGATAAACCCAAATAACAAAATGCTAATCAGACTGAGTGAATATACAATACAGGCTGGTCTGCGTCTTTTTGTTCGCATACATAAAGTCAGGCCCTAAGGTTATAAAACTTTTTTCATGCTCAGCTCAACTGAGCACGGAATTTTAACTGCTCATAAAAACTAGAATAATAAATAAAGAAGAATTTTCTTGCTTGAAGCCTCTCAGAAGTTGTATTAACATGCTAATGAATGTAACAATTGTTGGCATTTTAACATTTATGTGCATGATAAATCTCATGCTCAATTTAGTTGAGCATAAAAAATATAATCTCGGGGCAAGGTTTTCTGAGATGGAACTAAATTTTCATTGACTCATGATCAATACGATCGCATTTGTTACATGTTTTGTACGAGGAGAGTGATTACTAGTTTTAATTTGATTATTATTATTAATTATTTATATATTATAAAATAACACACTACTAGGCTCGTTGCTGAAATTCAAATTTTCGAAAAAAAACTTACCCCATCGTCATAAGGGATAAAACAGGTCTTAAATTCAAGATAAATGACTCTACTTTATTTCTGATTGGGTCGTACGCTCAAAACTTGGTAGCATCATATTAAAAATGGTGAGATAACTCAATGTTTGCAAATAACGGAAACGTAAAGTACGGTTTTTAAATTGAATTTGGATTGACAAAAACGTTATTTTTCGCAAATTATTTTATTTTCTAAAAGTAAGTTTACTGTCATTTATATTTGTATGAATTTTATTGATTTTTATAAATTTGAACATAGTATTTTAGGGGGATAACTCTTACTACCCTATAGAATTGAATATTTTTCTCTATATCATTCCTTATAATACCGTTATATTTAACCAGAACCCGCAAAACTTCATAATTTCTAAAATAATTTTCTTTTCGCTTTTCAAAAACATGATTTGATATTGCTTCTCTGTTTTTTTTAAATTTTACTCACACAAAAGTATATCTGTTTGAAATATCTAGTCTTTTTTCTTACATAGATAAAATAGAATTTCAGAAACCGCAATATGACGCAATTATTAGATATTAATATTATCTGATTTGCATATTCAAGAATATTAATGAAAACATAAGAAATGAGAAAAATTGAAGAATAAATTAAGGGGTGTCAGCTACAAAACTACCTATATGTCGCTGTTTACCATTTTAGACTAAGAATCTTGGTACCAATTAAATTAATGTTGAGACATTGACAAAATGACCAACTGAATAGTTATACGAATTATCTAATTTGAATATTCATGAATATTAATAAGAACATACGAAATAAGAGAAAATTGGTCGAAAAATTAAGGGGTACACCTACAAAATTACCTCTACACCAGCTGCTTACTATCTTATACTGCAAGATTTGGTACCAAATAAAATTTGAGACATAACAATTTGACCAAATTGATTAAATACACGATTTATCTAATTTAATTATTCATGAATATTAATAAAAACATAAGAAAAAAGAGAAAATTGGTAGAAAAATTTAGGTGGTATACCTACAAAATTACCTGTATGTCTACTACTAACTATGGTAGCCTACAAAACTTGGCACCAAATAAAAATCGAGATATTGAATTTTGACCAAAATGATTAAATATACGAATAATCTTATTTAAATATTTTGAATATTAATGGAAAATAAGACATAGGAGAAAATTGGTAGTAAAATTAAGGGGGTATACCTACAAAATGTCCTATATGTGAGCTGTTTTCTAGATCAGACTTTAAAAACTTGGTACCAAAAAAAAAAATTTGAGACGCTGCCATTTAACCAAAAATATTAAATATGCAAATTATCGAATTTAAATATTCATGAATGTTAATGTTAACGTAAGAAATAAAACAAAATTGGTAGAAATTTAAAAGGATTCTACCTACAAATTTACCTGTACTCCAGCTGCTAACTATAATAGACTTTAAAAATTGGCACCCAATAGAAGATGAGACAAAGCCATTTAGATAAAATGGTTAAATATACGAATGATCTTATCTAAATATTCATAAATATTAATGTAAATGTAAGAAATAAGACAAAAATGGTAGAAAACTTAAGGGGGTATACCTACAAAATGTTCTATACGTCTGCTACTTACTAGCCTAGACTACAAAACTTGGTACCCAAAAACAGTTTAGACATTGCCATAAGAACAAATTGATTAAAAATGCGAATTATCTAATTTAAATATTCAATAATATTAATGTTAACATAAGACATAAGACAAAATTGGTAGAAAATTAAAGGTGGTATACCTTAAAAATTACCAGGACGCTAGCTGCTAACTATCCTATCTTACAAAATCTGGTACCAAATAAAAGATGAGACATAGTCATTTAATTAAAGTGATGAAATAAATGAATTATCTAATTTAAATATTCATAAATATTTATGTAAGCGTTAAAAATAAGATAAAATTGATAGATAAATTAAGGTGGCATACCATCAAAATTACCTATATATCTACTGCTAGCTATCATAGACTACAAAACTTGGTACCAAGTTAAAGTTGAGGCATTCTAATTTGACCAAATAATTAAATATACGAATAATCTAATTTGAATATTCATGAATATTAATGTAAAAATTAGAAATAAGAGAAAATTGGTAGCAAAAATGAAGGTGGCATACCTACAAAATGTCCTATACGTCTGCTGTTTATTAAAATAGACTATAAAACGTGATACCAAATGAAAGTCAAGACATTGCCATTTAACCAAAATTATTAAATATGCGAAGGACTTCTGACACTTTGATAGGGTATCTGCCTATTTTTCAGATGCTTCCAAAAATTTCCCTACGCATAAGATATCCCTGGCATCCTTTTGAGTAGGACGCTTGATGTATTAGGAACCAATTAATGTTATAACAAGACAAGCAGATTCCTACGACAAAACAGGAGATACTACCAAAGGGGGTAGGGGTTGCAAAATTTGACTTCGCCAAAACATTATGAAATCAATTGTTTTCACATGTAAGGGTATATACTATCAATACTCGGTTATAAATCACATTGAACGTATTTTAAAGTCCAAAATCATGAGCATTTTAATTATTACTTTTGTTGTTGTTTTTTCTATCTGATTTGTTAAGAAATATTTTGAAGTGCAACTGTAGTCCATATTCAAACTTGATGACAATGTATTTACCTGGTGCAATATTATGCAGCAATGTACTTTAACCCTTCAGCCATGCGTTAAGTACACCTAGTCAATTGCCATGTAGTTTATGTGTATTGGATAGATACAGTGTAGTGTGCAAAATAATCTACCAACTGAATTTAGTAAAATGACAATTTTCATAATCTAAAGAAAATTATGCTAAACGATGTAATATTCCATGACTAATGGATTATGAAAAGGAAGCTCACTTGTACTAATTATTTCGTTATACTGGAAAAAAAGAGTTTCAAGAGAGCACACAAAAAATCCAAATGCTAACGTTCTGGCTCACCCAGACGTCACATTTTGGGCTGTGGGATATCATCCCCCGAGTTCCAACTAGCTTTTCACATATATTATGTAAAATATGAGAACACACTTACGTGCAAAAGGATTAGTTGGAACTCGGGGTGGGGGGTGATGTTTTAAAAATATTTTTCTATTTCCAATATGTATAATACAAAAAGTGACCATTTTAGCCCAAAAATAAAGCAGTACATTTATGGAAATAGGAAATCAAATGCAAAATCATAAAATAGAGACCAACAGCAATACAATACAATACAATACAAAATATTTTATTTTGCAATTGAAGGCCACTGGCCCATGATACGTATACTTTACAATGCAAAATTTGAGTGACATACACAAAATGCTTTTAGCTATGTTATAATACGTGATATATATCCACAGATATTGTACATGTTATAAACACAGTAGACTGTTGATTATTTAGATTGGTTGTAAATCAGTTAAACAGTGTGTTGTTATTCTTTCCTAAGAGAAAAAAAGCTAAGTAAATAATTGGCGACTGATAAAATATCTGACTTAGCATTACTAGACATAATGTTATAAAATGTTTGTTTGGTTGTTATAGCATTTTCAGCGAGCTTATATATGAAGATGGAAGCATTTGATCGACTTTAATTTTTATCAAAATTATAGGCAGCGATACACTGTGATTCCCATTACCACCGTCAGAGGTCCTTATCTAATTTAAATATTAATGAATATTCATGTAAACATAAGAAATAATAAGACAAAATTGGTAGATATATTAATGGGGTATACCTAAAAAATTAACTTTATGCCAGCTGCTAACTATCCTAGACTATAGAAATGGTACCCAATAAAAGTAAAGACATAGCCATTTGTCAAAAATGGTTAAATATACGAATTATCTAATTTAAATATTCATAAATATTAATGTTAACATAAGAAATAAGACAAAATTGGTAGTAAAATTAAGGTGGTATACCTACAAAATTAACACAACGCTAGCTGATAACTATCCTATCTTACAAAACTTGGTACCAAATTAAAGTTGAGACATAGCCATTTGATCAAAATGATAAAATATACGAATTTTCTAATTTAAATATTCATGAATATGAACGAAAGCATAAGAAATAAGAGAAAATTGTATACAGACAAAACATGTATTAAGCTCCGCTCTGTCAATCTAAAATACGATATTGAACCCATTTTAGTATAAATGCATTTCTGTCGTAAGAATTCTCTTTCTCTCTCTCTCTCTCTTTGTCATAGGCGAATGTAAACCGGAGATACAAATTGGCGAAACCTTGCAATTGGCTGGAATTTAAATGACCGAAACTGACAATTTGTTGATGAATGTATACCATTCTTATGTGTGTACAGCTGTTATATACTGCACATGCACATGCAATGTATATTGAGAGAAAGCTAGTTACCTTTAAGTGTTCATTAAGTTCATTAGGATCTCGAATTTCATCGCCTTCCGCTTGGTCCTTCATATTGTAACACTCCACGTAGCGCCCTCACCTCAAATGCATCTAAGTTTATAACTTTACGTGCGAGAGTGCCAAGTTTGTGTGTTCATCAGTAACCAAGAGACATCTTTGAATGCGACATGATGACAAATATACAACAAAATGGTACCGTTTCCCCTAATTGCATTTGCGAAAAATATGAGTCATCTAGGGTCCACGCGCTTGCAAGTGTGATAAAACAGTTTCGCTTTTTTTTCTTTGAACTTTTCCTGACCATGTTTGTCATTTGCTTGGCACTATGCTATTAAAACTTAAACAATAATGTTAGGATGTGGACAGAAGCTTAGATAAGTGCACTTTTTACATCACTTATATGCAATGAGTGCAGTCTAGCATACTGATGCTCATAACTCTTTAAGCGCCAATCACACTATACTGCAGCTGAGGGTTAATTTTGTGACACTTCTTGGTTTTTTGGAGATAAATAAGTCTGACATTACATATGAATCGTTTGCTGGCAGATGTTTCATATGAAAGGTCAAGCGTCATTTAGCTTACTTATGTAGGGGAAGAAAATGTCGTTTGCTGCGAATATTTGGTGGCGCTTTTAGGGTTAAGGTACATGTCTCCTTTAGAGAAAACGGTATGTCAACAACACAGAACACGCACAAAAACGCAATTTATTTCACATGTAGCGAAACGCGTTCGATCAAAATATCAGCTTCAAAGGTGAGGCATTATCATGATCCGAACGAGCAAATGCACATGCTGATGCCTGTCCCAGATTTACTGACATAGTTTAGTATAAAAGTTTGTTGGTTTTTTGTCTTCAGTACTGATGCAGCGCTGGTACAACCTACCTGTTAGATCGAAAGCATGAGAAGGAGAACAACAGAGACTGTGCGAACCATTTATATTTGCGAACCATTTATATTTGCGAACCATTTATATTTGCGAACCACTTACATTTACGAATGGTAGCTATACAGATATGCTCATAGGCATGCGTTTTTTTTTAGAAATTGCTCACAAGAACAAAGCCATTTGATGGCTACTTTCAGACCACGAAAGCATTTGGAGTTAAGGCTCTTTTTGTATGGTCCCCATCTTCATTCGTAATGCCGAATGCATCTTATATAAGCCTTATGATCTTCACTCGCGACTTATGAAGAGCGATATTTTAACATCCAGACTGCATTTTGAGTTTGAAGCGTCCTTAAGGTATTTGTGTGCTCCATGTATACGCTGTACATGTTCGTAAAAGCAATGCATGCTGCGTCTCGCTGATTCACACAAGACTGTGTTTATGAGCTGTCTACATGTACCATCCGTCGCCATATATCGCAAAAAGCAAAGGTACATTTTAAACGATAATCAAGTAGACATAATTTCTTTTCGGTAGCTGCTTATGTTAGATGAATATTGAATAAGAATTAATCGTTGAACGATATGATTATTTTTAAATGTGTGAAAAAAGCAATACAGTAAAACCTGTCTTAAGCGGCCACTCAAAAATAGACAAAACAAATGGTTGCTTAATGAAGGTCGAAAGTATTGCAGAATGCTCTCTTGTCCAATATGTCCATATATGGGTTTTTTTGGTATGCATAATCCATTTCTGGTATTATTTTTGATATTTAATGCTCTATTATAGACATATCTAAGATGGCGGCCACAGTCGGCCAGACGTCATCATAAAAATTGACTATTTATTTGATTATCATATGTAATATGATATGTAATATGGGTTTTAATCAGAAAATCAGAAATAGTATATTCACTGACAGATTGATGGGACTGAAAGATCTACAAAACAAGCAAAATATAAAGTATAATGTCTCTTTTATTTCTTTATCTTTATTCCCACGCATCCAAATGGTTCGAAATTGGATCGTCAGGAACACCTCCATCCTCATGTTTTATTCAAGACCACCAGCAGAATCATCTGGAAGGTTGCTGTCAATGTAATCTGTTTCGCAGTGTCCTCTTCAGATGATTTGCAAATTTCCCTGGTTGCAGTGAATGGATTCAAGCAATCCTGTCCACCATGACAGTTGCTGAATGGTGTGCTGCTTGTGGCATCCACATACCTCCGTAGAACACTTCTTGCTCTGCACTAAATCACATCAAGTAAGTCAGGTGGATCAGGATCGCATTCTGCAATGACCGGTATTTAAATTTTTAATTCGAAACTACAAACCTAAGTTGACAATATATCTTGACACACCGGCAGTTACTTCACAATCGGCTGCTTTCCACGTTTGAAGATGAGCCCAAAGCATGTGTTGCAGAAGATTTGCAGATGTTGGAGGTAAAGTCATCACTTTAGGATTTCTCTTCTTTTTTTGCGAATATATTGTAGCAAGTAGATTACATGGATGTTACTGGTGGCTGACTATACTGAATTAAAGGAAGGCATTGCTGTATTCATCAACTCTGTATGAGTGGTATCAATGTCACCTGTGATAGCTAAGTATTGGTAGATTCTGGATACCATAGAATTCAGTGCAGTGACATTTCTTTGCCGTAAGGTAGGAAGTATCACAACCATTGAGCGCATGCATACATTATTATTATAGCTGCAAGCATTTCTGACCAAGATCAGCACAGATGACACTGATGTCAAGTACTAATCCATCCCAGCGCTCCACCTGTACCTGGTATTGCATGTTTGCCAGATTCACCAAATATGCAAGTAGAACAAACACATCTGTGTTATCGCTTAGTATGCAAATCAAATTTTGACCATACTTAGCTGCTTCCAGCAAGAAGGATTGATCAATCAGCTTCATCATAAAATACAATCAGCCCCTGTCTCTGATGTAGCAACCTCACCTTGATCGAAGGGACTTTAGACCTTGGCAAATTTTCGCATTTTGGATTTGGCTATGTTTTGGCTTCTCTCTAAGGCAGATGACTTGCACTGAAGAGGTCATAGTCAAGTACAGCTCCACTAGCTTGCCACATCCTGTCATTGTCTTTGGCAGAGATGTCTTGATACTTGTCAAAGACAACAATCTTCTTACAAACTTCAGGATAGTTACTTAAACGTTCTTCATTCGATGCGATAAGTACAGATGGATTGCTGACATGTGGCCAGCTAATGCGATAGAAGGGATGTGAGGCCATCACTTTAGGATTTTTCTTCTTTGTGAAAATATTTTACCGAGCAGATTCCATGGATTTTCCTGGTGGCTGAACATATAATGCAACAAAGAAAGGCATTACTGCATTCATCAACTCTGTGTGAGTGGTACCAACGTCACCTAGAGTAGTTACACCTAAGTAGTTTCCTGATATCATTTTATATTCATTGCAGTGATATTTCCTTTAACAAAAGGGTAGGAATTTGTATTACTATGGCTGAGTGTAAGCATGCCTGGTAGCTGCAAGCATTTCTGACCAAAGTCAGGATAAGTGGCATTAATGTCAAATCCCAAACCATTCCAGCGCTCCATCTGTACCTTGCACTGCATGTCTTCCCGATTCACCCAAGACAAAAGTAGAACATACACACCTGTGTCAAGTATGCAGGTCATACTCTGACTAGACTAGCAGAATTGTCATGTCAGCTTCATGAAGATATAATCTACCATCATCTGTTTTCACTGAAGTAATCTGGGCAAGATTGAAGGTACCCAACATACAGGCAAGTTTTCCTTTATTGGATTTGCTTTTCATAATTGCATCTGTTTAGATGACTTGCGATGGAGAGCTCACGGTAGATAACAACTTCACTAGCTCGCCTCATCCTCTCATTGACGTTGGCAAATGTGTCTTTGTACTTGTCAAAGCCAAGAATCTTCCTAGTAGCATCTGTATACATGTATTTATTAAAACATTCTTCCATTGATGCAACTAACCACCATGAGGTGTCAAGAATATCTGGACTTTTGACCAGGTCAGGTTTATAATCGATGCTCTTACGCAGACATCCCTGACCATCAATAAATGCTGGACAAACTGCTAACAACCAGTAGGCAAACAGAGGACCAAGTTCTATCTTTCCTTGTTACCTAATCAGAAGCAGTGGGAGAATTATGGTTTTAAGATATATTACTTGTTTGGATAGTGTACCTTCGGCCTGTCCCTTAAGCATCCACATTGTCTGAATCAGGATGCTAAAAGCTTTATAAAAACCATCAGGGACACTTACTATGAAATTGCTTTTCCTATTTTTACCAATAATAATTGAATCATCTATGTGTACGTCTAATGAAGCAATCTGATCAGTAAAAAGAATTGTATAGACGAGGCTGATTATCTCTAGAGGATGAGGATAATTTTACTTTGGAAATCCAAGGCTTGTTGGTATTTCATTTTTGCCGTGTGCAGTTTCTGTGTTATAATACCATGCTCTAATCCTGAGTATATACATTCCCCTCAATCAGAAACTGTACATGTGAGATACACTCATTTACCAACTCAGCAGATCGTAATATGTCTTTTGGCACCCCATCGCTAATTCTAATGGCAATTTGATCACAGAACTTATCTCATGTAAATGCATTCAAATATCCATCAAACAAAATCAACATTGTCTTGGCATTTCCATCAAATAATGAGTAATGTAATGTGAATACTTGACATATCCAGCAAGGAAGAAATACTTCATCACTCACGTCATCTTCACCGTTTCAATTGGACTTCACCTCCCCACTCTGTGGGCTCAAACTGGTGAATCAGGAGTATTGGCTGGAGGAAATTGTCCACCTAGTGTGAAGCAGTTGGATGTATATGAGCTGTTTCGAGTACAGCTCAATGCCATCAAAAGCCTTTTTGTCTAATTGACAGAAATCGTTGTATGGGTGCAGTTGATACACTCTGAAATAGTCTCATAGCTTTCATCCATGATTTTACCATTGTAAATGCCGCTTATCCCTCCATAAACTGAAATGACATAGAATTCCAAGGCTGAGCATTTCATTAAGGTTCCAATGCAGGCAAAATATTACTATTATATACATACGAGCTGGATAGACTACACCCAAGACAACTATGTTCTGACACTTTCTAGGCTGGTTCTAGCACAGTTGTATCGTCACATTATACAACTGCTTGCCAAATCATAAATGGACCCTTTTTATCCCCATATCGACTAATGATCTCTGCAGTAATATTGTTAGGGACTTAGGATGGTGTTACTCAGGGGACCGAACTAATACACATGAAAATGTTTGCAGGGTGGAGTATATTTTGCTCGACAATTAATTGTAAAGCCCATTCAAGAAAATCCAAAAGCAAGATATTTCATAAGGCTCTTTGACTATAAATAACATTCTTTTAAAGATGGCGTTTGGTGGACATCTTGTATTTGGTTATTTGAGACTACATTCAGATTGGTTTCCAGATACCGGAAAATGCTTTAAAAGACATCATTTATAATTTTCCATGGCATACAGCCTAACGTGAGTTAAAAATATTTTTCTAAAGATAGCGTCTGGCAGCCATCTTGGATATGTTTATTCAATGTCCTCACAATGCAAAAATACATACAGAATGGGATTCCTCATACCAGAAGACCCTCTAAAATGACATTTTGTACAACATTCAGTGACAATTATTTAGAAAAGTTAGGTTTTCCAAGATGGCATCTGGTGACCATCTTGAATATGGCTATTTAGGGACCTCAAAATGCAAAACTGCTTGCAATAATGGATTCCTCAAACCAGAAAACCTCTAAAACGACATATTGTACAACATTCTGTGACAATTATTTAAAAAGTAAGTTTTCTAAGATGCCGTCTGGTGGCCATCTTGAAATTATGCAAATTTCGGGAGTTGTCCAAAGTTGCCATTCTGGCAATCAAGCTAGATTAGTTCTAGATCATCTCTAAAGTGCAAAGAAAAATAAAACTTCATTGTACTCGACATTTCTAGGTTAATGTATAGTACATATAGGAGTGTCAAATGGACACGTAGATTCCGTATTATACTGATCATTTCCGATATATGCAGCTTAGGTTCCGTATTTTACTGATCATTTCCGAGTTATGTGGCTTGTACTGTTGAGTACTTATCTTTGCTTTATCTCTTTTTTATATCTTGATTTATATGTTCGAGGAGATGCTACATTGATAATTTATTGGTCTTTCATGCAAACCAAACATCTATGTGTTTTGATCCACATCTAAACTAATGGTGTGGTTGGCGCGCCGTGAAACCGATAAGCTGATACGTTTGTCATTTTACACGAATTGTATGGAAAAAGATAGACCAAATTTTCGTAGGAACCACGTCTTTTCTTGAAAATGGTGTTGGCTGCTGTCAATTCTAGAGGAAATGGTTATACACTGAAGGACTTTAAAAACGCAAAAATCGAAATTCGTAAAATTAACAACTTTTTAATGTATCAATTTTATTGAGATTTGGCAAAAATAAACATCAATATGTCAACAAATCATGATTTAAATTTCACATCAAAATGATAAATAATTTTAGAGCATCAGTCTATCAAAAGACAATACCCTTAGATGCTAAATCTGCAAATTGAAATTTGTCTTGCAATTGAGCATGATTTAAAGTTATTGTAATAAAATATTTTTTATTAAAAATCTGAAACAAATTACCTTTGGAGCCCTGCTATTCGTCTGGCAATGTTGGTAGCCAGCCAGAACGGATATCGTCGACGTGAATATCGTCGATATAATCGACGTTAGTTGCAATCTTAATGTCGGTCGCCATTCTTATTTGGCCAGGCCTGTGTCGACCCTTTAACTGTCCTAGTAGCCTGGTAACAATCTATGAGGTGCTGTATAGCTAACGGATGGCAGTTATAATATCTGGCGACGCCAGAAACACGCACCCCAGCTTTTAACATTCCCATTGAGCCAGGTCGTTCATGTTAGACAAACGTGGCACGAATAATAAAGCTTTAAAACTAAAGCTACTGTGTTTTTCATACATGTATACCTACAAGCTATATGTGAAATGATAAAATATTTTGTTCTGGGTTCAAAAAATGATAATTTTCATTTTTTTGCGTTTTTAAAGTCCTTCAGTGTATTGCTCTATTCCTAAGTTCCTTGTTATGTTTTGTATGGTTCGCATTAAAGTTGTGCAGCATAAATATAAGAATAGAGAATGAATATGTACATAAAGATAAGAAGCTAATGAAATTATTAACCCATATCAGCCTAGCGCCCCTTTTGCGGGCCATCGGCAAAACGCGGCGTCTGATCAGGTTCTCCACTGTTTGCTTACAAAAGCTTCTATCAAAATTTGAATAAAAATGAAAAATAAAACCTGGCATCCCTAAAATTGGAAATTAACTCACCCAATTGATATGGATGGGAAAATACATTCGGCTGAAATGAGTTAAGAATTGGTGCCAGTTTGGAGACTTGTCCATCGCCATAAAGCTGGAAATTGAAAAGACAGAAACTATGGGCTGTTAATCAACAAAATTGTGAAATTGTGATATTCCCCCAATAAATTTTCACAATTTGCGCAACTGTCATATCACTGATATCTGTCACATGGCTTGGTTTGGCCTTCTGTGCAATATTGTGCAGTGGGGATCCAGTTAGACGTAAACAGTTCTTTCAAAAACGATTTGGAACCAAATATGAAACCTGTGGAATATTGCACAGGTATATGTATCATATTTTGCAGATTTGGGCATCAACGCGTGAATACATATACATGTCTTCGGTGGTTGCGAAAAACAAAGGCGCAGACCAGTCTGAGCATCCGCGCAGCCTGATCAACGCCTTGGTTATTCGCTATTTGGAAAGTATCGTATGTAAACTTGCTACA
Source organism: Loripinus fragilis (assembly GCA_964019695.1). Lineage (NCBI taxonomy): Eukaryota > Metazoa > Mollusca > Bivalvia > Lucinida > Lucinidae > Loripinus > Loripinus fragilis. The sequence continues at coordinate 10,712,313 of OZ026520.1, forward strand.
GATAAAATTTCAATTTTTTAGCTAGTCTCTGTAGGTGAGGAGACTAGTTTGAATCCCATTTTACCAAAACCCCGAAGACAGGTTTAGCCGCGTCGAGGCCCATTTTAAGACAGACACTCAGAGTTAATCGTTATTTGAAAACTGTTCTGCAACAAGGCATATCAGAGCCAGTATTTTATGGTGGTTTACTTTATAGATTCAAAATAATCTCTGGTAAATTAATTCACAAATATTATTAAACGTTGATATAAGATGGAAATTATGCGACAGTCTACAAGCCTGGTTATAAACCAAATCATAGGTTATAGCTATGATTTCCTCTTTAATTCAGCCTTCAGACCCAATGATCGCCCTGATCTTTAACTTTCATCAGTGGGTTAGTGCCTGATGCTTGTCTTTGGATATGCCCACCATGGCCCATCTTCGCAAGCCAAGGGTACTAAGTCCACTTCGTTCCCTACGCGTAATGAACGAAGTGGACTTAGAACCCTTGGCTTGCGAAGATGACCATGGCCCAACTAGCAGGTTTTTGTAGCTCTGGCTATCTGTGAGTTTAGAGGCCATTTTCATCTCTGTCTGTTAATTTGATTTGATTGAACCCTGTGCTGATGCATTGCATAAGTTCGGAAGCTTTGTTGAACCGCAAATTCCACACCATGTGAAGAACTGGTACCATTACGTCACTTGGGACAAATTTGAAATTTACGTACTGTCAATTTCGATAATTTTTGGGGTGTCACAATTTATGCTCAAATTTTACATTTTTAAAGCCTTTAACGTATGAAAAACTAGTTCAGTTTTTCTCAGATGTGAAGAATTGATACCAAATTTTCACAAATGTGAAGATTCGGTACAAAATCCTCACACGTGTGAAGAATCGGTACCAAATCTCACATCTGTGAAAAATTGATATCAAATCATCACATGTGAAAAATTGGTATCAAAACTTACACGTGTGAAGAACAGGTACCAAATCCTCGCAATTCCGGGCCCTGGTCATTGTCTTCTAGAGCTGTGTGCGTGTATGGTTGTGTCAGCATTGCTAACTTTGTTGAATACCTTAAAAACGCGTTATTGGCACTATTGGGGCAACGTACGATTACGTACACTGGTTCTTTTATTTACTGCTTTAACATGGGGTGACTGTTCTTTTTTTCCTTTCCCTACACTTTTAATTTTTTCTTGTTTGTATTTGTCTGTGTGTCTGTCCATCTGTTTTTCTCTGTGTGTTGGTGTGTGTGTGTGTGTGTGTGTGTGTGTGTGTCTGTCTGTCTGTCTTTCTGCCTGCCTGCCTGTCTGTCTCTCTGTCTGTCTCTCTGTCTGTCTATTTTTTTTATTTATACAATATTTAAAGAGGTGTACACCTTTAGGTGAAATAGCCATTCTACCAAGTGGCCCTCTATAACAAAACTACATACATCAAAACATTATTTACAAATTGCACACGTTTTAAAAGGGTGCATGGATGCATTAAACAATTCAAATACATCTTTAAAGCTTGAAATAGCACATTCATTGAAAATTATCTGATTTATAATAATAACGAGCCTATCACAACAATCACCGAACTCATGTCACAAATTGTTTACGCAGGACACCTTGTTTATACCGCGCATCTGTTGACAAAATAATACATACAGATTACAGTAATAGGTGATGAGTTTCTGCGGAAATTTGAGTGCAGATATGCTACTGAAAAGCTACTCGACAGACTAGTTTTTTGGTCTAGACCTTGCCTTCTGCTATTTGCACTTTTGAGTGATCAGCGGGGCCCTTGTTGTTCTGTGCGAAGGCTCAGACACGATTGAGTCTCCGCCGATCTATGTGTCTGTCTGTCTATGTGTTTCTGTGTTTGTTTGTCTGTCTGTGCGAGTGTCTGTATATATGTCTTTATGTATTATGTATATATGTATGTTGTCTTTATTGTCATAAATGTCTGTAAATTGATACATGTAAGGAGACCAACTAGTAGCCCCAGGGCTGTTTGGAATCCTTGTAAAACAATAAATTAAATCCTCACACATGTGAAAATTTGGTGCAAAATTATCAAATATATAAAGAACTGGTACCTTGTGTTCACAGATGTCAGTGACAAAACTGTAAAGAATTGGAATCGAATGCAAACTGCAGCAGATTTGGGGGTATTTTATCAAAGTGAGGAAAACGCATAAATGCTATTTGAAATTCGTCTTCGTGCGTATTTTTCACAAAGTGTGAGATATTTGTACGAAATATAAGTGTAAAATTCAAGACAGAGTTTCATCGAAATCTCAAAGAAATAGGATCTAGCTATAGCTCTATATCACTGAGGTTACTGTAAAAATGATAGCAAACCTCAGCTGGAAGAAATCATGCATGGCTTTTACAATAAATATGTGTAGCCTTTGTGGTGAATATCTGCAAAGAAAAGACAGTTTTCAAGAAAATATTTCGTTTTATGAGAAAAACACAAGCAACCCCCTCAAAGATGTAAGAGTTCTTGTTCCCAACAAGTTATTAAGATTTTATCGCTGATAAGAATTTTGCTCGCCACGAGAAGGTTCAAACGGGATGAATTGCATATTGATATGTGACGTTTTGGTACCAAGTTTTCGCATGGTTTGGGTAATTGGTACAAATTCTTCACATTGTGAAGATTCCATGAGAGTTTAAAAACTGCGTTTAAGAACAGCTGCGTTAAGGATGAGTGAAATATATTTAAACCCCCAATGGCATTGGCTGTTGTCCGTACTAAGGCGATAGTTCCGCTTTTTGTTTAATTCAATCATTGTTTGCTGTTCCTCCCATCCCAAGTTGATGTATATGCATGGGCAGATCCAGAGGTGGGGACAGGAGGTACGGACCCCGTTTGAAAAATCAAATTAACGTAGCGTTTCTTAGCAATACTGGTCCGGATCCTCAGAAAAAACAAAAAGTTACCAAGCCAGCATTCAATGTTGGGCCATCATCGCCATGCCAGCGAAACGCCATTTAAATGGCGTTTCGCTGACGGGCCGATGATGGCCAGTTTCTAGTGGTATTTTGATTCTCTCTCCCCTTATCAATTAAAAAACGTTGTCAAAGTTGGACACCCTCTTACAAAACTTATCGGATCCGAGCTAGGTGAGTGTGGGGGGAAGGGGTGGGGTAGGTCTTTGTTTTGTCTTGAGTTCTTCATGTCATTTCTATTTTTCCTGAAGAAGAAGAATATATATATATATATCCCACGGCAGCGCGAGATATATATATATATATATATATATATATATATATATATATATATATATATATATATATATATATATATATATATATATATATATATATATATATATATATATATATGCAAGGCTTTCACTTGCGAATGAAATAGATGCCATCCATTGAAACAGAACCAATATACGACGTGTACTGCATCAGTCGTCATCAATATCAGCGCTTCCTGAACATCCTTTTTATGGGGATGACTCAGTGGCGCAGTTGGTAGCGTTGATGTCTGGTGTAGTGCTAGGCGGAGTTGCCGAGGTCGTGGGTTCGAATCTCGCTAGAGGCAAAATGTTTACAGCATCTATCGGCTCAGTTGAATCACTATATCCCTCTGTATTTATCTACTGTCTGAATCTGCATCAGTTTCTGATCCTGTGTAGCTCGAAATCAATGATGTTTGTGAAAGTATATTTCCGCACTTCTGATATTTATCTAATTTCACTTGTATCCTTGGATCCATCAGGCTTTCACTTGCGAATGAAATAGATGCCATCTATTGAAACAGAACCAATATACGACGTGTACTGCATCAGTTGTCATCAATATCAGCGCTTCCTGAACATCCTTTTTATGGGGATGACTCAGTGGCGCAATTGGTAGCGTTGATGTCTGGTGTAGTGCTAGGCGGAGTTGCCGAGGTCGTGGGTTCGAATCTCGCTAGAGGCAAAATGTTTAAAGCATCTATCGGCTCAGTTGATTCACTATCTATCGGCTCAGTTGATTCACTATATCCCTCTGTATATATACATATATATATATATATTCCTGAAGATAGGAAACCGGTTGACAATAATAGAAATAGTAAAAAAATCATCCATGTGCTTATTTTGTTTAATTTTGTCTATATATATATATATATATATATATATATATAGAGAGAGAGAGAGAGAGAGAGTTGGTTGCTGTTCTTAATATATATATATATATATATATATATATATATATATATATATATATATATATATATATATATATATATATATATATATATATATATATATATATATATATATATATATATATATATATAGAGAGAGAGAGAGAGAGAGAGAGAGAGAGAGAGAGAGAGAGAGAGAGAGAGAGAGTTGGTTGCTGTTCTTAATTGTGTTCTTGGTGTCATATGACTTCCAGTGGTCTGTGCCTCGTCCTCGCGCTGCCGTGGGCTTTTCTTTTGTATGTGCAAAGGGTCAGTTAAGCAACTTATAAGCGTGAAAATTCGATTATTTTCTTACCCATTAGTTTAAACATGTGTTTTGTGTGCTCAAAAAACCGTCTCCTCGAGACGGTTCTTTTGAGTACCCTCAACATGTGTTTTGGTTGATAAATAAGAAAAAATAATTTTCTGTTACGCACTCTGGTCTGGGGGCCTGATGTGATTGTGGCATTTTCCTTGATATAATCACTTTCCTATAGCGCACTTTTAAAAGAAACACCAAGTGAATACGACACGAGTATGTAACAATCACAAAAACCAAGCCTTTCCTACAGCACCATGATGAGGAAGAAACTTGAGCAAAAAACCCTCTAGTGCCCAAACATAGAATGCACCATCAGAAACACTTATATTCCACCAAGTTACTAGCTGTGGGAAGTGAAATTGAAAACAGGGTCTGAATGTGTGTTGAGGTCAAGGTTGCTGAGATTGGCATGTAGCAAATATGCTACATTGGGCATTAAGTTTTCATAACATGATTTTTTTTAAATGTGAATAAATAACCCAAGTCCCAATTATAATTTCAAGAGGCCTTTTTGGATGATAATTTGGTGTAAGAAAAAAATATATTAGATAATGTATATTAAGTCTATCTGAAAAGGTGAAGTCAATATCTCAATTCTTATTTTTGACTTTTTAATGCCCAATATATCATATACGACACGTTTTCGTTTTTGAACTTTGACGAACTTTGGTGGCTGATAAAACCCATTTCAGATAAGTGGTCTCAACTGATGTGATTTATTCTAGTTGCCTAACATCTTAACTGTCTTTCTAGCAATTTAACTTAACTTTCAAGCCAATATCCTGGTAACAGCATCAAAAAAGAATGTAGCATGTATGATACACCGGGCAAAAGACAGATAGAGGGCTAAGGTAAAGAGCGATGTGTCTTGGCTTCGATCGATTATTCGTGACCTGATAACTCGAGTCTCATCTATCTACTTTTCATGCCACGCTCAGACTATAGTCTAGAATTGTACCATTTCCCTAGAATATCAAATATTTTGGCGAGTTTTTATAAATTATTTTATATAAAGGACCTCAACAGCTTCGTCTTCAATCTGCCCAAATTTTGACAGCCTGTGGCTAAGATAATGCTTAACTGAGAACTATAGTTTTGTGCTTAAATCAAACCCTTACATTTAGTGCACCTAGCAAAATAAAAATATCTTGAAAATATTGCATAATTATGCCAGGACTCTAGGGTTTAGGCGGTGGGGGTATTTTTTGTGACCAAATTTTATTTCACAGAAAGTCAAAGTTTCGTCAAGTATACACCTAAATACATGTAAATATTATGTTTGCGGCATAAAACTTGAGATAAAAGTGATGCGTTTGCATAAAATTCGGGTTGAGAAGATTTCATTGTTTCATCTAAAGAAGTGTGATGTCAATTACTTTTAACTATTACCTGTAATGTTCCAAGTCAACCTGTCAGAGGCGAGTTCAATAATGCGAGTGCTCGCCGAGCGCTCGTTGATTGGTACCTATCTTTATTCGTAATGTGTAAAGCCTGAGATCAGTACAACGAGCGCCCTAGAGCGCTCGCATTATTGAACTTGCCCCGTTTGACTTGTGCACTGAGGTGTATCATATCTGCATACTGAATAAATCATAGTCTAGATAAACGCAGTTTTTGAGCGTAAACTCGTTAATATTTTCTTACACATCAGATTTAATCTATAATTTGGTGCTTAAAAGAACCGTCTCATTGAGACGGTTCTTTTGAGTATCCAAAACATATGTTTTAGTTGAGAAATGAGACAATTAATTACTTTGTAAGCACTTATAACTAAAGCCCTGATACATGCCATTGCAAATTGATATTAACCTACAGGTTTTAACAAAATACATTGTATGTTTCTAATAAGATTTTATAATAAAGTGTTTTTGAGCATTTCGACAACGTCCCCCCCCCCGTGACCAATCATGCCGTTTTTATATGATTTGTGAAATGTAAACCTACAACTGTATGCAAAATGATTACTTTGGTCACGGGGGGGGGGGGGGGGAGAACTTCAGTAAAACGTTTCCTATTTTCTATGTGTTGAATAGCAAAAACAGAGTTTTCAACCCATTTTTTTCAATTGGTACTTGTCCAATGAGAAAACTGCTTTTGTGGATACGTCGAGGGTTGAACCTATTATCTTTTTCATCGAAAAAATATCGTTTTCTTTGAAACTTTTTTCTGGTCATTTTATGGGCAATCCTTCATTAAGACTGTCCGAGGTCTTTTCCGAAGCCAGCTGATCTATATGTACATTGTCAACAAAGGATACCATCATGTTCAGCAAGACAAGAGAATGGTGGCACGGAATCATCATGCAATCACATGAAGGTGACCAAGTGTTATAAAACCGCGTCACCCATTTATAATAATTGTATGTTTGGTATGAGAGCCTGTATGAGCGCTTACAATCTTATATTATAATTTGTATTGTATTGTTTATTATACTTATTCACAACGATGTGTCGTGTTTGATGTTAAAAGTGTCGAATTATTAACTGAAAGTTTCTACAAATACCGTCAAACAAACAGAATTGCATTAATAAGTTAGGGGGCCTCAATGCGAGCTAAACAATTTGATCAGCAGATTTGACCATTAACATATATTTAAGCCACCTCTCGCCCCATCCCTCCCCTCTACCCCGGTTGATGTGGCTGCTGTGCGTTCTTAGGCGGTTAGTTTAATACATACAGATGCACTCGTTTCCGGTGGGAGTTTGTGTTTGGTCCTCGGAGAGAGAGAGAGAGAGAGAGAGAGAGAGAGAGATTATTACATTGCTTTAATTGTATTTGTTTATCATGTGTCTTTGCTTGTCTGTGTTCCTATGTCTCATCCTCACGGTGCCATAGGTTGCTCTGTAATCCGTCATTGTGGCATTTCCCGGTCACTTGCATTTGTTTGTTGTTTTTTTATGCATATTGAAAGCAATGACTCAATTACAATAGCGTAAGCTGTACACAATTTATTTCACGATTCAACAAGTTTGGAATTTCTAAAAATAATAATTCATTATCACAGATAAGCAAAATGGCAACTGCAGTTATGAGAGTTCATGGGCAGTGTGGATAACATGCAAAGTGGCGTTGGTGTACTTGAATATTTGTAACATAGCCAAATCAGAACTGTGGTAAATGTTCTAAAATTCGAACTCTAGTTTTCTGCCAAAAAGGGCTAGCCAAACAGCGCAGAACTAGAGCAGACTGAAGAGTTCGTCTTAATGCTACATGTAATAAACAACTTAATTGCTAGGCTAACCACCAAAAGAAATAAAAGCAAGGTGCTAGATGCTCTTCACAATTTCCCATATTTGGAAAATTTTAATTAAATTACACAAGGCAAGGATTTTGAGCGTAAAATTGTAATTATTTTCTTATTATGCAATCTAAACAGATGTTTTGTGTGCTCGAAAGAACCGTCTCATTGAGACGGTTCTTTTGAGTACCCACAACATATGTTTTGGTTGAGGAATAAGAAAAATAGTTTTCAGTTACGCTATTTATTTTGAGACCTGATTACACCAGCCAATTCAAACCACTGAATTGTACAATGAATATAAGAGCCTCATGTGGGATTCAGGTACGTATTCCCAGTCAGTATACAAAAGTCTGGGCCACTATCATCCCACCACCGAAATAGCGTTTCACTGGCGGGCCAATAATAGCCCTCTTTAGTATGCTCAGTTGGCGCAAGGGGTGAAGCAAAGTCTCAGAAGAGTAAATTTACAAATATGTATAAGTGAAATAAAGATTATATTGTATTGTATATTGATGAGTGCATGCACCACTGTCTCATTGGCATACCCATATTATTTTACAACAACTTAGTAATAAACTTTACAGAGATTAACTCTTCAAAAGTCTTGTTGCTTGATATCTCCAAATATTTTAAAGCCAAATCTAGCGAAATTTTGTTAGTTCGCCATTTGAAGCGATGCATGGCTATATGAAACGGGGACTTTATTCCATGTACGGCTGCAGAAGTTTTCTTTTGTGTAATTTTAACCCTCTGTATGCTGGGAAATTCTCTCATGAGTGTTCGTTCTTTCAGAATTCAGATCAGAGAGGCAAACAGTTCCGATTCAGGTCAGGCCCGGTGAAACGCCGGCCCCGATCTATGTCCAAACTGCTTGCAAATGTTATAAACAGACATCAGTGGCATGCAAATAGTTTAGCAACATTTCTGTACAGGTCACAGTCACGCATTTGAACCGCGACATGAGACTTTCAACAATCTGGTATGTGCGACCAGCATAGGCTCAGACCAGTCTGTGCATACGCGCAGTCTGATCAGAGCCTTTGCTAGTCGCATTAATATTCTATGAGTCTTAAGCTACTGACCGAACATCATTCGCAGTTTCTAAGCTTAAAAGGGGACTGCACAGGCTCGTCTGAGTATGTACTTGTTAAAATGCCACATTGTTGGGAAATCAAATGTCGCGGCTTATTTATTGTCAGCGAAATGTCACTTTTTCATCAGAAGTTTACTTTTTCATAATAACAATGTTACTAAAGCACCGCCCACAGGCATCACAGGCCGGTCCAATGCAACAGTTGAGAATGCTTCCGTACAACTTCTGGAAGAAGCCAATGCAGATGGACCAGTCACGCATGCATGGAGTGTAACACCAGACGTGATTGAAGGAGACCATGGCGAAGTCGCAGCCCCAGGCCAGAGCGATACAGATACCACAGAGATATGTCAGGATCGAGTAGCAGCAGTTTTTTCCACACTCAAAGCACTTGTAAGAGTTGCTCCACACACAGTCAGCGGATCTAATTGCTTCCGGTTCAGCGAGAACATCTTCGAAAGCTACCTGAAACAAAACCCATTGTTGAGTAAAATATACTTAAAACCAAAAGTAACTTTACACTTTTTAGTAACAACTATATCTATACTCATTTTGATTTATCGGCAAATTAGTTATTGAAATGAGTTTCCAGTACTTGTCCCGACATAATTCATGAGAAATGACTGATGAGAGTTAATCTTTTTTCGATTTGCATGTGCTTTCATTAAAAACACAAAATGAATCATTTTCCCACACAATCTTAGGTTAACTGGGGATCTGAACACACACTTTTAAGGGCCATTGATTGCCTATACAAATACTGCCAGACATTTTGTCTTTGTCGTTTGGTTAGTTTTTGGGAGCATCTCAAAGTTGCTTCTCGTTGAAATTATCTCCCTTTGAATTAAAAAGTCCATTCTAAAAGCTTTATCTCTGATTCAATCGCATTTGATTTTTTTAGATTTTGACATCTGCCGAGAGTATGTGACAAGATCATCTAATAAAATTTCCTGTCGGATCGGAAGAAAAATGGCCAAAAATGAAAGCACTGTAAAGTTACTTTAATTTTATATATATATAGTGGTAGAGATTCCGTCGTCATACAAAAACATGTACGTATAGACGCCATATAATGAGATTTTGATATGTTTTGCATATGGCAGCAGGGAAGACACACGCGACCGTGTGCTTCAGCATGCGCGGATCCAGAAAGTTATGTCAGAGCGGGTCCAAATTTGAATACCTTTTTTGTAGTTGATGAGGGGGATAGGTGATCCAATTAACACTATAAATGAGTCATCATCGGCACACCAGCGAAACGCCATTTAAATGACGTTTCGCTGGCGGGCCTATAATGGCCCAGCATTAAATGCTGTCTTGGTATTTTTATACCCCGCCACTAAAGTGTGGCGAGGTATTATGTTATACCCTTCGGTGTCTGTCCGTCTGTCCGTCCGTCCGTCCGTCCGTCTGTCCGTCCGTCCGTCCGTCCGTCCGCACCATTTCCGATCGATAACTTGAGTATTTATTCACGGAATTTTTTCAAATTTTGCATGCATATTGTTATCGGCGATGAGTGGTATGGGATTGTTAATGGGCAAAATCCGTCCATTTTTAACGGAGCTACTGCCCTTTTTCGTATTGGAAAAATGGTTTCTGGCCTGTTATTCCTTTACTATTCATGATATCTGAATGAAACTTCACAGATATGTTGCACATCAAAGGTTACATATTCTGACTAAGGACCATCACTCTGACCTTCCGAGTTTGTGAGTTATCCGCCCTTGATAGGTCTGAAAAAAGGTTTTTGACCTATTGTTCCTTTACTATGTGGAATATCTGAATATAACTTCACAGATATGTTTCACATCAAAGGTAACATATTGTGACTAAGAACCGTCACTCTTACCTTTCCCGTTTGTGAGTTATCCGCCCTTGATTGATTTAAAAAATGTTTTTTACCCGTAGTTCCTTTACTATGTGGAATATTTAAATGAAACTTTACAGATATGTTTCACATCAAAGGTTACATACTGTGACAAAGAACCATCACTCTTACCTTTCCAGTTCATGAGTTATCTGCCCTTGATTGATCTGAAAAATGGTTTTTGACCTGTAGTTCATTTACTATATGGAATATCTGAATGAAACTTCACAGATATGTTGATCATCAAAGGTTACATATTGTGACTAAGGATCTTCACTCTTACCTTTCCAGTTCATGAGTTATCTACCCTTGATTGATCTGAAAAATGGTTTTTGACCTGTAGATCATTTACTATATAGAATATCTGAATGAAACTTCACAGATATGTTGAACATCAAAGGTTACATATTTTTAGTAAGGACCGTCACCCTTACCTTTCCAGTTCATGAGTTATCCGCCCTTGATTGATCTGAAAAATGGTTTTTGACCTGTAGTTCATTTACTATATGGAGTATCTGAATGAAACTTCACAGATATGTTGACCATCAAAGGTTACATATTGTGACTAAGGACGTCATATCACTGTCTATCTCAGTTCTGTTGCTATTTAGGCATTATATATCTCACAAAATAACTTTTGGTGCCCCCAGCAGTGGCGGGGTATTACGCAGTGCTTGCGGTGCTTTTATTGAGATTTTTTAGGGGATCCGGACCAGTATTGCAAAGAAACCCTATATTTTTTAGATTTTTCAGGGGGTCCGGACCCCCTGTCCCTCCATCTAGATCCGCCCATGTCCAGTGCAGTTTCGATAGAGCTTTCGCTTCATACACAAACTAAGTATTGAAATGGTTGAACGCTCAGGCCACTGGTGATACCTCTATTTCCATTCGATCATGTACATGTACGTGTGCATACACGTGTAAAGAGTGAATTAAACATATACAAGTAGTACCGTAATCGCATAAATAGAGGATCTTACATGAGTGCTAATGTTTTATTGAATTTTTTAAGCGAGTCGTGGAAAAGGGATAAAATGCTATTCTTGCCGAGCATTTTATCACTCATCGCAACGAGATTTATAAACTTAATAATACACACACACGAATGTTAGATTCTATTTGTCTATTATAATAAGTTACTTTGACATCTCATTCATGGCGTAATTTTTTTTTAATTATGTACGCAACGCTGTTATGGACTTCATTGCATAAAGTTAATAGAATCTGTTAACCACTAGTGGTTTATCGATTTTAATGCATGGCATTATTTCACCCCCAAGTGCGACGTCTTATGACAAATAGAGGATTTAACATGAGTGATTATTTCATTTGAAATCTATTAAACGAGCCGTATGAAATTTATTAAACGAGCCTTCGGCGAGTTTAATAAATTAAATATGAAATGATCACTCGTGTAAGATTCTGTTTATCACATGATCTTTAAAATGCGATTAATTCGCCTTCATAGTTTTTTTTTCAAATAAGATTTTCATTGTTGAAACGGACGTCGTCATGCCATTACTTGTTCCCACCGAGAGTGTAATGTAACGTGTGGTCCTAACATACATTTTAATTTATAACAACCATGACAACAGTAACGTCAAATTATAAACTAAATTAAAATTTGAGAAAAGCTTATCTTGCTATATACTTGCTGATGCAAAATTTTAACATTCTATCTAGTCTCTGTATCCGAGCAGATTGATACAAAGACAAAATGGTGTAAATTCGGAAGTTTTCGCGAAGTTTCGTGAAAAGAAAACCCCCGCTAAATGACGAAATCACTCTTTTCGTTTACTGATAAACTGGTAAATCATGCCCTAGTGACGGAATTTTGACGTCGCAAATATGTCTTTTAGCGCTATTCGCGAAAAAAAATATCGCGAAAATTTCCGAATTTACAGTATCTTGTGATGCAAAAGGCGCTGAATGGTAAACTATTAGTACGTCATTGTATGGTTCGTGCGTACATTGTACGTGCGATAAATCACTTGTTTACACGCCTGAGTTATCTTGCTGTACAGACGCACACACCATACAATAAATAGAATACATGTGAGATCAATGACACATACGAAGATAGAATTTTTGAGAAGTTGTATATCATTTGTTTATCATATGAGGTTGCGACTAGAAGTAAAATAACGTCATGCAATCAAATCGATTAACCACTAGTGGTTTACAGATTTACGGGAAACTTTATGACGTCCATAACAACGTTGCGTACATAATGACGCAATTATTCCTTTTTACGGCAGAAATGAGACTTCAAAGTAATCTAAAAGTTAATAACATTCGTGCTCTTGTATTATTGAATTTTATTAAACTCGCTGCGTAAAAGAGATAAAATGCTCAGCTAGCCCCGCATTTTATCCATTTTCCTCAACTCGTTAAATAATTTCAATAAAACATGAGCACTCATGTAAGATCCTCTATTTAACATAGGTCCGGTTATTGTTACATGTATAGAGTTTTACAAGCTTTATCCCTTATATATAAAAAAGAAGAAGTATACACTACCCTCAAATGGTCGTTGATATTATTAGGATCCCTATTTTCTAAATCGACCGGCATGGCGACTGTTGCTGGTTTGATTAATACAGAGCCACTGCTATTGTAAAATGAGACAATTTGTCTTATAATGCTTTAAATAAAAAGATTTTAAACAATACCCACCAAAAATCTCGCCACCACTTCAGTACTCGCTAAAACGTACAGTATACAAGACGTGTAACGTGTAAACACACGAAATCGTAAGTGGATGTGACCAGGAAATGCCACAATCACAGACTGCAGACCGACCCAAGGCACCTTGAGGAACTCGATGGGGAAGAGAGAGCTGGTTGCCTTTTGATTCCATGTATCTGTTAGTGTTCTGTGTTTCTCCGTGTTGGTTGCTCTGCAGTATGTGATTGTGGCCGTTTAACCAGCCATGCAGACTGACGCATAATCTACATGCTATAAGACGTTTTTCACATGTTACGTCTTAGCTAAACCATTCGGGATGCCAACCAATTGTTTCAGTTAGACACAATCGGGCACCCAAATATCCATGAAGCTATTCAAATTCAAATTGAATATGTTCATGCAAAAATGTGTGGGTATCTTCATTTTTCTCCTGAAGAAACATTCGGTCCTCGGATATCTATAGAGAACACGAGAAGACTACGACCAGACGAGGCAGATTCCTGTCGGAGGTGCTAACAAAAATGTTTGCTGAGTGTGCAATCCCCTTTCTTGGTGACGTGGTCCATTATTAATTCGAAATAAACAATGGCGCTTGATAGTAGATCTATCTTAAAAGACTTTGAATACAAACAAAAGACATTGATGGTACATGTACACACCACGTTTTGAGAAAACATGCTTATAATTATACGAACAACAAAGGAGCAAAACAGTCTGTGCATCTGCGCAGACTGATGTACAATAACTAAAATAGCATATTTACAGTCCGTATTTCAGGCAAAAATCTAGTCAGTCCTAGTTTGATTCTTCAATTGAATTACTTTGTCTTGGCGGGCGCACAGGTGTCTTATTTAAAAACTAGAAGACATTTCCCAACTCCCTTGGCTTTCCATTAAAAATGTTCATGTTTTTACTCATCTCCAAATAATGCATAACAAAAGAAAAGAAAACATGGTACAGTAAAACCTGTCTTAAGCGGCCACTCAAAATGAAAACCAAAAATTGGTTTTCAAGACCGATTATTGCTTAATGCATGTCCTTCATTAAGCTACCATATGTCATTAAGATCATTGTTTTGTCTATTTTTAAGTGGCCATTTAAGACAGGTTTTACTGTACTCGTTTATGTTCATCTCCTGCGATCTAAAGCAACACCCTGCTGCTTAAATTAGATTCTCTGCGCCTTTTAAATGCAAGAAAAGGTTATAACAAAGCAGGTATGGCACAGTGGAGATGGACTGCGCATGTCAGTTAAGGTCTCCTATGTTCGACAATGTCGTTAATGTAACAATGGCCCCTAAAATGAAATCTTAGTGGGAGAAAACCGACAAAAGGGCCCTTTTTGAAGGGATTGCTTATTACAGCATTCTGAAAATGAAAGATATGACATACCCAGTGTGTGAATGCGAAAACAGATACATTTGTACAAACAGCCTCCAACTCACATGCAACGATGAAAGTTGAAGGTAATGTTTAACCCACTGGATAGTTTGTCCGGTGCGTTTTAACCTTTTTTAGTCTTATGACTTTGTGATAATGCCCTTTTCTGACAAACGGGTTTGTTATTACTGTACCCCTTCTTAATTAAAGCATTTTTTGTTATATAGTGGATTGATTCGCTTAGCCCACGACATTGTCTTAGTATCCAAGAAGCAAGCTTCAATCATGGTTGGTCAAATTAATTTGGAGCAAAGGGATCCTAATGGGATAAATGATCACTTGAGGGTATGCAGTGTTTCTTGTTCATTCTTTCGCACATCTGTCCGTGTGTGTGTGTGTGTATTATCGAAACATCATAATGTTCACAAAATCATAATTGCTTTCTCTTTAATCCGTTAACACATCTTTGTTGATAAGCACAGTGGCTTAGTGGTAGAGTGTTGGACCCGAGATCGAAGGGTCGCTGGTTCGACGCTCATTAGATGCTTTGTGTTGTGTCTTTGCACAAGATACTTTTTCCTCTGCCTAGTATGGTTTCAACCCAGAAAGACTGGAAAAAGTCCCGACATGGCTGAGCAATTGTTAACCGGGACGTAAAGCATCAACACAAACACGTCTGTGTAAACAAATGTTTGCAGAAAAAATACTCCATTCTTATAATTACTGTCCTGCCAGCCAAGAATGACAGTGACGTCATGTTTTGTTTACCGTCATAGTTATTAGGGACTTAGAATCGCTTATTAGGGATTTAGATCACTTGTGTATTAATCCTATCCGCAGGATAGGATTAATACACAAGTGAAGTGATCTTTCGATACAAGTGTAGTGTACAAGTTAATGTTTTACTAAGCAATTGTGAACAAAATATTGCATCACTGTCACTCTTGGTGGCGCGACAGTAGTAACTTATGCCCGTCTGAAGTGGTCTGGTATTTGTCAAAATATTCCGCACTTTGTATTGGCATTTTAACGATAGCCTCTATTGCAGAGCCAGATTAGATGCCGCGTAACTTGGCATCTCATCTGGTTCTACACTCTTTGCAAAAGGACATTTAGTAGACGCTATGCGTAAATGGTTAAAATTCATCTACTCAGTGTTCGTTAATTCTTTGCCTATTAGTGTCAACAAAGTTCACAAAGTTGGCAACATGCAACGTGTTCACAGGCATCACAGATCAGGAGAAAAAGCCAGTCGTCTAAACACTGTCATATGCTGGTACAATGGTAGGAACGAAAGGTTGGCCACTCGAAGGTCAAGATAGGTAGCAAATAAGTTTATAAAACATGATTCTGAACAACTTACCGAACATAGCATCCATGTTGAGATGCCAAATTCTATGTCTGATAGACTGAGAAATGCAAATGAATCCCAAAATTCGATTTCAAACCTGCCGTCTGGCCAACCTAGGAGTTCTGCAACTGTAAGATAAAATTATCCGCTCATATCAGGAGCCTAATTATGGTTCATCTTGTTCTGGTAACTTTACTGAATTCAACTCGAAAGGTCTTCATATATATCTAATCTGAATGTAAGTCATCTGTTATTAAAATTAGATGAAATACGAATAATGATAGCTTTAAAAAATGGCCCTGATAGTTTTCGTTTATGTGAAAATTTTCTTAATCAAAACATTTCAGACAATCTATTATCTATAAATGGATACCAATTTGTACGTAAAGATATGTGTTTTACCATTTAAACTGCTAAGATAGACGAATTTAATAAACGGGTGCAAAAGAGGACCTGTCTAACTATCTCTATTTTACCTACCATTTCAAAATTGTTTGAAAAATATGTAAACAGTCATCTCATGGGATACCTAAACAAGTATATTTTGATACATTCAAGTCAGTCTGGTTTCAGACGTAAGTATAGCTGTAATACTGCTCTAGTCAATTAATTGAAGAATGGATGTCAAGTATCGATAATGGCGATATTGTTAGCACTTTATTTATAGACTTCCGTAAACCTTTTGACAAAACCCTTTTAATAAAAACGCTTGAATACTAAAAATCCAGCGATTCTTCTTTGAACTGGTTCAAGTCATACCTTAGTACTTCATTACAAGCGATGGTGAGTGAGCAAGGCCTCTCCTAGTTCGCCCAGATACTATCAGGGGTACCTCAAGCGTCCATTCTCAGTCCTATGCTATTCTAACTATTCATAAATGATCTACCACCATCTCCCAATCATTGTACAGCAGATTTTTATGCTGACGATAGTACCCTGCACATTTCCGATAAAAATAAAACCCAGATAGATCCTTAACTACAATCTGACTCTGATCAAGTAACAAAATGGAGAAAAAATAATAAAATGCCTATAGATTACAATAACACAACCATAATGACTCTTGGTTCAAGACATGATATATGTAAATCAGGAAAGATAAACATTAACATCGATAATTATCCAATTGACACCGCTGGCTCAAATAAGCTTAAAGAGTATATATTTATGAAACCCTGAGCTGGAATCCCCACATTGACTATTTATGCTCAGTAATTACCTCAGGAATAACACTTCTAAATCAGTTATCATTCAATGGTCCTGAAAACATACGGATTTTTTTTTATCAGAGCTACATATTGCTGTTGATAAA
The DNA here is from genome assembly GCA_964019695.1 of Loripinus fragilis. Taxonomy (NCBI): domain Eukaryota; kingdom Metazoa; phylum Mollusca; class Bivalvia; order Lucinida; family Lucinidae; genus Loripinus; species Loripinus fragilis. Next base: position 10,729,728 of record OZ026520.1, read on the forward strand.
CTATAGATCCAACTCATGGGGATCAACATCAATTGCAAATATTGAAAGAATAAATTAACTACAGAAGAGGGCAGCACGCATAATCTTAAAAGTTGACTTTTGCTCCGGTATTCAGTTTTATTTACTGTTGAGTCCTTATCTTTGCTTTATCTCCTTTTCATATCTTGATTTATATGTTCTACTGAGGAGATGATACATTGATAAGTTAGGGGTTTTTCATGCAAACCAAATATCTATGTGTCTTGATCCACATCCGAATTTAGGGTGAGGTTAGTACACTGAAACGGGTTTAAGTCCTCCAGTAAAATATTTTACTGACCGATTCAAGGCGGTACTTCTTTTGTGGATCTTCTTTGTTTTTGTCTAAGTAAGTAAGTAAGTAAGTAAAGACTTTATTTTATGAGGGTGACTCAGTTGGTATAACCAATCTTCCCTGAGGCCCTCTTAACACAAGCATAGCATACATGAAATAACAAACATGACAATAAATTATTTACAAATACAAGTGAATATGAGTGGAAAGAAAATGATGCAAAATTTAAAAAAAGGGGGGGGGGTGAAAAAATCAACCTTTAAAAATGTATGTTTAAATACATTTTGGCTCTGTAAAACATCGAAACTAATTCGGCGGTGGAGGTATGTGAATACAAATATATAAACTAAAGGTCTTTCATCCATGTTATACATTTTTTAACAAAATCACCAATAGTATTGGCATTTCTTATTTCAAGTGGAATGCTATTCCAAATTAAAGTACCTGAATAAGATAAGCTGTTTTTAAACATGTTTAGTTTAGGTTTTGGTGTTTTAAAATTTTTGTTTGAATCTGAACGCAAAGTCATTGTATCTTCATTATTACATCCTTTAATTTGGAACATTTCCGTGATGTAAATTGGTGAAATGCCTTGAGTTACCTTGAACATTACTTTAGCTTTATTGACGAAAACTAATTCCTCAAATGACAAAATATTTAATTGTCTTCGCGCATCTTCCAATGATATATAATCTGTACCAAGTATTAATTTACAGGCTCTCCTCTGTAATTTTTCAATTTTATGTAGATTAGAATTAAATGAATTCCCCCAAATCACACAACAATATTCAAAGTGAGGCTTAATATAAGCATTGTAAAATAACACTCTGTGTTGTAAAGAAAGGTATGATTTTATCTGAAACAAAAGCCAAAGGTATGACGATATCTTTTTTGAAACGGGTTGAAAATGATTTGTCCATGTTAAGTTGTCATCTATATGGACACCTAACACCTTTTCACAGCTCGTTAATTTCAAATCAAAATTATCATACTCAATTGCCAACTTATTATCTTTCATACATTTTCTCTTTTGTCTGTCTTCTGTTTGCTATGCCTTTGTGCGCGTCTGTTTATATGTGTCTTGTGGTCACCTGCTGGGAAAGGGCTGACCTCTTGGCTCTCGTTTTTGGTGTCTAACTGTGAGTTTGTCACCTTCCCATTGGCATTCAGGGTCAGGTGTGGTACTTGATTGTATCGATTGATGATCTTTGCACCCTTATTTACTTTCATTACACCATCGCAGATATGTATCAGCGTCTCAGATGGATGTCTGTAAAACACCGTATTGATAATGATAAATCTGTTATGATTTATAAAGCATTTCACAATCTTACCCCATCTTATATATAAGATTTATTTACACTGAAAACTCAAATGAATAATAGAACACTTAGATCGTCTGAGGATGGTTCTCTAGCACAGCCAAAAATATGGACTGCATTCTACACAGGTTCTTTTACTTTCTCAGCTCCAATTCTTTAGAACAACCCCCCTTCAGTTGTTAAATTGGCACCGTCTTTTAATGCATTCAAAAGAGCTGCCAAAGAAGTCTTCTGAATGACTATCTTTTATTTCAAAACCACTTAATATATTTATTTTTTAATGATTTTAAATGATATCATGCGATATTAATCATTTTCTTAATGATTTTAAATGATATCATGCGAAATGTTTTATATACCCAGGTTTGAAATAATTGGTACTGTTCTTTTTCTGTGTGCATCCCTTTTGGCAAATATGAACGGTCTTTAATACTCATTCATTCAGAATCGACCATATTCTTTTGAATTATGGTCGCATGCGATAGCAAGAGGTTTTCGAAAAGAGATGCATTACAATTATAATCTATGTTAACTGAGCATGGATTGATGTTATATCTGAGAAACAGGAGTGTGACGCATGTGCATTGTCTTTCCGTCACATTCCTTGTTCCCGGTATACAGCACAGGCAAGAGAACATATTAATTGTTTCGTATTTTAGACAATAGTGATAACTTAAACAGTATGCACTGTTTGTATTTGCTATTTGTGCATATATATATAGTTTTTTTGTATATGTTTTGTGGTCAGAGGGTCACATGGTATAATGACTTTCATGCCAAATGTATCACCCTCTTGAAATATAGTATACATAAATTCAATTTATCATATGACGTCGCGTCTGGGAGTGAAATAACGCCATGCAATAAAATCTGTAAACCACTAGTGGTTATAGATTTACGGGAAACGCTATGACGTCCATAACAACGTTGCGTAAATTACAAAATTATAACGTTTTTACGCTTTATGTCATATGATAAATAGAATCTAACATTCGTGCTCTTGTATTATTGAATTTATTAAACTCGTTGCGAAAAAGAGATAAAATGCTCGGCAAGCCTCGCATTTTATCTCTTTTCCCCAACTCGTTTAATAAAATTAATAAAACATGAGCACTCATGTAAGATCCTCTATATAAAGATTACTTGTGTTTTATTCTCATTTAGCTTATTGCAAAGATTCTGCTGACTATCTTGATGACATTTGATGACGTTTCGTAGTCATATAACATTTAATTGGTTATCGCTGCGCATCGTCATGATTAACGATCTGCAATTGTGTGTGCCCTTGTCACAAACCAGGAAGGCAGGGTTTTCTATCGATGAGGAGCACATGCGCCTTGACCCTAGAAAACCTGTCATCAGGGTTTGCGGCGAGATAATTGTCGCCTGTATCAACAATGCATATGTATACAGGCGATAATGTGCGTGCCATGTCTTATGTGGGGAGAAAATCCATGTATATATTGTATATCCGTTTGTGCCCACTCTTTCGCATACAAGAGGAGACAGGGCGTTCCTGTATGCCTTATATCTGTGCATTGATCATAACTTTGACATGCATTCGTACATACATCTCATATTTAATTAATTGATCACATGTGTGGTAACTATGTTACTTGTTTGTATGTGTATAATTCTTTGTATTGAGAACTCTTCATTCTGGGGGAAATAAAGAATATCTATCTATCTATCTATCTATCTATCTATCTATCTATCTATCTACCTACCTACCTACCTACCTACCTACCTACCTACCTACCTATCTATCTATCTATCTATCTATCTATCTATCTATCTATCTATCTATCTATCTATCTATCTATCTATCTATCTTTTTGTCTGTCTCTCTGTCTGTCTGTCTGTCTGTCTGTATGTCGATTGATCGATCTATCTATCTATCTATCTATCTATCTATCTATCTATCTATCTATTGCCTGCTACTGTTGGTAGTGCGTCAATATACCCTTTACTTAACTCTTCAGATCTACAAGCATTACGTAAAAATTTTCGTCTTTACTATACATCTTTCTTGCCTTCTGCTGTCCGTTATTGAAATGAGATCAGAGGTCAACTTGAGTTCAAGATCACAGTGACCCAATTATGGTACGAAACACTTTGTCATCCTAAAGACAACCTACCCTGATAATCTCGTTTTCTCGGTAATCTCTGTTCTTTGAACGCCAGTAAAAATCAAACTGAAATCCTACTGGCGCCATACATTACGTGGGTCGTGTGACAAAATAGTCCACACAAATATGCATATTTTTCTTGGTGGACCTTAATATAACTTATAGGCATAAAACTGCCATTTTCTTTGAATTTTCTATAAAAAAAATCAATTTCCCGCCCCAATCTTTCCAGGCTCCCAGCTCCCTCTATCCCCGCTTCCCGACTCCTCTGCCCCCGCTTCCCGCCCCCTCTACCCCGGATTCCACCCCTCAACCCCCGATTCCGCACCCTCCACCCCCGTACCCCGCCCCCTGTCCACCCCCTCTTTCAAGGCACCTTCAATTTTAGGGAGTCTCTAAGTAATCGTTCAAGCATAGATATTCTGTGAGGAAACTTTGGCCATCGCCATACTTTGTATACTGTTAAGCGACAAGGGAAGCCTTTGGTCAGACTGCGAATAGTGGAAGGCTTGTCTGAGCGTTCAAAGGTGGCATAATGGGAAAAGTCCCAATTATCATATGACGTCGCGTCTGGAAGTGAAATAACGCAATGTAATAAAATCGATAAACCGCTAGTGGTTTATAGATTTCCGGGAAACGATATGACGTCCATAACAACGTTGCGTACATAATGACAAAATTATAACTTTTTTTTACGCCAGAAATGAAATTTCAAAGTATTTGTCATATGATAAATAGAATCTAACATTCGTGCTCTTGTATAATTGAATTTATTAAACTCGTTGCGAAAAAGAGATAAAATGCTCGGCAAGCCTCGCATTTGATCTCTTTTCCCCAACTCGTTTAATAAATTCAATTAAACATGAGCACTTATGTAAGATCCTGTATATCTATCTCCTTTGATATTCATTTCAGGTAGCTTTTGAGGATGTCATCGCTGAACCGGAAGCAATTAGATCCGCTGACTGTGTGTGGAGTAACTCTTACAAGTGCTTTGAGTGTGGAAAAGGCTGCTGCTACTCGATCCTGACATATCTCTGTGGCATGTGTATCGCTCTGTTCTGGGGCTGCGATTTTGCCATGACCTCCTTCGATCACGTCTGGTGTTACACTCCGTGCATGCGTGACTGGTCCATCTGTATTGGTTTCTTCCAGAAGTTGTACGGAAGCATTCTCAACTGTTGTATTGGACCTGCCTGTGAAGCCTGTGGGCGGTGCTTTAGTAACATTGTTGTTTTGAAAAAGTAACCGTTCGATTCTACAACAACAGCTTGCCATTCTCGTACTTATCAAACTTAAAAATTGTCTTTTGTGCCATACCTTAAAGGTTTGAAAACTGTATTATTGTTTTAATTTATTATTTTATAGATGCATAAATGGTATATACCCGTGACATTTACGTTATAAGTAAATAGTAACTTTATGTAACTGCCTTAGAAATGTAAAGGCGATGCCGCTGTGTGACTATGTGGATAGTATGTACGTGACAGCCAAATCTTCTCATGATATGGGACAGAATAGAGGTGTTGATGCTTTAAGCATATGCTCAAATGCCTCTAGTAAAAGCCAATGCTGATTTGTCCAGCAAAGCTTAAGGTCCAAATTTCGGTCTAAGCATTCATATTCATGTATACTTTGTGTATGCGAGCAGTGAATGCTCAGGCGAGTCTGTGCATATGCGCCGACTCGTCAGAGCATACGCTGTTCACTGATGTGAAAAATACCGCAATCTCGTGCATTGACCAATCTATAATATGCCACTTGAAATTCATTGATTGGCTTAATAAAGGCAATTTAGACTTTGGTGCTAGTGATATGTTGATGTCCATCAGGGGTTCTCTAATTGATATTGAACTGTCCCCGCTGTTTCGAGAAAATTAAAGTATAAATTTTAAGAATGTTTACATGTATTTGTTTCTAGTATTTCACCGACTTGTATACAGTAAATGCTCGAAATCTTTGAACTCGCTAATTCGAAATAATTTTTGGACACAATGTATTCATAGAAACTTCCCTAGAATTTGAGCTTTTGATACTTCGAAAGAAAATCTCTAGTCCCTAGATCTTCGAATACACGGGCTTCTACTGTAAAGCAAAATAAGCTTGAGAAAGATACTTTATCATCTCCCTAGTACTGGGTCAACCCAGGAATATAGGAAAATGTCCCGACATGACAATTGATGATATCGGACGAAAAGCATCATCACAAAGTAAACAAAAATCCTGTACAGGTGGCTAATAAGACACTCCACCACGAGGACCAAATTTTGCCATCAAAAGTAATGTCAAGTAATGGCAAATGGTATTGATGCACACCAGATCGGGTTTCCGCTGTTTTTACCGATTTGAGAGAATTCTATCTCTCATACCCCGTATTAACCCATGTGAAAGATAAAAAGGAAAAGCCGCACGTCTGAAGACAAGTGTCGCCATTGTTAGTTAAAGCGGTGTCATTACATTATGTCGCATTTCAGCATAATCATGAACTTCAGGAAAGCTAGTAGGGGTGCAAAGATCAGGAATCGATACAATCAGGTACCAAACTCGACCCAGGATACCAATGGGAAACTGACAAACTCACAGTTAGACACCACAAACGAGTGCCAAGAGGTCAGCTCTATCCCAGCAGGTGACCACAAGGCACAAGTAAACAGACGCGCACAAAGGTATAACAAACATAAGACAGAAAAGCATAAATGATACACCAAAAAAGTACCGCCTTGGAACTGTCAGTAAAAAAAATTTCACTTGAGGGCTTAAACCGGTTTCACAGCGCCAACCTCACCCTAAATTCAGATGTGCATCAAGACATAAATATTTGGTTTGCATGAAAGACCCCTAATTTATCAAAGCATCATCTCCTAGAACATATAAATCAATGTATAAAAATGAGATAAACAAAGATAAGAACTCAACAGTAAATGAAACTGAATACCGGCGCAAAAGAAATCCAACAGGTAAACCCCGGTGGGTTTGGCAAACAGACAAAGCATCAGGCCCCTACCAACTCATCAATATATAAGTTTTTAAGTCTGAACCGTCATAGTCTGAAGTTCGAACCACTGGTGTGAAATTAAAGAGGAAAGCAAAAGGGTCAATCATGATTGGGTTCACCACCAAGCATGCAGTCTGTTGCAAAACATTAATGTTATAGCCAATCGTTTTATAATGGGAAACTATTTTAATGAACTGCACTGAAAAACTATTAGAGTCAACAATCTTCTTCAATTTATACACCAAGTCACCATAGAATTCAGGTTCCGAAAGTCCTTGGCGCAAGAGAGATTTAAGTCCAACTTGGAATTTAGATATTAAATCATAGTATCGTCTATAAAATTTAGAAAATTGTTTTGCATAGTTTATGCTATCGATAGCCTTGTTTAAGAAGTTTCTGAGTTAACAATTTATTTTTGAGTGTTGAAGCCAGTAACATAGCTAGATGCTCTAGCAAAACGAATGAGTTGAGAGTTATTGACCCCATAGGATGTAGAGCGAGGAACATCACCATCTAAAAATGGGAAATTGACCCTTTCAAATCAAAGTCGTCACGTTTATCATTTTGGTAGAAACAATATCATTAGAGATTGACAAGTGCAAGTCTAAAAATGCGGCTTCAGTATCGGAGCTTTTGGCTTTTTTGAAGTTGGATCTCTGAAGGGTATATTTAACTTACCATATTAACGTTATTAATGTTTAAAATATCGTCGCAATATCTGGATGTAGTGTTAAAAGCATCAATAACATCAGCCTGCTTATCATCAGAAAGAGACATCATAAAGCCCCTCTCATAACAAAACAGAATATATTGGCAACCAGGGGACTTTAATTAGTGCCCATAGGAATCTCAACTAATATTCTATACAGCTTGGTGCCAAATTGAATAAAAATGGTGTCCAACAAAAAGGTCAGCGCATCACATACATTTTGACATGACCAGGTAAGATATTTTTAGGTTTTTCTGAAGTACAATATGCGTTTATGTCGTTGCATGCAAGGTAAGGAGAGCATTCTCTCTCGTAGGTTCTTTCAATAAGATCAATAAGTTTATCTTTAACTAAATTACTAGGTAAAGTAGTGTAAAGAGTAGAAAAATCATAAGTAGACAAACTGGTCGCATTGGAATCTCTAGCTTTAAGTTTATCTAAAATTTCACCTGAATTTTTAATAGACCAAAATAGATTTTACCGGATCTCTCATATACCTTTTCACAGTACTCGATAACATGTTTTAACAGCTGTAAGACACGAGGTTAACAATTTAAGAAGATCTGTTGTCGTACAAGAACTAGAATTAGGGTTAAATCTTGCTTTATATGTTTTCTGTGGAGTTTAGGTAACCAGTACAACGTAGGAACGTTTTATTAGTTTTATTTAGCTTTGACACCGAAATGTAGGGCTGTATGACAACCATGCCCATCGACAATCTCCCTCTCACTCAAAGAAGACTGCAGTTTATAGGCATTAGTGTCAACTAGTTCACGCTTAAGAGTATATAAATATAATACAATCGTCAAACAACTACAACATTGTTAGCAGCTTTATATGCTGGAACCAAAACATAGTTCATATGAAAATCCTCGAAACCTTTTTTTAAATATTATGCTGAGCAAGAAAAAGAAGTCATTATTTACGTGAAGATCGATGACAGAAAAATCGCACCTTGGGATCAACGTTTGTCATCACTTGGCATGCCTCATGATGCCAAACGGTGATCCTCTGGATGGATTTGTCTATCCCATCCTCAAACTCATGAAAGATTCATATAATACCAAACCCTTCACTAAAAAGGCTATATTTCTATACTGTTAAATTCCACATTTATAAGTATGGTTCTCACAGTGATTCAAATATACGTTTAGATCTTACGTTCCCTTGACATAACGACGTCACGGAAGGACAATGCTATCTCACCCAGGTTGTCACATATTCATGTTGGCAATACATTGAGTTGCATTGATTGTGAACTCAAGTACAACCAATGCACTTCTCCAATGTGGCTGGATGTGTATGATAACATGGGTAGGTCTTCATTTTCTTGCATATCTTTCAAGTCTACAATTTTGATATATAAAACCATTTGAGCTTACAGCCAGACCGACATATCTTGCCGTCATATTGGATGTAAAACTACATTGCTTAGCGACCATGTACGTCACTTTCAATACAACACATGTAAAGACCAGACGTTTCAGCATGTGTAAGGTAACATAGATAAGATAAAAAATGATACATACACAATATTATAATAGCAACTTGATCTGGCGTACTGTATCACGTCGAGTGGATGAGCCATACCTTCTGATCACCAGAGACGCGTAGCGTCGTGAGTGATCCAATAGTATCGCCTCGTCAACGAGACGTGATGCTGTACGCCAGATCAAATAACTATTATAATAATATGTTTATTGAATACCTTTTCTGACATTTTTCTGATTTTATAAATTGGTTTGGTCTTTAATCCAGAAAAATTGCGGGAACGTTTGCCATTACGCTACGTTTATTGACGTTATGCCAACATGTTTCCCGTCTCTGGTACTAGGTACGAAATTTACTTTACGTAACGTCGCCGCAAAAACAGGTAACCTTTTAGCGTCGTTTTAAAGGATAGTGACAAGAATCAGATAGCCTCATTTCGTTGATCTGGCTTTCTGTATCAGATGGCCAGAAAACAAACAGTTCAAAATATGTATGTTTTATAGGTATATAATAAACTCTTATTTAGTTATTGTTAGTGCTGTTTTTGTTTTTAATTGATAAATTCATTATGAAACGAATTTTACAGTTTCTTAAATAATTAAAAGGGGAAGGACGTTAAGTCTTGGTGGTTGATACATCATCCCATTCTAAATAAAAGACCAATAAATGTTAATCTGCATAAGCATTACTTGTCTACCTGTAAAAATGATTCGATCCCAAACCCCACCACACATACCATTTTATTTACATCATTTCAGTATAAAATATTGCTGGGGTAACTGACCTTCCTAAACAGGTTTAATATCTATTCACTACATAATGGGCATTCACTTTTAATTTAGCGTAAGAAATAATTATATTTCTGCAAATGGAATTATATGATACATATTATTACCGGTATAAACGGTGGCATAAAAGACTCTATTTGGTCGTTTCGGGGTTTATTACGCATGTACAGCTAATCAGATGGGCTAGATGATAAGCCAGTATGCGATTGTCCTATCTATGCATAAATCATGTATATGAAGACTGGTCAGCGAATTTGTTTTTCCTCTACCCCGTTTAATCTTTTCAAGTTCCTTGCTAATCGCTGAGCATGCCAGGCACACAACATATTCTTAAAACATGGCTTCAGACTCTATACTGGTTCGACTTAAAGACTTATTTATTGATGAGATGGTAATGACCTGATGGTTTGGCTGTTATCAGGCCCACCTGGGTTTAACTGCTGGATTTCTTTTGCTCTGGTGTTCAGTTTTATGAACTGTTGAGTCATTATCTTTGCTTTATCTCCTTTTTATATCTTGATTTATATATTCTAGGAGATGATACATGGATGCGTTTCATGCAAACCAAACATCTATGTGCATTGATCCACATCTGAACTAAGGGTGAAATTGGCTCCATGAAACCAGTAAAATATTTTTTACTGAACCATCCAAGGCGGTGCTACTTTTGTGGATCATATGTATTATTTATGTCTTGTGTTTGTCATGCTTTCGTGTCTGTTCATTGCTGCCTTGTGGTCACCTGCTAGGAAAGGGCTGACCTCTTGGCTCTCGTTTGTGATGTATTATTGTGTTTTTATCACTTTCCTATGTAGTATCCTCGGTCAGGTGTGGTACTTGATCATATTGATTCCTGATGTTTGGCACCTTTCTTACTTTCTTCAAAAGAGGTTTAATTGTAAGATTAGGTCACAAAAATTTATCTAAAAATATGATGCCGTCTGCTGCTTGAATTGTCTGCTACAATTTTGTTTACTAACATTCGTTATTTGACTTATATAAGTATAGAGGGCAAACAGTGTGGGCCAAGACTGGACAGCTCCTACATGAGCAGTCTGATTTGGGTTCATACTAATAGTCATAAGAACTACTGTTCATTTCAGCAAACATCAAAAGCAGATGATTGGAGATTTAAGGGTTCACTCTTCCTACTGGGTGATATTGCATACATCTTTTTTCTCAAAATCACACTTTTCCAGGAATACCATCAGAGTGTCAAACGTTAAGTCGGAGCCTGATCTGGGTCCAAAATGTTTGCCAAGATTATCAGCTGAAGACACTAGAAAGAGTTAATGCAAAATTTGACTAACAGCTCAGGCCCTGATTAGACTCTTTTCTCTGAAAAAGTTTCTCTAGAAAATCAGGCTTTACAGAACCCAGGTGGAAGACATTGAGCCTGGATACTGTAAATTCGGAAATTTTCGCGAATGTTTAATTTTCGCGAAACTTCGCTTTGTGAAAATCAAACCCTCGCGAATCGGCGATATCACTATATCGTTTACTGATATAGGTAAATCATGCCCTGTTTGCGATTTTTTACGTCGCAAATGTGTCTTTTAACGCTATTCGCGAAATAAAATTCTCGCGAAAATTTCAGAATTTACAGTATTTATCATTTTCTTCCAGAGACTGCTCCCTGTGCTGATAAGCTGTCAAATAAACTTTATTAATTCTGGTTGTATAGTTTGTAATTGAGGGCTCAGTCTGAACCACTTTCTGTATAAAATGTGTAGGAAACTTCAAGAGAGAACTGCGAAAAATTATCAGATGATGTGAAAACTAAAGTGTAATGAAATACCAATATTAACTGATTGGTGCAATGGGCTGTAACACTAATATTTAACACTTGCTTTTGTGTGCTTCTGTGGTATTCATCATTATGAAGCCGGCTCCTTGTAGCTAGTAGAATCATCACACAGTATTTCAATCATTTGATGTTGTACAATTTTACCATCAGTCCGCTCATAAACGATGAAACATCATCATCAACCTTCAAACTATGCCATCCATGGCTTTGCACATTCAGAAATTGATATGAATGTCTGATAATTGGCTCTTTGAGCATGTGTATTAAGAGATAATCTGCAAATAGGACAAAGCCTAATGCTATACAAGGAGGAAAAAGATGCCGTCAAAAGCAATGAGAACCTGGCATGATGTAGATTGATATTTCTGTGAAAAGGAATAATATCTTAGCTCGTTTACTATGATCTAGGTTGCCTTTCCATGCATGCAACAAACACATTTTAACTTTGTCATGTCACCGAACACTTATTATCTTTTCCCAAGCATTCAAAAATTTCTTTGAAGTCTTCGTACTTGTGAAGTATTGAAAGAGAGGTAACTCTTCCCCTTCGGATGAATGAGCTTGATATATCACAGCAGGTAAAGCAATACAATGCAGGATGAACAGCACCGATTAGATCCTTTCATTTTAACGATTCACTATGTTTCTAAAATCAGAGCGCTTTTTAAAGGATGTAACATATAGCTTGACATAATAAATGAACATGGGAACTGTCTTGACATTAACCTTTTTGATTACACCGTCAGATGCATTTTTTTCAATTTCAGCCTTTTCAACAGAGCATGCAAATGGGACAGTTTTGTTAACTTGCTAACTTTGTATAAAGTATTTATTGTGCATAATATGGACGAACTGGTCATTCTATTCACACATAGACCAGTTTCCTTTTTTGAATGCAACAGCTTATGATATACCTGCAAAAAACTGAGAAATCAAAGGTTTTATATTCTTTATAGGTTTGCTTCACGGTACTGGCAACAAAAAATAAACCAGTAGCAAACATAATCGGTGGCAATGTCCATATTTATGCCCTATCTCAGATACCAAATAACTTTCAATGTGTAATAGAAATGAATGGCCTCCATGCGAGCTGAACATTTCTTGTGCTTCAACAACAGCAGAATCTAGGGCAAAGATTTGGTACCAGTAAAATGCATTTAAGCCCCCCAGTGGCGTAGGCTGCTGTCCGTTCTAAGGCGGTGGTTCTGTTGTTGTTGACTTTTTGTTTATTGTTACTCCCATTGTGGGAATCTATAATTGTTCTTTGTTTTGTTGTACGTTACTCTATGTCCATTCTAGTATTGCAATCATCTTGATGGGGAAGAGAGAGCTGGTTGCTTTGCTTAATTTGTCTTCCTGATGTCTCGTGATTGTTGAGCGGCTCTTCCTCGCGGTGCCACGGGGTTGTCTGCGGTTTGTGATTGTGGTATTTCCTGATCATACTCAGTTACTATTTTTGACCGTCTGCCAAAATCATCAAGAGTTGACTTTGTTACAGCTTTTTATCATATATGACGTCGCGCGCGTCTGGGAGTGAAATAACGCCATGCAATAAAATCTGTAAACCACTAGTGGTTTATCGATTTTCGGGAAACGTTAAGATGTCCATAACAACGTTGCGTACATAATGACAAAATTATAACGTTTTTACGCCAGAAATCAGATTTCAAAGTATTTGTCATATGATAAATAGAATCTAACATTCGTTCTCTTGTATTATTGAATTTATTAAACTCGTTGCGAAAAAGAGATAAAATGCTCGGCAAGCCTCGCATTTTATCTCTTTTCCCCAACTGGTTTAATTAATTCAATAAAACATAAGCACTCATGTAAGATCCTCTTTATCTAAAGAAAACTCAATTAAGGTCTTTGGGCACAAACAACATCAAACAGGGGAATACTTTTGATCCAAGACCTGAAGACATATGCGTATCAGGGGAAAGGTTCCATGGCAAATGATGTATAGAAAAAGGAGCCTATCAAATGGGCCTCGTCGCGAGAAACCCTGTCTTTCGGGTTTCTGTCATAGCGAGTTTCAAACCGGTCTCCTCAGCTACAGAGACTAGCTAGAAAATTGAAATTTCACGTGTAGCAAGATTAAATATGGTATTTTCCAACTAGAGGACCTGAAGGTCCTGAGGCGCTCACCTGATCTAATTAATAATGTTAAAATAGGTCAAGGTTTTACGGCTTATAATAAAACATATTTTGTTATACCATATATGGGGGTTGCAGCCATTTTGGTAAAGTGACCTAAAACAACCTTATGAATACTCCATCAAACAACCCAGTGATTTCAGAGAAACCAATGTTTAGATAGGTATGTGGCAGTGGAAATGAGTGGCATTGGATAAAAGATCACAGGTCAGCTTGACATTTTTGACATTTTGTACTTATATAAAACCATTGTCTCATAAAGTTAAACATTTCTAGAAAGTATTATGATTTCGGCTTAAACAGTTATAGAAAAATGAACATTTCAAGATTTTTCCCATATAAATGCATAAGAATCAAATTTGACCTTGCCATAGAGTAGGTCAAGGTCAAGCTAGATTTATCATTTGTGCAAACCTGGTAGAGACCACAGCCCCAATGCTATATACCAAGTCCCAAGGCCATTGGCCTTTTGGTTCCAGAGAATAAGGTATTTAACAGGATTTTACCATATATGGGTGTGGTGGCCTTGACCTTTGAAACTTATTTATAGCCAATGTCTCATTAGGTTCAACATATCAAGTGAGAAAATGACTTTGGCTTCAACAGTATTAAAAAATCAACTTTTCAAAAAAATTCCCATTTAAATGCATTTGGAAGCAAATTTGACCTTGACGTTAAGTAGGTCAAGGTCAACCTAGGATCGATATTTGAAAAAACTTGGTAGCCCCCACTTCCCAAATGCTACATACCAACTCCCAAGGTCATTGGCCTTCTGGTTCTGGAGTAGAAGATTTTTAAAGGGTTTTTACCATATATAGGCGTGGCGGCCATCTTGGTCATGAGACCAAAGTATTTTGCATAAATTTTGACTAACCTATCATAAGAAGTCTTTAGGTGAAATATGAGTTCAATTGGACTGATGGTTCGTAAGAAAACTATGTTTTAATATATTGATGGGACTCCAATATGAGCAACCTAAGCTGAAAGGTCAAAGGTCAACTTTGACCTTTGGAACTTATTTATAGCCATTGTCTCATTATGTTGCACATATCAAGTGAGAATTATGACTAAGGCTTCCTCGGTTTTCCAAACAAACAACTTTTCAGAAATTTTCCCATTTGAATGCATTAGGAAGCAAATTTGACCTTGACGTTAAGTAGGTCAAAGTCAACCTAGAATCATCATTTGAACAAACTTGGTAGACCCCACTACCCCAATGCTACATACCAAGTCCCAAGGTTATCGGCCTTCTGGTTCTGGAGAAGAAGATTTTTAAAGGGTTTTTACCATTTATGGGCGTGGCGGCCATCTTGGTCATGAGACTCAAGTATTTTGCATAAATTTTAGCTAACCTATCATAAAAAGTCTTTAGGTGAAATATGAGTTCAATTGGACTGATGGTTTGTGAGAAAACTATGTTTTAATATATTGATGGGACTCCAATATGAGCAACCTAAGCTGAAAGGTCAAAGGTCAACTTTGACCTTTGGAACTTATTTATAGCCATTGTCTCATTAGGTTACACATATCAAGTGAGAATTATGACTAAGGCTTCCTCGGTTTTCCAAAAAATCAACTTTTCAGAAATTTTCCCATTTAAATGCATTAGGAAGCAAATTTGACCTTGACGTTAAGTAGGTCAAAGTCAACCTAGAATCATTATTTGAACAAACTTGGTAGACCCCACTACCCCAATGCTACATACCAAGTCCCAAGGTCATCGGCCTTCTGGTTCTGGAGAAGAAGATATTTAAAGGGTTTTTACCATATATGGGCGTGGCGGCCATCTTGGTCATGTGACCAAAATATTTTGCATAAATTTTGGCTAACCTATCATAAGGAGTCTTCACATGAAATTTAAGTTCAATTGAACTGATGGTTTGTGAGAAAACTATGTTTTGAAATATTGATGGGATTCCAATATGAGCCACCTAAGCTGAAAGGTCAAAGGTCAACCTTGACCTTTGGAACTTATTTATAGCCATTGTCTCATTAGGTTACACATATCAAGTGAGAATAATGACTAGGGCTTCCACAGCTTTCCAAAAAATTGACTTTTCAGAAATTTTCCCATTTAAATGCATTAGGAAGCAAATTTGACCTTGACGTTAAGTAGGTCAAGGTCAACCTAGGATCATCATTTGAACAAACTTGGTAGGCCTTACTACCCCAATGCTACATACCAAGTCCCAAGGTCATCGGCCTTCTGGTTCTGGAGAAGAAGATTTTTAAAGGGTTTTTACCATATGTGGGCGTGGCGGCCATCTTGGTCATGTGACCAGGACCATTTGAACAAACTTTCGTTCCCGCGTCCTAAGGAGTCTCCATATGTAATTTGAAGTTAATTGGCCCAGTGATTTCAGAGGAGAAGATGTTTGAAATTGTGGACGGACGGACAGACGACGGACGACGGACGGACGCCGGAGTGACTGGTATACTATTAGCTCACCCATGAGTCTTTGGCTTAGGTGAGCTAAAAAACGAATAACAAAGGCGCTGATCAGACTGCGCGGATGCGCAGGCTGGTCTGCGCCTATGTTGTTCGCAAACCCCGAAGACAGGTTTTCTCGCGTCGTGGCCCAAATATCTGTTTGACTAATGGCAGAAATCTTAATGTATGCTAAGAGGTACACAGTAGATACATATATTAGCAAATTCAAAGCAATGCTATCACTTGACTTGCACGGATGCAGAGGCAATTGCAGGGAGATTGCTCTTGCCGCTTCATAGGAAGTGGCATATATCAGTCATACTCCATTGTGTGCATGTATGTTAAACAGCACCAAACATTACCCATATTTAATTTAGTGTTTGATCCCATGACATTGACATGCTGTTTCTGCTTTTGATAAGTGCTCAGTATTCAAGTTATGGCTTAGTCATTTTGTTTGATACTGGTACAGGCCACACATTCAATGAGTATTCAATTAAATACTTTACTAGCACAGGAAATGCTTGTAAGTGGTGTGTGTCACAATTAATAATTTTGAAAAGTAATTTTACTTAATGTAATGCACATAACACAATAGGAAAAATGAATTTGTTTAAAAATCTTTCATATGTAGTAAAGGCATTCAGCATGCAAACAACATTAATGCTTCAAATGAATAGTTTAATGTCTTCTTTCTGCAGCTCAGACTTTCAATTTACTTATTCTCATTTGATATGGTAACATATGTAACAGGCTGTTATCTGCTAACTGCTATGGTTTACAGAGTGCGCCCATCTCTTATTTGACACAGCTTGAATTGTTCTTTAATATGGGATAGGTCTGCACAATTCGCAAGGGGATTGGATGGAACAGGATCTTTTTCAGTTTTCAGTTCACTTTGTGATAATTTTACTGGTTGAAATTAAATGGGCAATTATTTTGCCACAGAAGCAGACACAGTGTTAGACATTGTATGTGAGGTTGACTTGAATAAACATTGGTTTTGAATACTTAAATTTAATAGCGGTATTTATTAAATTGTCTCATTTAAATGTGAAACTATTATTTTTAATTTGATTCTATCAATATTTTTGTATATTACACATCAGGAAATATGTGATAAAAAGATTATTTATAACATCTGTAACACAAGTCTATGGGTTTGTTATCTGCAATGACTATAGTTCCTAAGGTTTAGGCGCTAGAGATTTATTGGAAAACATGTGAAAAATAGTATTCTTCTAAAATATTATCTCTTAATCAAGACAATTTCCTTGCTCTCATATGTTACATCCTTTAATAAAGTGCTCTGATCCTGCTGTCAAACTTAAAAATCTACGATTCTTTATTATATCAACAAGACATTCCCAAAATGTTTTTTCCATTAGTCAAAGGTGTGTTTTAGTACACTACAATTAAAACATTTGAACAAATGCACAAATCGGCTGTAAAAAATAATGTTAGTCGTAATTACAGTTTTCAAAGGGACATTTAATCTGGGAAATGCACATAACACCATCGGAAGCTGCAATTTTGTTGAAGTCGCTTCTTTTATGTAGCGTAGGCATCCAGCTTGCAGACTACATTAGTAAGAATACTTATATTAGTGCTGCAGCAGACCCTCCATATTGTGACACATACCGGTCCCCACAGGGTAACAAGCAGCAACATACATCAAATTAAAGCTCAGAGTCTTGGGAGTTCAAAATTGCATGATGCCACTGTCAGGCCCGAGGGCGAAATTTTTTACGGCCCTTCAACAGAGGGTACCCCTTATACCCTAGTCTAAAGCCCTTACTGATAAATGCATTAAATTTGCTGCAGTATATCCGTGATAATGGACAGTTTGATTCAAGAATAATGAGAAATGATTGATTGATAAAACATACGTTTTATGTAAACGTTTCCTGTCTACAGTCATGAAAAAGGTCAACAAGTGCAAAGTCACGAAAACATATGGCATTGTAAAATACTGTTGATTTGTTTACCTTAATACATGTCATAAATAAAAACTGGCCATTCAACATAACATTTTATTCAGTTGGCTTGTTAATGGCCATTCAACATAACATTTTATTCAGTTGGCTTGTTATTAATCCTCAGTGTAGGTTATAGTTCACTTTAACACTGCTCTGGAAATTAAAAGAATACCGAAACTTAGTTGTGAAAAAGCAACAAATTTTAATCTGGGTTTTAACAACTTTTCCATAAAAATAACACGGATTTTGTGCAAATGAGTAAATAACTATTATAGAAGGAAGTATGACTGATTGATTTATTAATTGATTTATTGATTGATTGATTGATTGATTGATCGATTTTGTTTTGCTATTTACTTTTTCTGACCGTTAATATTGGTTTTTCAGTATTGTGTTTTTCATAATTAAAATTGTCGACCAACAATTATTATTAAACTAACTAAAACCCAGTAATTGAAGTCACCATTTTCAAGAAATTATGGTTATCTTAGTGAAACAAGCATTCTGCTAGAGCTTTGTATAACTGTAAATACAGTGTTAACATAAATATCAGACTTAGGCAGTGCACAGCATATTCTAGCAGGAAAATACTGACACAGTTTTCGGAGCATTTAAACTTGTAAACAAAGCTTAAAATGACTTGTCCAGTTCATAAAAATGCTAAACTATCTATCCTGATATTCTGTTACAAGACATTGCAAGATGGAAGATCTACCTCTTCTACAAGCCAGTTGTTGGGATGATTTCCTCGCCCTAGTACTGCTCGCATTGAAACAGGCTTGGGCTTTGTTTCTAAATCTGCAAGAATATCACACAGATGTTTGCTACAAAGTGGTTATATATTTCAAAATATTGCCTGACTCTTTAAATGAAGCAACAATGAAACAACAAATGACTTCAATCAGCGATTACATAATTGTTTGTTTATTTCAAAATTACAAGAACATGAGAAATAAAAGGACTGGTGCTAAAGGGAAACGCCTAAGCAAGGAGGTTTTTTTCAAAGACCTGGTTTTATAATAATGTGAAAAGAATGACTCATATATTTGAAGGAATGTTCATGGATCCCTTCGACAACGACAATCTATCTGATCATCCCTTGAACTTCGTGTCTGGTGTAAATCAAGGAAAGTCTACTCAAAGCCTTAGATAAACGCAGTCAAATATCAATAAACTTCTTCACGAAGAAGCATTTGATACCATCAGAAAACAACATGCCACTTAAAGTAAAGGCTACTACGGCCCACATCCCAAGTCTGACATTAAAGAATCGACAGAAATGCAAAAGGCAGTCCACACCCAATTGAACAGTGTAACATTCAATGTAAAAGTAATGTATTTAAGGCTTTTTACAATGAACTATTTTTTAAACAAGAGCCCATTCCTGTGAGTATGTTCAAGAATGACTGACCAATGATTGCATGTATATTTTTCGACTACATGCACAAGCGAGAAAGCTAACAGGATAACAAAATTGTAAATTTATAGTCTGCATCGTTTTTACTCAAATTTAAAGTACAAATGGAACAGCCTCAAACTTCAGACAGGTAGAAATTGGCGATTCAAATGTATCCCATAAAATTTACATCCAAGCTGAAATCACTATACCAAACAGAATGAAGAAGTTAAGCAAGGGAAGAAAACAAAGCAAATTGTAGCATACTACATGTATATACATGTGATATAGAAAATGCTGATGAAGTACTGAATAGAGGGAAACAGCATACCTCAGTGGCGGACTGAAGATAAGGTCTTTGCCATTACAAAGAACAACACAGAATATCTACCCCTGCAATCAAACTGGGAACAATCAGACACACAAAATTAATGATCCTCCATGCAGTGATTGCATAAAAAAAAACGGTGCCTGTAAGAGCATTGTAAACAGTCCAGAAGGTGACACAGTGTTTGTTTATTGGCTTGGTTGTATCCCTTTGGTGATACATTACATAAGTTAGGAAGCCTCTATGCGAGCTTGGTGTTTTTAAAACAGCAGAATCTAGGTTGAAGATTTGGTCAGTAAAATTTATTTAACTCCCCCAATTTAACTCCCCTATTGTCTGTTCTAAGGCAGTTGTTCTGCTTTTTTTATTCATTGTTTGTTGTTGCTCCTATTGTTATGGGGGTTTATTGTTAGATGCAGTAACGTTTTGTCCTTTCTAGTTTTGCAATCATCTCGCTGGGGAAGAGAGAGCTTGGTACGTTGGTATGTTCTGAATTTCATGTCGCTTGTGTTTTTTTTTATCTTCCTGGTCGTGCCATGGGTTGGTTTGTCGCATGTGGTTGTGGCATTTCCTGGTCATACTCACTTACCTTTTGGTTTTCCTGTTGCAACACAGGCCAAATATGTTTGCGAGTTAGATATTCGTTTTAACGATGAACAGGAACACAGGTCGATTTGAAACGTTTTATTCCTGTGCATTAGCTCTTTCACAAGACCACAGAACAACAGAATATATTGATGTTTGGTTGGTTGTGACATTTTCAATGCCTTTTATGGAACAAGAAATAAGTTGGCACATTAAGTAATGTGCAGAATGCCAAAATCTTTCAACAACTATGTGAGCAACATGACTGCACTAAATTTGTAGAGTTACTATTTGGTAAAAAGCAATGCAATTCATTTGATGAAATCAGATGTGACGAAGCGATGAAGAAAGTACCACCAAAACGCTACCACCGAACAGATAACAGCTTAACACTGCATGTTAAGACTTGTTGTTATCAGTTACGTATACTTATCATTGAGGACTTGTTGATTGTCTTGCAACTGCAGAGTTTGGATATGAATCCTATTTGGAAGTACATGGCGGAATGGCATGGAGGCTGCTTATGATGAGCCAGTCTGCAACACCACACAAGTTGTTGAATGATTTATTATTATGTAAATTTTCCATTGTGAGTATGCTCTTCTTTCTGTAATGAACAGGTTTGTACAACATTGTGTGTGTGCAATGTAGCAGTGCCAAAGGAAGGAAAATTGACTGAATATTTCCTCTATTTTGTTTTGTGAAAATGTGGCCGCGGGTTCGAGCCTCACTAGCCTCATTGAGTTGTGTCCTTTGGCAAGAACTATTAATCCTAGCTTAGTTCTGGTTCAACCCAGAAAGACCCGTCCCCATGTAGCTGAAAGGGTGTTGACTGAGACGTAAAGAATCAAATCAAACAAACAAACAAATAAACAAATCTTGTGAAGATGTTGTCGAATCAGACGTTGAATCTGATAAATCAGTGAGTGTGTTATACCATGACGCATAGACTTTGCTCGTTTTAACTTATCATTCAGAGTTTATTTTGAGTAGGAGCTTCCCAAATGGTAATTGATAACATTTTAACTTGTTTTCAATACATATGTACTTAAAGAGATCATTTGACTGAAAGAAGTCTACAAAATAATGAATTTTCGTGACAAAATGTACTTAATAACCTTTCGCCATCAGTGTATTTGGATATATTTGCATCATATATAATACAGAAAATATTTTAGCACCATAATTTGTCATTTAGCCTCCATATGATACAAACTTGAACCATAGTTTTGACCATTGGTTTAAATGGATTTTTATCAGTAATGATATTTAATTTTATGGGTACCCTTCTTTGAAAGGCCGTAAGCTTTTTTGACCCTACATATGGAAGAGGCACCATGCACCATTTGCTTACCAGATGTCAGTTGTTAACATTTTAACTTGTATTCCTTGCATATATACCAAAAGAGATCATTTGCCAGAAAATATTCTACAAAATCATGGGTTTTCGTGACTAATGTACTTAATGGCCTTTTGCCACCGGTGTATTTGGACTTATATGAACCTTACACTTAATTAATAATATTTTCAGCACCCTCATGTATCATTTAGTGTTCATATTATTCCATTTTCAGCATTGCTTTGATCATAGGTTTGAATTTATTTTTATCAGTAAAGTTATTACTTGTATGGATACCCTTTTTTGGTGGGCCATAAAAAATTTCGCTCCAATAAATGGCTGTGACATTATGCACTATTTGATTCCCAGATGTCATTGATATTATTTAAACTTGTTTTCAATACATTTATACCTAAGGAGGATCATTTGTCGAAAAGCATTCTAGAAAATAATGGGTTTTCGTGACTAATGTACCTAATGACCTTTCACCATTGGTGTATTTGGACTTGTTTGCATCTCATATATGATGCAAAGTATTTTTAGCATTCTTCTGTATCATTTAGTGTTCAAAATATACCAATTTTAGCAATGTTTTTGATCTCTGGCTTAAATAAAGTTTAATCAGTAAAGTTATTTATTTGTATGGGTGCCCTTTTTTAATGACTCATACAATTTTACGCCCCGACATACCGAGGTGGCATCATGCATTTTTTAATTCGGGAGACTCTTAGCTTTAATTTGATGTATGTTGCTACTTGTTACCCTGTGGGGACCACCATCTCGAAAACTAGCTCACTTTTTACTGCTTTGCTGCAGCACGATATAGTTTAAATTGTCTTCTTTCTGTGTCTCAAACTTTCATTTTACCTTTCTTCTTAGTTTGTTACAGTAACATATGTAACAAACTGTTACATGCTAACGCCCTGGCATACAGAGCGCAATCATCTCCTAATGTCTGAAAAATTACCTCGGGGGGGGGGGGGGGGGGCAGGACCTTTTTTTTAGCTTGAAGTCTTTATTGTCTTCAGACTCCGCTATATTTGTATAAGTTTGAGCTGATATTTAGTACTGGTTCGTCCAAAGAAAATGCCCAACAAAGTCTTTTTGGACATTTTCCTTAGTTGTTTGATTTGTTTGTTTGATTTGATTCTTTACGTCCACTCAACAATCTTTCAGTTATGCGGGACGGTCTTCCTGGGTTGAACCAGTACTAAGCTAGGATAAATGTGTCTTGCTCAAGGACCACAACGCAGTGACGCCGGTGAGGCTCGAACCCGCGGCCCTTCGGTCTCGAGTCAAGCACTCTACCACTTAGCCACTGCGCTCCCTACCTTAGTTGTACCAGTACTAGACTAAAAGGACCGAATTCCGTGCCTAATTTCAACCTAGCCATAATAACGTGCTCTTTATAATGTTCGCTTTATCATTTTTATATCAAGGTAATTGTATATATTAATAGTCCTTTTCAAGATACATGTATTTTGAAAATACGTCGTCAAAGGACACACGGACAGACCGTACGTAAAGACGGATGAATGGAAAAGATTATTATATATATGAATACTGCCCTCAAAACCCAAAGCGGAATCTAAGGAATCTTTGACAAACACGTTTTAGTTTATCTAGAATTTTATTTCACTTTTGTTTTGCTTTTTGCTTCTATGCGTTCGTATAAATAAATGAATGCATGAATAAATGAATGAATGAATTGATTAATTAATAAATTAATTTATAAATTAATTAATGGATGAACAACTCATGCTTTATATGAATTTTATATACCTTTGGTAAATCCAAAAATAAAAAAAATGCTTTACTGGAAGAGCAAAGGCGAGACTACGTATTGAACTTTTAAAATAGTCTGTAATACAGAAAGGCAATGCCCTGGATGTTCTTAGAAAAGGTACCCATTGACAAAATATAATCCCGGATAGCAGAGTAGATCTAGCCAGCTGATCAGGGTCCACATTGCTTTTTCACTCAGCTAGTAGATATTTTCATTAACAAAAACAACTGGGGGAGGACACCATCGGACATGACGAGAGTTAAGTCGATTATATAAAAAAAACAAACTGATAAAGACACAGAAATGCCAGCTCAATGGATTTTTGGGTAATGGTACCCAAATGTTTACAAACCTGAATCGTAATTTGAACTGATATGTAGTGCCTTACATGCGGTATGTACGTGCACTTTTTTCTCATGCACAGGACCATTTGTTTCTGTTTAACCAACTGGCTATAAACACTATTGGTGTGGCAAGGTGAAAAGCCGCGGCCAATTTGGGGTATAACTTTGATCCCAAACTTCCCGTGCAGCCCCCAATGATGAGCGTGTATCAAGTTATTTAACCCAATACAGTGAGTCAGAACGAACAGTGTCTAGAGGAGGTTGATTAAGACCTCGAAGGTCACATCAGGATGGCGATTAAAATATCTTTTTTATTTATTTATTTATCTATCTATCAGTTTACAGAACATTTTAATGTTTCCTACTTACTTGATTATGCTCCTTGTAAATGGCGAGGTTTCCTTTTTCATAATTGAATTCTTCTTTTCGTACAATGTTCTTTCGCTTCTATTAACCCCAGTCTATGGAACTATACAACATAAAGCTCACGCTGAGACTTTGTTAGCCCCATGCCTTCGCAAGGCTGGATACTGATTCGGTGTTGTCAGTGAGTTCGTCTTTCCGTCCGTCCCTCTCAAGCTTGCACCGCAATGTTGTTATTTTTGTTAGTCTTCGTATAGCGTTTGTCAACATACGTTAGAGATCGCAGCTGTGAGCAAATTTGCATATCATGGTCAGCTAATTTGCATATCTAGCGAAAGATGACGATCAAGAGACGCATCTCTGCGATGTTTTGCGAACTGTAGCGAACATATGCGCACAGAAGCGATTTGAATTCGGCGCGTGAAAACGAATAATAACGTTCGGAAAACAAACGGTATATGCTTTGATACCAATCAATACGTATTGTAACTACAAAAAGCGAATCGATGCGAATTGAAGCGTTCCTACGACGTTTTTTGATTCAATGCCACTTTATAGTTAATGATGGGAGAGAGCTATAAGCGGGCCATCATCGGCCCGCCAGCGAAATACCATCAAGTTGATGGCCCAGCATTGAATGCTCGCTTGGTAGCCTTGTGAATTTTAGGGGTTCCGGGTCACCCTATAGCGTTGTGATTTTACAGGGGGTGGGGAACTGGATCCGCGCATGTTAAACACCCTTAGATGAGGATAATGTCTTTGTGTGCGTCTATTGTATTTCTCTGTATGTCTGTCTATCTGTATGTCTGTCTGTCTGTCTGTCTGTCTGTCTGTCTGTCTGTCTGTCTAAGTCTCTACATGTATGTGTCTGTCTGCCTCTCCCTCTCTCTCAGCATGTGTGGTGTATTCACAGCAGACCAGGTTCACAAGCTCGATACCGGGTATTTCAAGTCTTTTGTTGGGATTCTAAATCAGTCCCTTTCGCGATAAACCTTAGCTGGTGGAAGCCTATTGTCATGGTACTAAATTATCCATTAATTATCCGTAACCACTACCCCTCCTCCCCCACCCCCCACCCCCAATGAGTAAAAGTGGGCCTGATGTCTTTCTGATTTTTCAGCGCTCTGGTACATGTCCCACTCCATCACAAGGGGATATTCTTGTATCGGGTTTAGCTCTGTTTTAGCCC
The DNA here is from genome assembly GCA_964019695.1 of Loripinus fragilis. NCBI lineage: Eukaryota > Metazoa > Mollusca > Bivalvia > Lucinida > Lucinidae > Loripinus > Loripinus fragilis. Next base: position 10,755,179 of record OZ026520.1, read on the forward strand.
AACTATGCATAACATTTTTACACAAACAGAGATCAGAGCCATATCAGAATTAAAAGTGAGACTTGTTGAAGCTTTCCAGTACACGTATTTCTTTTGCTGGCAATTCCAAGGCGGTGCAGATTTTGTTGATCATTTTTAAATTTATATTTCATGTTTTATGCTGTCTTCACCTGGAGATATATGTGATAAAACCCCGACCTTTACCCTGTACTGTGGGGGGGGGGGGGCATTCAAGGCGTTGCCCGTCTGGTATTGACCAGATGAGAAATTGCCGTGTCTGAAATATTCGGAGCCATTCGCGAAGATTCGCGATGCTGCGTTTAAGTTCGTTTCTCTGCGCCCCAAATCGCATCCAATCGCTCCTTATCGTTCATGGACGCAAAAAAAAAATTGTGTTCGCGAGCAAACACATTCTAGCAAATTACAGTTAGTTTTCGTAAACCATTCGCAACAAATACTCTCGTTCAGAATTCGCTTGAATTCACGAATTTACTCTATCCGCAAGGCTTCGTTGAACGGATTCGCTTATGTGTGAGGAGGCCTTAAGTATTGCCTTTCTACAACAAGAAATTTCTACAACAAGAAATTTCTACAACAAGAAAGGAATCCTTCTATGATTGCATGGTGGTTGGTTGACAACCATGGCGTAAGCATCAACTTGCTTCGAAAAGTAATCATGTAATGTGCGAGCAAAACTACTAAGGCTACAACAACGGCTCTGCCAAAGTTTTGTGAACAATAATGCACTTGGCCGCCATGTATTTTCATGATCAAAGGGAGTCAACAATTAAGCTTCACTTATTGAAGGGTAGTTTTCTCGCTAATGTCTCATCAAATTCTGCTTTCGTATTGTTATTTGATCTTCCTGGGTTGAACCACTACTAAGCTAGGATAAATGTGTTTTGTGGATCTTTTATGTTTTTGTTCTGTCTTGTGTTTGCTATGTTTTGTGCGCGTCTGTTTATATGTGCTTTGTTGTCACCTGCTGGGAAAGGGCTGACCTCTTGGCTCTCGTTTGTGGTGTCTTCTGTGAGTTTGTCACTTTCCCATTGGTATCCTGGGTCAGGTGTGGTACTTGATTGTATCGATTCCTGATCTTTGCACCATTACTTACTTTTTGCTCAAGGACCACAACGCAGTGACGCCGGTGAGGCTCTCGGTCTCGAGTCAAGCGCTCTACCACTGAGCCACTGCGCTCCCATGGCCACGTTTATGAGCCAGTTCATGATTCCCAGAAAGCCTATCAAGAGGGCCAGTCTCGTCCCGTCAGCGGCAAAGCTATTTCAAAACCAAACGCCGGACTGGGACTGTTTGTTTGCTGGGGAGATTTTAGTACAAGCCTTCTCATACACTCAGTCTTTGTCACTCGCAATGCCATAATTCAGGCATCTCGCCCCATTTGATAACTGCGCGTGCATGATTCAGGTTAAAGAATGGCATAGCGCATGCCTATATGATAGCATCAAAATATCGAAAATTGGCACAACTTTTTGTGTTTTGACTACTCAGCAAGTTACAGGGCAATATCAGTGACCTCTATAAGAGTGACTAGACACTCCATTTTTCAGCCACATAGGTATGTCGGGGCTGATATCACGTGACTTACACCTGGCGCGCCTTTCATCGTATACACACAAAATGGCGACGCAGCTTGAGAAACCGCTGCATTTATAGGTACATTGAAGAGCGTTCTTCGTAATAAATATCGCTCATTGCTAGATTTTGTTTATAGCAATCGAAAAAAGATATATGAAATATTTATAAATGATATGTTTCTGCAATGTTACGACAAATCCTATGGAGTTATGACCGTGTAAACATCGGCTGATTTATGAATTTTGCGGAATTCGTCAAAAATGGCTTCGAAAATATCTGTTTCACTGCGACGAATAAAGCTTTAAACGCGGCTATGTCTGTGTCTCTATTTAACAGTTTTCATAGACTAAGATGCCTTATGATTCATAATTCATCGTAATTATACTATTTCGATGTTTGTAAAGGTGTAAAAAGTTTTGGTAAACAATAGAGAAATTACACTGTGTATTGCAAAACCGCGATAAAGGCAAATCGTGTAGATAAATGATATCGATTCCCCCTGATTTACCTGTGTAAGAAGCACGACAGAGCAATTTGAGTTGAGTATTGGTATATCCTTGGAGTTTCCAGTCACTCTTATATAGGTCACTGGCAATATACACGGTATATCGATGCTCACCCCATAGGTCGCGTTACTATAAACAAAACATAACCGTGTCCAAAACAATACGGCGACTTAACAATGTCATGTTAAAAATTACTGGCCTCAATATAGAAAAGAAGCCGACACACAAGAAAAACTACATTTGACTCTTTGCCTACTGGTGTCGTCTGCTGATAACCTTTGCAAACAGTTTGGATCCAGACCAGGCCCGACAACATGTCGGGCCTAATTAGGGTCCAAACTGTTTGACACACTGATGGTTCTTTTCGAGAAATTGGACTTTGAGAAGCTCAGAGCCAGAGCAGCGAGGAACCACATCGATATGTTGCTTCTGCAGCGCATGTTGATGACAACTCACAATGTGCTGTTTTTATTAAAGCATATGCAACCCATAAAATACAATTGGAAGTTGGTGGGTGTCAGCGTATAGCGAAAACAGAACCCCTCATTCGCTGTTTGTCTATAAAATATGTTGGCCATTTTCTTTAAAAACGCTTAAAATCAATGACAAAAATGATTTACTTAAACTATCGGCTTATTTAGTGTTTTTTTCGTGTTTTCTGAAAAGCAACCTTGCAGCATGGATCATAAAATACATATTTATGATCCATGCTTGCAGCGACATATAATAAGCAACCTGGTCAGATATTTTTGCTGTTTACTTCTATGTATCGAAGCACTTTATACTCCAATTCAACTTTTCGACAACCACAAACCCCCATCTTGCGAATACAAGTATCATCATTCTTGTAAATTTTTGCAGCCTTCTGATTGTTTAGTTGAAGTATTTCAATCGACGAGCACCGAAGACTCTGATCAGGGTGTTTGCTCTGAGCCGTCATTGTCGTGTATGCCAACGGGGCCTTTTCCTACATTAAGGTCAACTTATATTTTTTTCATATTTTCGTGTGAATGGCTAATATTGCCCATAGTACCCAGGTATACAAAAACTGTGCCAGTCTTATAGATACGCACCCATTTATTAACATTTCGCCAGAAAACGTACCTCATTTTTGTAAATGTACATAGTTCAAACTCAGGGAAGAAACTAGATTACTGATATACCGCGACTGGCTAGAATATTTGGTGTAGCTACTGTAAATTCGGAAATTTTCTCGGAGGGTTTTATTTTCACGAAACTTCGCATATGCGAAGTTTCGTGTAAATAAAACCCTCGCGAAAATGGTTAAAATCAATCTGTCGTTTACTGATGTATGTTAATCATGCCCTAGTCGCGAATTTTAACGTCGCAAATATGCTTTTTAACGCTATTCACGAAATTAAAATTCTCGCGAAAATTTCCGAATTTACAGTATTCTACTTTCCACGTAGCGAATAATAAAGACCCTTGTCAAACCGTGCTGATGCGCAGGCTGGTCTACGCTTTTGTTGTTTACATGCCACAAAGTCAACTTTTTCTCGCGACAAGGCCCGTTGTTAGCAAGACCAATAAGGTCCCTCTTTCTGTCTTTAGACGATTGAATCTTTGGAATTTAAATATCGAATAACGAAGTGCCAAACCTTACAATGATATGTGTGTCTTTTGTTTGCAGAAGTTCATAAACTACATGTACATCTATGTTTCGACATGCACAGGGTACGTGTAATGACTGGAATTGCTGAACACTTCTTTGCCTTAACAGAGCTAGATCCAGCTATGGCAGTTCTTACACATTTCTACTCGTTTGCAAAGTTGTTTGTTCTCATACCTTACATGGATTTTGTTTTTGACCCATTTATGACCGGACTCCGGTTAAGTTGTACTATCCAGCTAATACCCGTCATTGTTTGCATTAAAACAATGAACATCTCTCGGCGTATTGGTAGCACCTATTACGCAAGTACGCACGTGCGTAATGAAACATCTACACATTTAAGGAATATCGCCTACTGTGGTGTTATTGTTTTTCCCGTATCATATAGGGCAGAATTCGCTCCAAAGACGGACGGAATTCTGTCCTTTAAGAGTTGAAAAGGGAAACACTGCTAGTTGCTCTAGCTCCCCTTATAGTCTATTTCCGACCTGGCTACATCCTTGTAGTAGATCACATTTCTTCGACGTGCTACAACTCTCTAAGGGTATTCTGCTTTCTGCAAGAATCCAATATTCCTGAAGGACCAGAAGATGAACAAATTCAACACCAACAATGTAAAGGGACGAGTTCTATAAACTCCACTAAGCATAAGGACTCTACATCATATAGAAAGACTGATTCTTCATATGAAATGGAGAATACTCTGCTTATGAGAATTAAGGAAACGTGCAGCAACTTTTACACCCCCTTGCACCAGCTTTAATCATATTCTGCTTTCTACTAGGTAATAGCTATACCATGGGTTGTCCACCTGTACGTGGAGATAATCCACGAGCTTTAGCGAGTGGATTATCTTACGTACAGGTGGACAAACATGGTATAACTATTTAAACCACCTACATCAATGTAGATCTTGCACATCATGAGATATTTCGTGCTAAAGTTTGTTAGGGTGGTATAAAACCTAATAATACTGAACAGAACAGAAAAGTAGTTTACATGTATTGGACTTAGGCATAATACAGCTCTTCGTCACAAAACAAGATACATATACGGGAGGAATGTTCTGAGAGTAAAATGTATTTTCAAGTCGAAGGACAATTTGCGAAATAGTTACATATATAAGCAGCCCCAAAAGCATGTTTACATCCAGGATCGTCGCGCCTTCAAGCCGCACAACAACAAAAAGTGGCGAAAGCTCTAAAGAGGCCTCGCCATTCCGAGTGCACTGGTGTAAAAGGTGCTAGTAATATTGCCTTGTTGAAACGGCTGCTGGAAGAAAAACAAGTACATACGTACAAGGAGAACGCATAGGCATTCAATATAAAAGCTGCATTGCACATTGGCTATTTAAGCTGACGTTACATTGACGTTCCTTATACCCATTCGCCGTACGTACATGGAATGGCAATGTTTCTAATCTTAATTTGTTTACAAGACCAATAGCTAAGTTAACTATATAAATTGATTTGAAGTTAATCAAAACATGCACACTCTAGTTTCAGTTCTTTGGTGCAGTCTCTGATTCCAAATGATACCCTTTTAAAGTGCCAATGAGGTAATGCCAGGATTAACACCGGAGAATCGTTTTCAGTCTTTCATATCAATTTTTGTCACATAAAGTAAAATAAACTTTACAGGGCCTTTTTACTCTTGACTCGGCCAATGCATATTATCATAAATCCATCTGACAACGGCCTTGTTTGACCAAAGGCTCAATCAATATTAAGAAATATGTATGTATACATAGTTAAGAATTCATTGAGGCTAATATTACATTGATTGACAAAAACTCTATGGGCAACATGGAAAATATTTATAAGTAACCAGGCTGCTTTGTTGGAGACGATACCGCGAGAAAAAGGAGAATTATTTTAATATGTGAACAGAAATTACCCTAATCAGACTGCGCTTATGCGCAGTCTGATTTGGGCCTTTTCTGTTAAACGAAACTTACTGTTACCACACAAAAAACAAAACAAAGATCGTCATCATATGTAGGCGAAGTGCTAAGCTTGTACTTTATAATTAGCCTTTTGAAAAAGGGGCAATTTCTTGTGCTGCTACACTAGGCTAATACCCGAGTTTCAATACTGTGTACTTTTGCTATAGCAGTATAGTCATATCGATAAACAACTGTATGATTATGTTTTTTCTAATACACAAGAAAATTGTAAAATTTTAAAGTTTTGAAAGAAAGTACATCAGCCCTAATCCTATCACTATAAAATAGGCATTAATTCCATAGGCCATGTCAGTACATTAACTATTTACCTGCTTGAGCCGTCTGGTGATAAATTTGAGCCCAGACCAGGGCGAGTTCAACGATGCGACCGCTCTCGGGTGCTCGTTGTACTGATGCCAGGCTTTACACTTTACGAATAAAGATAGGTACATGTACTAGAACAACGAGCGCCCACGAACGCTCGCATTGTTGAACTCACCTCAGGTCCAACAAAACGTCGGTGCTGATCTTGATTCAAACATTTAGACACTTTGATTGCATTCCCGAAATAACAAGCAGGGAATACTACTCCATTTGCAACCAGTTAGATATCTGCATAAGCATGCCTTTGCATTCGCCGTTACGCCAAAGGGTTATGAGAGAAGCAATAGTTTCAACAGAACGGTAACCCTGTCCATCCTCTGGCCCCTAGACACTCCCATCTTTAAACCACGCCCTGTTTATATCTTCAATCTCATCTCATGAGGAGTGCGGTGGCTCATTGGTATAGTGGTGAAAATGTTATGCTGTAAATTCGGAAATTTTATTTTCGCGAATACCGTTAAAACACATATTTGTGACGTTCAAAATTCGTGACAAGGGCGTGATATACCTATGTCAGTAAACGACAGTGATTTCGCCAATTCGTGAGGATTTTATTTTCACGAAACTTCGCATATGCGAAGTTTCGCGAAAATAAAACCCTCGCGAAAATTTCCGATTTTACAGTACAATCTCAGTTACAAGCGAAAGTATGTGCAGGAATTACTGGTTACCCGTTTGTTCAAGCTTGCCATGGAAAAAGGTGTGGTTAGGTGAACTGACCGTCCCGGTTGACTTGGGACGTAAAGCAACAAAACAAACAAACAAACAAATCTCAGGTGTACATGTACATGTATATAGGAAAAAACTGATAACAATTCCACCTTGACTCTCTCTACTCTGAGTTTATTGGTAGGGTAAAGACAGCTAACTTCGGACATCAGAAAAATTCGGACAGCGACCTTGTTTGTTTCCTATTTTAATTATTGGAATAAAAAAAACTAACTAATAAGCAAACAGTGAAAATCCTGATGAGACGGCTCATAAGGAGCCGTCTCATCTGGATCTCCACTGTTTGCAAACGTATGTCCGAATTACCTGATGTCCGAAGTGACATGTCTTTACCCAACTATGATAAAGTCCTTCTGGGCCAAGAAATTGGATTCAGCTGGGTAACTTCGGACAGTAGGCTACTCCGCACAGTGGAGATAGAGATATCCTGATAAAAACGACAACAATTGCTGACATTTTAATATTTATTAGCATGATTCATAAACCATCTGGAAGCTTGTACTTTATGCGCAGCTGGAATTTCATTCTCAGTTTAGTTGAGCATGGAAAAATCAGACTATAAAAGTTTTTCATGATCAGCATGCAATTCATCCTGTTTTTAAATGTCAAAATGCCAACACTTGTTGGCATTCTAACATTTATTAGCAATTGTTGTTATTTTAACATTTATAAGCAGGATTTATTAGCAGGATAAATACAGTATCTGCGTGTTTTAAGAAGAAGAAAAAATCTTTAACTTTGTCGAAATTTGTTATTTTGATCAGTTGAAATTTCATGCTCATTTCATTTGAGCTTGAAAAAGTCTTATAATCTCGGGGGACAGGTTTCTTCATAAGGACAGCAAACATTCTGATCAGATTCGAGTCTATCCTGGACGCACGTGTCATTTTGCCGTTTGTTTCATTCCGTTTCATGACTGAGTTAACAAACTCTGCCATTAAGTTAACTTAAATTTCGCTGTTCCGATTTGTTCCGTACAGTTGTCAAATCAGTCACACACTAGATCTATCATCAATATCATTATCATCGTCGTCGTCATCAACAGCAGTAGCATCATCATCATCAGCAGCAGCAGCAATGGTGGCAGCTAAATGTAGCAAAATGGACTGCGTAAACCATTAGAGGGGCAGACGTTTTGTAATATCTCTCTTGATTTTCGGGAAATATAAGGCTTGGCATTTCATATTACAATATTTACATTCTCAATGTAGCTGCCTTAGATGAAACCATAATCCCTAGCTGCTTGCATTTCTCGATGCAAAACATTGAGCAGTCACGTGGTCTAGATCGCTCCTCTAGGTGGAGTAACGTCAACGTCAACCAATAGCTTTCTTTGTTTATCAACATTTGCGTGACGTCATTCACGTATCGCCACGACGTTATGTACAAGACTTTCGTTCGCTGGCTGTTCCAACACCTCCGTTACAACTAAAATGTTTCATTTTTTAAGGATTACCGTCGAATTTGTGTGGAATTTAATAAAGTATGTTTGATTAATAATATAAAATGTAAATATAAGGATTGAAATTCAGATTTTTAGCTTGCACTGGATGATGCAAAACATTCGGGCTTCACAGACATTAAAAAGCCTAATGTTTTGCATCATCCAGTGCAAGCTAATAATCTGCATTTCAATCTTTAAATGTAAATCAAGCAGACTCTTCCAATGGAATATACGGATCACACACGTTTCATGCATTAACATCTGTTGGGTCATGAGGAAGCTGTTTGAACATGAGGCCGCCATGCCAAGTCGAGGGACATGGCAAGTGTTATTGCAATGAAACAAATTTCATGAGAGGTTGTTATTCTTGCAATCTATATCCGATTTCAACCTTAATGGAACTGAAAATTCCGCTAAAAATCATTAAATCTTTTTTTCTTTGCTATAAAATGGCGCCAGCGTCCACCTTTCGAACGTCATAGCGTCGTCACAACGTCAAAGCTACAAAAACAAAAGCATTGGAAAAATAATTAGTACAGATAGGTCATAATGCTTTCCCGTGTAATTAAGTACTGTATTGACACGTTATAACCCGTGTTCAAATAGCACACAAATCCCGCGGTTTGAACATGGGCATTCGTTCATTTGACAATGGCTTCAAACAGCTATGCGCATATGCATCACATCAAGCCTACTGTGACAGCCCATTGGTTCTGATCTCAGTTGCGCTTTAAGCCCCATTCTCACTGTGCCGATGTAGCCACAGTTCATCCCGATGCAGGACAGCCGGTATACCGTGGTGCACCGGGACACATTTCATAAAAAATTAATTGCGTTCTCACCTTGCCGATGCTACCCCGGTATAGCCCCGGTTCTCGAGAAAGCAAGACGCCGCTTGATCCCCGGTTCACCACGGAGCACTTACGGTGCAGCACGGTGGAGCCACGGTTCGTGCCGGTATACCCCGGTGTTACCCAGGTTGTTTACGGTGATGCCCCGGTAACTGCCGGTTGCGCCACGGTTACTAGCCGGTAGGGCCACGGTTGTGTCCCGGTGCTACTCTACACTAAAAAACCAGAGTAACATCAGTTTTCTTCTGTCTCTATCGTATAACAGTTATGACACAAATTGGACTGCACAGCCATATACGAGTATAGAGGAATCATGATCTGTGTAGCCTAGTAACCTCGCAGCTCATTTGCATGACCAATAAGCAGAAGCAGAATGTTGTTGATCTGGGCCCAGAATTACAATGCCTCCTTAAAGTTAAGGAAGACTTAATCTAAGTATAGATACTTCAACATGTACATTAAATGCTTAATAAATTGCCAAGACCGATGCAGTACTCATGGTCAAAGATAACATTGTGATCTACAGAAAAAATGAAACTATTTTGGTTTTAATCAGTTTGGAAACGTTATTTTTCGCATCCTGGAAATTCAATACTAAACTTAAGTACTCCTTAACTTTAAGGATACATTGTAATTCTAGGCCCAGATTGTCTTTCTTTTTCGTAAAAATATATAAACACTTTGAGCGGGGCATGTGATTTCCAACAGTGTGATATTAGAGAAGAGTAGACTGAGACAAGCCTATGCAGTCCCCAATTCAGCTTTAAAGTTGTTCGGTCAGTAGCTTAACAGTCATAGAATAATCAAGCGACTAGCAAAGGCTCTGATCAGACTGCGCCTAGGCGCAGGCTGATCTGAGGCTTTGCTAATGGCAACTACCACATTGTTGGAAATCTCATGTCGTGGCCAATTTATGCTTGACTCTTCAGTAACTATAAGTGCATTTATTCATAAGCTTTGTAAATGAGCACATTTATACTGCTGACAAAACCAACTTGTGACGAATGGACTTTCCAATCCTTATCATTTGGATGAATCCACTTTCATTTTAGGGGCAGCAGGAGTGACTTTTTATTTTTTTTTTGCGTTTTATTACATATAAATAGGCCATGGAACCGCACGGTTTATCACGGTGGAGACACGGCATATGGGACAATATCAGCTGTTATCGGTTTTAGCTGCCCGATTATCTCCCTTGAATATTGACCACTCGGGCAACTTACCTGTTGAAATCTGTGGCATCAATTACACAGAAAAGTATACAAACCTTTAAATGAATTACTAATAACTAACTTATTATTAAGTTGCCATTGTTTTATAAGTTATCACAAGAAAATTTAATGTTCTATCTTTACAATGATATAAACAAATATGAAATCACTTAATATTTAGTTTTGTCAAATTGTTCATCTTTTTAACTGGTAAAACCCCATTCATTTCTATGTAAATTGAAAGAAAATGCTTAGGGTGAGCATTTTATGACCCCCAAATAATCATATTCTGACATTTTCTCGATGTTTTATAAGTTATAAATGGTATCTCTATCATCCAGCAATTCAACCATATAAGTTTTATAAAAATAAAATAAATTTTAGTTCTGTCATTTTTATGTTGAAAATGGAGTTTTAGCGCCTTCTTGCCTAAGCGTTTAAAAGGGCGGAGAAAATGCCTAAGTCCTAATTGGATTGCGGGTCTATAATGCTCCCGCACTATTCGATATGCTTAGACTATGTCGAGAAATCTAACATCATTTTTAAAAGAAAGGGAAAGCACAGCTGCTTGGGAGACATGATTATGAAAAAAATCATAATTTTTGTAATTCGTTAGAAGTAAAATACCACTGACCATGACAAATCGCCGAAATAAAAAACTTTTTATTACAAGTTGCTTCAATTTATTTTTATTTCTTTATTTTAAATATAACAATTATTATTATTATTATTATTATTATTATTATTATTATTATTATTATTATTATTATTATTATTATTATTATTATTATTATTATTATTATTAACACCTATCGTTTGCAAAAGAAATTAATTTGAAGACTTCATCTGGCAGAATATTCGTACTTCATTCTCACATCGGATAGGCGGCATTTGAAAACGTTAATACTATCGGCGGCATACGTTAATACTATCGGCGAACATAGATCAAAATATTTAGAAACAGAGTTTTCGCTTGCTATTTGTCGCCAGGCTGGTTACAAATGGCAATCGTAAACACTGTCCCTAGTGATTTTGATCCGCGTTCGTCGATTGTTAAGGACGTTTTCGATTGTCACCTTTCCAGTGTGATTCTGGTGTGGCAAAGGATTTTGAGACGCTCATAACGGGATATGCGATAATCCTAGGTGTCAGATACTCCCTGGGGCTAAAGGTCTTATCTTGATTGTAATGAAATACTGATTTTACTGTTTTAACTGAATACACGGCTTTGTGTAAACAGTTTCTGTCTTGTGTCGAAGACTTGCCCTTCTTCTAAAAACTTATGCATAAATAAATGCGACATGGGTGTGCATCAGACACTCGGGCTGATCTCAGTCTTCGTGCACTGTACACCTTTCTTACTAGTTTTGTCATGCGGCTTCTCGTCAGAGTCTTTACTATTCAGTAAAATAACCTTTTTCAGTAATACTACCAAAACTGTCACTTCATGGGCAGATGCTCAGACTGCGCAAATAGTTTCGTTTGAAATTCTAGTATTGTTAATGGCTTTGCAAGTATTGTAAAAGACATGCATATATTATGCCGAAATGTCCTATAAATAGCTATAGACCCAGTCTGACCTGCTCAAAACTCTTCTGGCACACGTTTTATGATGTGGTCATCTTCACGTTGATACAGCGGGAACTCAGTGGGAGTTCGCTCATCTGCGTTTAAAGCTGATAAGGATCTGGCTTAAAGCACTTTGGTGCATTTTTCTGTCTGAATTATATTTCTATATTATATTTTTTAACTTGAAGCGAAGATGCTGATCAGACCTTTTAGTCAAACTCAATGTTCATTACCTCGGACCAGTGACGTATTCTTATATAGGTAACTGGTTGGACCCAGTCCGAGTCCTTACAGATGGCAGCTGATTTTATTTTCGAAAAATGTACCGTTTGGATCCAGATAAGAACCGAGCATGTGCTCGAAGAACTGTCTCAGTGAGACGGTTCTTTTGAGCGCCCAAAGCGAATGTTAAAACGATGGATAAAATATTCACAATATTATGCTGGATTTTTTCCTTATTATCTAGACCTCGAAATAGAATGGAGATATTAGGTATATTGGCTCGAGTGTAGACCTATGATTCTATACCGAGAGAAGACTCAGATCAGGTTTTGCATCAACATTACTGATATGGGTAAACGTGAAAAAAATGTTACATTTTGAAATACGTTATCAAGATATGCCTTTTTGTTCTGTTTTGTTCTGATATACGAAGATAGATCACTCGAAACGATAATTCTTTAATTATAATTGCTGTCGTTTACACAGGTGTCACTTTCTTAATCTTGTTTTATAACGAGCCCGGGATAAATAAATACGCTTAAGTTATTAATTAAAAAAGAAGAAACTAAAAAAAATGACCAGACCAAATAAGCATATTCGGCCAAAAAAAGTGGTCCTGCTAAAACTTCTTTCGGACTAAAAAGTGGTCATGGCCAACCGACCGTACCGCCGCCGACGGCCTTGTTTGGTGACGCTGTGTTATTTCTAAATCAGTGCGGATGCGCAGGCTGGTCTGCGCCTTTGTCGTTTGCAACCCCCCTAGACAGTTTTTCTCACGTCGTATTAACGTACTCAAGTGCTGTTTTAAGACTCAAATCAGAACTTACGAATAGTGGACATACATGGTGTATTACATTTTAAGATGAAAAACCTATTAGTTGAGCATGCATACTCCGATTTGAAACAAATTTTATGAGCACATTTTATGTTACATAATTGAAAAATCCATCCAACAATTCTGGTATAATATTCAGATGGTATAATTGGGTACCCTCTCAGTACCAATACTGAACAGCAATATCATCGATGTGAGACGAATACCATCGATACCTGGACTCAGATACAATCGATTTCGCGATATACTGACCACGGTGTAAGGGGGACAATTGACTTATCGATTATTTAGGTGATCAAGAACCACAACTGACGCGTTAAGTCGGGCCATAGTTCTATTTGATGCTCCCGGATTGCGCCGGTATCGCCCCGACGCCGTCCCGGTGGAGACACGGTTGCTCCCGGCGTCTCCCCGGTTTATCACGGTATTTGACAGCCTTCCCGGTTACTCCCGGTGAGTCCCGGTTGTTTTAAACATTTTAAAACAACCAGGGACATGAGCCGGTTCAACACGGTTCAACACGGTTCATCCCGGATCTCCAAGGTTGTCCACGGTGCCACCACGTTTGTGACACGGTTCATCACGGTTCATCCCGGATCATCAAACCGGGATGAACCGGCACCTTAAACCGGGACAGTGAGAACGGGGCTTAGATTCTTTAAAACGACCATAGAGGAAACTATAATGGGACCAGAGATCTAAATTATAATCTGACTTCTCATCAACATCCATACGTGATAGGGTAAAGTCGGGTTTGTTCGGACAGACAGCTAAATTCGGACAGCGATCTTGTTTGTTTCATACTTCAATTATTGGAATAAAAAATAAATTACATGTAACTAAGCAAACAGTGAAAATCCTAATGAGACGGCTCATAAGTGGCCGTCTCATCTGGATTCCACTGTTTGCAAATATGTGTCCGAATTTACCCGATGTCCGAATTTATCTGACTTTATCCTATATATGCGAGTATCGAAGGTCCTGGCGAGTCGGCAAATAATCACAGGCTCGCCTGAGTCTTCGTTGCTCGACAATGCGATAAGTACAAAAAATTAATAACAATGATTAAGAGAGTTCATGAGCTTTTGAATAGGTGAGCAGCTAACACTCGCACAAGCTTACGCAACAAAACAGTTCCATCAGAACATTCGCTGTTAAAGTACACATGTATGCATGTATATGGATACTCAGACCAAGTATTAGACCTCCATCCCCATTAGGCCCCTTAGCATCCACATATATTGCTTGATTTTACGCATATGGAATACGTTCTGTTTTCCCATGGCCTGGTCGAATAGGGTGTTTCCAAGGTCGTGTTTGGGTGTCACCATAGTTTGCAACCATAACAGGAATAGGAACGTGCCCGCGAAATAAAGAATATGTGACGTTCAAAGGACCAATGTGAAGTTTAAACATTGAAATCTGTCATAGTAAAAATAATGTTAACGGTCGAAATCACATTGAAACAAATAGCAATCACGTACTTTTAATATACTGAGGGAAAAAAGTTCAGCAATATACTTTGGGGATTCACAGTTTAGAAGAAATCGGACTTTTAATCTTATAGTGTCAAAATATATGTTGACAAACGTTCACGAGTAAGATGACATTACCAGATTGACATTTCACATAATGCAAAGTCTGATTTTATTCCTCCTTGCTAAAACAGCTTATCTGGCAATAGTGCGAATAGTTTTCGACTAAAAGTTTCATTTTCTGTCAAATGTTTAGATCCAAAAAACGGTTTAAAACTGAATGTTATGTTCACCCATTTCGGACAGTTTTTAGTTGAAAATCGTATTTTTCCAAATAACCTCCCTTTCAAACGAATAGCGTTTGAAATTAAAATGCTCAGCAGATCAAATCCTCACTATGAAATCGGAATTTGTTTCTATTGACCACTTGCGGGTAGCCATGAGGTTTTCAAACTACTGACATGTTTGCGAACCTGTCAATTAAAAAGATCTAATGCTTCAAAGATCACCTATGGAAAACCCCATTTTAAATAATTGCGAAACTTTTTTCTCTCAGTATATAAATCTATTGAGTACTTTCTTATGCAGATAAAATAAACAATTACAAGCTCATAGTGTTTTACATGTAGTAGGATCTACGCAGTCCCATCAGAGAACTTACTGCCAAATGATGGTTCAATCCCCAAAACTATGCACCTATCCCCACTTGAAAGATTTACGCGAGCATGTTTCGCGCATGTGATAAATGATATCCCAGTAAACATCTAAAAGCGGGCTACTATCAACCCTCCTGCGAAACGCCATCAAATGCCGTTTCGCTGGCGGGCCGATAGTGGTCCGACACTATATGCTGGCTAGGATCATGGCATCATGGACATGTCTCCCCTCCAAATCAACTTTGTTTAGTTTGATTGTTCTCTAATGGGGCTGAAGATTTAGTTTGATTGTTGTCTAGTGGGCTAAAGGTTAAGTTTGATTGTACCCAATGTGGGCTAGAGGTTTAATTTGATTATACCCAGTGGGGTTAGAGGTTTAGTTTGATTGTTTTGCAGTGTGTTTAGAGATTTAGATTGATTGTTTTTCCAGTGGAACTAGAGGTTTAGTTTGATCTTTGTCAGTGTGGCTAAATATTTAGTTTGATTGTTTTAAGTGGGGCAAGATGTTTGGTTTGAATGTTTTACCAGTGCGGCTAGAGGTTTAGTTTGATTGTTTCCAGTTGGGAAAGCGGTTTAGTTTGATTGCTGCTTAGTGGCTAGATGTGTAGTTCGATTATTTTCCAGTTGGGCTAGAAGTTTAGTTTTATTGTTTATCAATAAGGCAAGAGGATTAGTTTGATTGTTTTCCAGTACGGCTAGAGGTTTTATTTGCTCATTTTCTAATGGGACTAGAGGTTAAGATGATACCAGACTGATGGGAGGCTTTATGTCCTTCGTAGATTTGAAATCATCTTGAAAAGAAAGAGAGGGCTAGTTGCTTTGCTATTGTTGTCTTTCGGCGGTCTTGTAACTGTATATGTCTTGTGGTTCTTCCCCACGGTGCCGTGGGTTGATCTACAGTGTGTGATTGTGGTATTTCCTGATCATACTCACATTTTAACACTACATCGAGAAATTTTGATGATATTTTAAACATATATAATATTTATTCTGACAATATGGTAAGTCAGATATACCCTTCAGAGCTCCATCGTAATAAAGCTAATATCTCTGATACCGAAGCCGCGATTTTGGACTTGCATTTGTCCATTTTTAATGATATTGTTTCTTCCAAAAATTACGATAAGCATGACAATTTTGATTTTGAAATTGTCCATTTTCCATTTTTAGATGGTATGGTTCCTCGCTCAAAATCATGTGGAGTTTTTCTCAACTCATCTGATTCGCTGGAGCATCTAGCCATGTTGTTGACTTCAACACTCGCAATAAACTGTTAACTTCGTTCATATGCATAATATACACCCCGGTGCAAATATACACCCGGGGTGTAAATTTGCACCTGGGGTGTATTTTGGTCATGTAAACGGTGCTTTATGAAAATGCACCCGGGTGCAAATCTGCACCCGGGTGCTAATTTGCTCCACCTTTGTAGGTGGTGCAAATTCGGTGGAGCAAATTAGCACCCGGGTGCACATTTGCCCCTAGGTGCAAATTGCGCACATGAACGCAACTTGTTATCACATATGTACAATTTGATCTTAGATTTTGATAAATTACCCATCTTTTCTATATGAACATGTACATGTGTATGAAAATAAACTATATAAATAGTCCCTTTTTCAAACTTAAGGTCATGGCTTCTCTCTGTAGTCACTACTTCATAGGCTATGCTGGGTTGCCAACCATAACAACTGGGGTTTCTGGTCTATGGGCTTCGATTTACATGATTCTATTTCCGAATAATATCTCTTCCTAACCTCAGCAATAAAAATCAGAGTTTGCCAGAACCCTGGCGCCTATCTGATGTACACATCGGTGAAAAGGTCCCCCCCTGCATAATAACGGAGTGACCACCTTTACTATTCATGTAATCAACGTGATGTTCAGACATAGCAGTAATTAAAATATGTCTACCCTCTATCTTACCCCCCCCCCCCCCCCCCCCCCATTGGGGAATCCAAACCTCTTATAGCCATTGATAACCTCGGTTGAGCCATTTCCCTTCGGAAACTTAACAGAGATTTAGAAGAGAAGACAAAACCCGTTTCACACATTCACAAGACGTTTATTTTGCTATTAGGTAGAGGTTCTCAATCGTCCAGCTCTGCGCAGTCCTAAGCCAAACTGCCACCAGCAGCTCAATTGAAACAGCTTAACGAACACGCGCATTCCGTTGCAGCTATTCGCTCAGTTTGTCGCAGAGCCCATGACAATCGGAAGCCATGGATCATCAGTACATGTATAAGTCTCAAGCACTACGTTCGTCCACCTCTCTTGGCCTGATAGTCATATTTTTACTTAGTACTGCTGCAACAGCTTCTATAAGTGCCATTTATGCACCAGTCATTTGTATCCACTGCTTCCCCACCTACGGGGATGGGTGGGGATAATGGTTTTCACTTTCCAGAGCCATGGTACTAGTAAGCCCCGCCCTGTGGGGACAAGCTCATGGTAACAACCCTGCTCTTTGCCCCACCCTACACAACAGAAAAACCAAGCAGGGTAAGTGTCCCAATGTTATAACCCCCACACTTCCCCGGCACTGTGGGGACAATCAAAAAATAATTGTCCAACACCTTACCCCGGCTATCCCCGTATGTGGGGGCCGTGGATACAAATGACTAGTCCATCATCCTCTTTAAATAGTGTATAAATAAATAAAGCAAATAAAACCAAATGGAGTTGCATTTTTCTGACACGACGGTATCTTTAACTGACTTATAATCGAAACATTCTTAACACATCGAATTTCTCCTTAATGTAAAACTGAAACATTTGTGATATGTTTAAAGAGCAAATCAATGACATATGAACACAATTTATTGACATATGAACGCTACATAAGGGGGTGCAAATTTACTCCCGGGTGCAATTTTGCACCTGGGAGTAAATTTGCACCAGGGAGCAAATTGTGCATATAAACGAGGCTGTAGAAACCTCTTAAACAAGGCTACGGGTATAATAAATTTTGCAAACCATTTTCCAAATTTCATCGCCGTTACTATGATTTGATATCCAAATTCCATGTCGGACTTAAATCTTTCTTGCGCTAGGGACTTTTGGAACCAGAGTTTTTTGGCGACTCAGTGTATAAATTAAAGAAAATTGTTGGCGCTAATAAATTTTCAGCGCAGTTTATTAAAATAATTTCTCATTATAAAAAAACTTGGTTATAACATTAATACATTGCAGTTAACTGCATGCTTGGTTGTCCATCCAATCATGTTTTGCAACTTTGCTTTCCTCTTAAATTGCATACAGGCGGATCAAACCTCAAATTTTATGACAGTTCGGACTTAAAGACTTATCTATAGATGAGATGGTTGGAGCTTGATGCTGCATCAGTTGTCCGGTCAATCGGGATTTAACTGTTGGATTTCTTTGCTCCGGTATTCAGTTTTATGTACATTTAAGTTGTTGTCATTGTTTTATTTTCTTTACACGACTAGGAGATGATTCATGTATAAATAAGGGATCTTTCATGCAAACTTAACATCTATGTGTCTTGATCCACATCAGAATTAAAGGTGACGTTGGTACCGTGAAACTAGTTTTAGACCGCCAGTAAATAGCTTACTGACCGTTCCAAAGTGGTGCTTCTTTTGTGTATCTTACATGTTATTTGTGTTTGTGTTTGCCATACTGTCATGTTTGTTTCTTGCAGCCTTGTGGTCACCTGTTGGGAAAGAACTGACCTCTTGTTTCTTTTGTTTGTGATGTTTTCTTGTGGTTTTGTTACTTTCCCAATACGGTGTCCTGGGTCAGGTGTGATACTTGATTGCATCGATTCCTGATCTTTGTCTTCTTTCTTACTTAGTTTTGCTTCTTTACAAGTGTGGCTAGGGCTCTAGTTTGATTATTTTCCAGTGGCGCTAGAGGTTAAGTTTACTTCAATTCCAGTGGAACGAGAGGTTTAGTTTGATCGTTCACCAGTGAGGCTAAAGATTTAGTTTGATTTTTATCAGTGGGGCTAGATGTTAAGTTTGATTGTTGTCTAGTTGGGCTAGAGGTTTAGATTAATTGTTTCACAGTGAAGCTAGAGGTTTAGTTTGATTTTTTCTCCAGTGGGGCTAGAGGTTTAGTTTGATTGTTGTCTAGTGGGGCTAAAGAATTAGTTTGATTGAACCCAGTGGGGCTAGAGGTTTAGTTTAATTGTTCTCAGTGTGGCTAGATGTTTAGTTTGATTGTTTTTAGCGGGGCTAGATGTTTGGATTGATTTATTTCCAGTGGGGCTAGGGTTTTAATTTGATTGTTTACCAATAGGGTTAAATGTTAAGTTTGATTTTATTACAGTGGGGCTAGAGGCTTTGTTTAATTGTTTTCTACAGCGGATAGAGGTTTACTTTGATTTTTTCTAGTGGGGTAAGATTCTTAGTTTGACTGTTTTCCAGAGGGGCTAGAGGATAAGTTTGATTGTTTTCCAGTGGCGCTAGAGGATAAGTTAGATTGTTATCCATTGTGACTAGAGGTTTAAGTTGGTTGTTTACCAGTGGGGTTAGAGGTTAATTTGATTGCTATCCTGCTTGGCTAGATGTTTAGTTTGATTTTTTTCCAGTTTGGCTAGAGGTTTAGTTTGTGTTTTACCAGTGGGACTAGATGTTTGATTTGATTGTTCTCCAGGGGGCTAGTGATTTAGTTTGAGTGTTTACTAGTAGAGCTAGAGGTTAAATTTAATTGCTTTCCAGTGTGGTTAGAGATATAGTTTGATTGTTTTCCAGTTAGGCTAGAGGCGTAGTTTGATTGTTTTCCAGTTGGGCTAGATATTTACTTTGGTTGTCTTCCAGTGGGGCTATAGGTTTAGCTTGATTGTTTTAAGCTAGGGAAGATGCTTACTAAGATTGTTGCCAGTTGCGGTTGATGTTACTTTTTGTTTACTGTCGTACATGTTAAAATTGCTGTCTATCTCTGACATTCTCCTTTAACAGAACTACTATAAAGAAACATTATGCGGCAGCGGGTTCGAGCCTAACCGGCGTCACTGCGTTGTGGCCCTTGAGCGAGACACATTTATCCTAGCTTAGTACTGGTTCAACCTAGGAAGACACGTCCCTGTTTAACTGAAAGATTGTTGATGGGACGTAAAGAATCAAATCAAACAGACAAACAAACAAAGAAACATTATGCTTTAGCAAAAGGTTTGTAGCTACTATCATACTCGTTAAAACCGCCCAACTGATGCCATGGAATATAAATGGATGATGGTGACACTTCTTAGGAAAGAAATCAGGCCTAAACAAGTACATGTGTAAAATGAGAATGTTGCATTTGCGGATCCAGATGGGGGGTGGGGGCAGGGGGTTCGGGTACCCACTCTGAAAATAACAAAAAAAGGTTTTTTGGCAATACTGGTCCGGATCCCCTGAAAAATCACAAGGCTACAAAGCCAGAATTCAATGTTGGGCCATTATCGGACAGCCAGCGAAACGCCATTTAAATGGCGTTTCGCTGGCGGGCCGATGATGGCCCGCTTATATGGCATTTGGATGCCTCAAAAACTAGCAAAAAACGTTGTCAAAGTTGGACCCCCTCTGACAAAACTTTCTAGATCCGCGCATGTGCAAGCTTAAAGAGTTTGGTACTGAAAGGTTCATAGTAACGTCTTTCATTGAATTCGCTTGTCCGGCTTGTGAGCAGTTTAGTCTACGGCGAGACTGCGCGAGGAAGCGGGCTCATCTGAGTCGCTGCTGTCGCCTTTGCAGGAGGTACAAACGTCTCATTTCTATACTTAAACAATGTTTCATAGTGAATTTTACTATTTGTTAACCCTTCAAATACTAATGTTTTCTTCCTTCTGGTTTAATATAATAAATACAGGATGGTCCTTTGTATATATCGAGGTGACACAGGCTATAATATCTAAACAAAAGTAATATTTCTCTCTTGGAAGATCATATTCGTCTTCGCAAACATTGAATACTCTGATGAAACGCTGAATTATGCGACATTACACCGTGGTCTTCTCTGTTTGCCAAAGTGCGAGTTGAAAGGCTCGCCATTGTTCTATTTTCCACATGGATTTTATTTGTGATTGTAATCTTTTTAAGCCAACCAGATGTTTTTTTTTATAAAAGCTAATGCTTGTTCTATTGATATTTTCATTTTATATAAAATAATCGTTATCAACCCAGGTAGCAGCTAAAGGGAGGGCAATCTTACACTGGAGATGCCTATAAAGTAATTGCATTTGCAACAAGGAAATGCGCCTATTACCCCGGCATCCAATTTAGGTTAACTTGCAACCCCCAGGACAATTTTTCATGGGTGCCAAATTGTTCATTGGGACCCCCTGGATGGGAAACGAAGGTGTCCTCAAAAAAATTGGTTTGGGCTATGTGAAATTGCATGGTTTCTATGCCAACCCATAGCGAATTTGAGAAGGGGGGGTCTGCCTATAAAATTACTCGTATCTCAGCTGTTACTTATCCTAGACTACTAAACATAATGCCAAATTAAAGCTTAGACATATGCCTATTATTCCCTTGTTGCATATGGAAATTATCTAATTTGCATATTCATAAATATTCATGAAAACATTAAAAATGTGTTTCACGAATGGGGGTATACGTGCAAGATCAATAATATCTCAGCTGCTTTTAGTCGTAGAGTACTAAAATTTGTACTAAAATAAAGCTAAGACATAGGCCTCTCATTCCATGGTCAAATATGCAACGTACCTTATTTGCATTATTTGCATATTCATGAATATTAATAAAAACGCTAAAAAATAAGGGAAAATCATTACAAATATAAATAGGCTGATTTCATCCCAATATTGTCATTGTTGCATGTTTTGACATATAATCAATGTTACAATTTGACAGGTCCAGTCATCCAGCATCTTGTCCTACCAAGGGTTGTGATTGTCAAAATCACGTAAAAACTATAAGCCTAGGGGAGGGGTTAAGGTACGATCTATCCTGCACTCATAGGGCCTTTTAAATTCATGCCAAATTGTTCAGTGGGACCCTCAGAACGTCAAATGAAGATCTCCTCGCAAGAAATTAGGTATGGGCTACGTGAAAATGCATGGTTTTCATGGCAACCGCTTATATGATTCTCGAGATTGGGGGGTAGGCCTACAAATTCAATCATATCTAGGGTTCTACTTATCCTAGAGCACTAAAATTGGTGTCAAATTAAAGCTTAGACACATGTCTTTCTTCTTGTGGTCAGATTTGTAAATCATCTAATTTGCATATTTATGAATATTAATGAAAACCTACAAAAATGAAGTAAAATCATAAAAAAACATAAATGAACATATTTCAGCACAAAAACATCATCAAACCACCATTACGATCCCTGATTTACAAGTCATAGCCCTCATCCACTACACCACGGCGACATAAATTTATTGACAGCTGCCAAGCTCACTTGCCCGTGCAATACGCTTCGAACATCACTTGCCCGTGCAATACTCTTCGAACATCGAGCTCATTCACCAGATGCGAGCGCTTTCGGGCGCACGTTGTATTGATGCCAGGCTTTACACATTACGAATAAAGATAGGTATAGGCCAATTTTGACCTCAGATGGATCAAAGGTCAGACGAGTTTACTTAGGAGCACGAGACAGGTAAATAAGATTGTAACGGTTGTTTTCTCACCAAATACTTACTGCTCATGCTATCGAAGTAACAAACTTTCCAATAAATATATAACGACATGACCAATACAACATCTACAGGCTTAGTCGAGCGGTCTTCGTCTTAAATTGCAAATATTCCGTGGAAAGTTTCAGATTTAGAATCCCTGAGTTCGAGTCCCAAAGATTTTTTTCTTTTTAGCATATCTTTTTGTTCTTCGAGAAAACTTGAATTTCTCATGTTTTACGTGAAGGCTTTTTTTCTATTTTGCGCGTGCTCAATTCATTTGCAAACCAATCCAAAGCAAACACCATGCCGATGCAGTGCAGATGCAGAAGATCCATAACCTTTGTAAACAGGAGAAGGTTGTTGGGCTAGCAATATCACTGGATCAGGCAAAGGAAAGGACTTCAACCGAGGCAAGAGTATCATTGAGCGGCTGATGAAGAGAGACCAGACAAAAGAGAAGGAACCTGAATGGTCTAGAACGAAAGAGGGTCCAACTGCACGACTTTGAAGTACATTGAGCATGTTTTGTCAGTAGGGCGTGTATACTGGTTAAAGAAGATCGCGATAAAGGAAGAACATGAGCCAGTGGTGATCGATCTTGCGTCAGAAACCAACTACAGCTCCGATGCTGACACTGCCAGCGAGGCGGAGGGCATGTGAAATTAAATGAATCTGAAAGTTAATACGAAATAAAATACATACCCTGGTGAACAAATATAATATAAAAAAAGTACACACACACACACACACACACACACACACACACACACGCACGCACGCACGCACGCATTAATAGTAAAAAAATATGCCTGACAGAGACTCAAACTCGCATTGATTTCTTTCGCCTTATAAAACAAAGTATAATATAGTGATCTTTACCTAATGAGCTACAGAGAACGTTGACTAAATGGTTGAAAGTTTACTTGATACTGTATTATGTATTATACATCTAACACCTATGATACCGCTCTGTAACGGTTTCTACCTGTTTCCCCTTTCACGTGCTGTAAATTCGAATAGTCTGATCTTTGATCCGTCTGAGTTCAAAATTGGCCTATAACAGATACACGAGCGCCCGCGAACGCTCGCATTGCTGAACTCGCCTCAGATGTGACACTGCAAGTGTTGTGATTGACAGCGAGCAACACCCGAGTCGTACGTGCAAAACAAATCTCTTGTTTGCCCCATTAGCTGTCCGTGTTCACGCTGGCTGTTCGGCTTTTCCGTTTACACTCCGACAAAACCGTTAATACGATTTCATAATAAAAACAAAAATGTTTTGTTTCCTTAATTATAAATGTATTTTATATTTTAAATATTTATAATAACATGTTAATATAAGCAATAAAATCATTTATTGGTCTGCTCATAGAATCAAGAATTCTAAGGGCCCAAAATTACAATGCCCTCTTAAAGTTGAGTTAAGTATTGATATTTTAGGATGCGAAAAATAACGTTTCGAACTTATTAAAATCAAAATATTTAGTAGTTTCTTTTTTCTGTAGATTACAATGATATCTTTAACCATAAGTACTGCATCTATCCTGGCAATTAATTAAACACTTTATGCAGCATGTTGAAATACCAATGCTTTACTTAAGCCGTCCTTAACTTTAAGGAAGCATTGTGATTTTGGGCCCAGGTCTCTTGCAAAGTAAGTGAAGCCCTTCGCTAACTTTGCAAGAGACCCGAAGTACTCATGATTCGATGAACATTAAAACAATTGAATTCATTTCTTAATTGATTGCTTTGTATATAATATACCCATAGTTCTGCAGTGCAGTGAATTAAAGAGTGAACAAAACATCCACTTTATCAACATTTCTGTAGAAATAAACATGTTGCAAAATGTCACATTTGTAAATACAACCAGAGACATGATCAAGAGCTACTTCTCCACCCCACTCCACCACACGCACGCACACACGCACGCTCTACAAAGTAACACACTATGTATAAGACAAAGACGAAAAATTGCCCTTTTGAGCGTTGAACACAAGGAACTGTATGATGGCCGTTTAAAACCATCAGATATTCATTTTTTTTCTTGAATATGACCTTTGCTTTACCAAGAAAAGAAAACATGCATATAGTATACACTGCTTTACATTACAATATGCCATAGAATCATATTCATAACAAAACTGGAATTACCTTTATTCTAGACAAGTAAATGAAACAATTAAATTGATGACTATTCGTAGTCAAAACGGTTAAATTCCAGTAGCGGATATAAACCCCCTTTCCAGTAATCCTGGATCTGCCACTGAATTCAATCTACACTTGTTGACAAAGATTAAAAATGTTTCAATTGATTATGTATTGACTTTTAGGTATTTTGCAGTATTTCAATGTTTTGTCTAATAGTTCTATAGTTATAAGAACTACTGCACAGGAGCTTATAAATCACCTTTTTTTTACAAAAGGCAAGGCTCTATGAAACATCGTCCAGATATTCAAATTCAAAAAATCCTTCCCAAAATAGACTGATGCTATTCCTTATGGTGTATGCTTGCACCTAAATTCATGCATACGTGCAAAAACTTATTGCCAACATTTCTCCAGTGATAATTGTTAAAAGCATTTTTCAGAATCAATATAACCAAACATAACATTTTAAAGCAGTTGAATTTCATCAAGACCAGTGGCAGTTCATCTTGATGTAGAGCGGGTTTACCATGCACGTACCGGCAATATCACCAATGATTACAAATAACGAGTGTAAGCTTTTCATAAAAGCTTGCCATATTTCAGCATCTAACTAAATTAGTCATTAGAAAGCGAAATTTAAGTAGCTCTTCCAAACGGAAGTGATGCGCCATTAAGTCATGTTTGTGTTCTAGAAGGGCTCTCTCATGCTACACCACTTAGCATGCTACCATGCAGGTTGCAAACTTAGTTATAATTGTCATCCTCAGGATGACAACAAGAGTATGGCAATGAGAAATACACCACATAGACAAACAGTGCAGATTCAGATCAGACACCGCAAGATGCGGTGTCTGGTCATGTTCTCCACTGTTTCATTTACACTATTTTCATTTTAAAATGAAAAAAAATATAAACATGACTTCTTTAAATGTGGAATTGGAATCTTCCATTAAATACTAATAGGATAGTCCATTCGGCGTAAATGGGTTAAGCAGATGCTTTGAGCTATCAGGATTCAAGTTATTGGTACTTTACTGTGCATTGTGAATTGAAAAGTGGTCACATTCTAGTAATCTTAATGTTGCTAAGACACGCTCCAAAAGCTTCACACACTGGGGTAAGACAACAATTAACGGCAGTTCCCCAAAACTTCTGCCAGCAGCCCAAACAAATAGAGACGTCACGCAAACACGGCGTCCAGCACCACACGTGATCAAAACTTATAAGGGAAAACTCACAGCCCCAGAACAAGGCAATGCAGACCCCGCAGAAAAGGGTCATAAACTTGTAGCAGCAGTTCTTGCCACATTCAAAACACATGTAGCTCATGGACCACACTGTGTCAAACGAATGGACCCCTTCCGGTTCACCAAACACATCGTTGAAGGCAACCTAGAATTAAACAAATACTTTTCCCAGTAATCATAAAACAGTGGGCCATTCTCGGCCCACCGGAGAAACGCCATTTGATGGCGTTTCTCCGGTGAACCGATAGTGACCCGACCTCTATGCTGGCTGGGTTGATTCATATTACGAATTTATAATGGCGAGTCTTTAAAACACCTTTATAGCGCCGTTCTAATTGCATTTCCAAGGGTTGCAATTTATTTGGATTACTCAGTGATATAAGAAAGACTATCCACTACGGTCTTTTAGGATGGAGATAAGTCGAGGCTGCGCTTTTCACAATTTGCTTTGTCGAACATTTCAGACATCTGTATTCCTTGAGCAAGACACATTTATCCTAGCTTAGAACTGGTTCAACCCAGGAAGACCCGTCCCTGATTAACTGAAAGATTGTTGATG
The DNA here is from genome assembly GCA_964019695.1 of Loripinus fragilis. NCBI lineage: Eukaryota > Metazoa > Mollusca > Bivalvia > Lucinida > Lucinidae > Loripinus > Loripinus fragilis. The sequence goes on from OZ026520.1 coordinate 10,781,786, forward strand.
GGACGTAAAGAATCAAACAAAACAAACAAACAAAACAGACATCTGTATATTATATGCTGCTCGTTTTAGATACGGCAAACTCTAAGGCTAAACTATTTAGGCCCCAGCTGACTGTGGCCGGTGGTGATTCTGTCGTTCGTTTTGCTACCATTTGTGTGTTTTGTTTTTTTAGACGATTCTGTATTTTGTTGTGGTTCTCTGTGTCCTTCCTTGTGTAGTGATCGTTTCGCTGCGGAATAGGGGCCAGTTGTTTTGATCCGTTGGGCTCTGCTTTCATGTGTATGTCTGTGCTCTGCTATCCCCTTTCTCAGAGCCGCTGGCTGTGCTGTGATTGTGGCTTTACTGGTCAAATTCACGCGGTTCATGATGCCACAAGCAATATGATTTTGAATATACAGTAAACCAGCCTCTCAAAAATAGACAAAAACAAAGATCTTAATGACAAATGGTAGCTTAATGAAGGTCACTAGCATTGCCGAATGCTCCCCTTGAAAACCAATTTTCGGTCTTTTTGGGAGTGGCCGTTTTACACAGGTTTTTCTGTAATGAATAATTTCTTTCAAAGGATTTTGAAAAAAATATTCACATTTATATGATAAAAGTGTTGGAAACAAGTTCGGGGAGTCGTCCGATTGGTAGATAATATCTATAAAGATTATAGTAAAATGCCAAACCCGAACAAGATAAAGTGATTTTAATGCTACATTATGCTATAATAACTACAATATATGCACGCGTATAAAAGTAAGAAAGAGGGCAAAGATCAGGAATTGATACAATCAAGCACCACACATGACAAAGGATACCAATGGGAAAGTGACAAGTTCACTCTTAGACACCATAAACGAGAGCCATTTGAGAGGTCAGCCCTTTCCCAGCAGGTTACCACAATGCACCAATAAACAGTCGCACACGAAAGCACAACAAAAACAAGACAGAAATAACATAAATGATCCGCAAAAGAAGCCTTAAGTTCTGTGTTCAGTAGTTGATTTTCAAAGGGTTTATGTCATCCGGATGGATCTAAACAGTAACTGTTGCGATTTTTTTCTCATATGTTTTCTCCAACAATCGGAGTGGTTTTCAAGACAATATCAAATATATAGAATCTCACCTGAATATGATCATTTAAGCCATTCGGATCTCTAACTTTTAAATCCGCCATGTTTGTTTATTCTATTTGATTTTCGAGTTTCTCTACAAAAGTACAACTATCAGAAGAAATTCTGATATAAGAAAAGATAGCAGGGTAACTACATAACAAAATATTAGTTGTCACTACAAGCAATACAACCAAGTAATAATTATAATTTCATATAATTGCATTTTCTTTTACTTTAAAGAATAGCGTGTTTGTAACAATTAGGGTACCCGTTTGAAAACCATTAAGTGATAAACATAAATCAGCTAATGTTAAGGTGTATTATTCACTCTATCCGTTACATAGAGGATCTCACAAGGGTGCCCATGTATTATTAAAATTATTAAACATATTTTATTTTCATACACGCTTTAAGTGAAATTTTATTCAAGAAATAACTAAAGGAAGATTTACGACAACAGACTGCATGCTTGGTGTTCAACCCAATCACGGTTGGCAACTTTGCTTTCCTCTTTAATTGCACGCCGGTGGGTAGGACTTCAGACTTTATGTCGGTTCCGACTTAAAGACTTATCTATTGATGAGATGGTAGGGGCCTAATGCTTTGACTGTTTGTCGGACCCACCGGGGTTTACCTGTTGGATTTCTTTTGCTCCGGTATTCAGTTTTATTTACTGTTGAGTCCTTATCTTTGCTTTATCTCCTTTTTATATCTTGATTTATATGTTCTAGGAGATGATGCATTGACAAGTTAGGAGTCTTTTAAGCAAACCAAACATCTATGTGTCTTGATCTACATCTGAACTAAGGGTGAGGTTGGTGCACCGTTAAACCGGTTTAAGCCATCGATTAAACTATTTTACTGACCGTTCCAAGGCGGTCCTCCTTTTATGGATCTTTATGTTTTTTTCTATCTTATGTTTGCTATGCATTTGTATGTGTCTGTTTATATGTACCCTGTGGTCACCTGCTGGGAAAGGGCTGACCTCTTGGCTCTCATTTGTGGTGTCTACTGTGAGTTTGCTCATTTCCCATTGGTATCCTGGGTCGAGTGTGGTACTTGATTGTATCGATTCATGATCTTTGCACCCTTACTTACTTTCAATATACATTGAAAGTATGCAAACCCCAAAAGAGCATTGTTCAAAACCTGGAATAATATGAAAAAAAAAATTTCTGAGAATTATATAAAGCAAACTTACATATCTTCAGACCATGACAATAGCGTCATTAATTTTATATGAAAAAGTTGGCATACATCTGCATGCGTAGTTGTGCACACAATAACTCCACCCCTTTACATAGACATTGATTGCATCAAAGACGAGAGATGGCTAAGTTCACAATATGCCCCCCCCCTCCATAAATAATCTGAAAATCAGAAAAAAATGCATGTGCATCATTAGATTATGACAACATCTGCAAGGTTTCAACATTTTGGCCAAAACCTGTAAGAGGAGTTACGCACACGAGGTATCAACTGTATGTAGACATTGATAGCATTCACGCCGGAGAATGTCAAAGTTCACAACGTGAAAAAAAAACAGCAAAATCTAATGAGATTGTTTTATAAAATCCACATGTACATTCAAGCCTATGGTCAAAGCACATGCAAGGTATCTAAAAGACCAATAAATCTTTAGAGATAATCGTGCACACAAGGTACCCCCTCAATATAGATATGGGTAGCATTTAAGACAGAAAAGGGTCTAAGTTCACAACAAGAAAAAAGCAACAAAAAGACCAAAATAAAGACACTCAAAAACACATCTGAGGATGTTATAAACCACATCAACATCATGACACTAGCACATTAAAAGTTTCAAATCGATCGGTATGAAACTGTAAGAAGAGTTGCGCACACAAGGTATCTCCTGACAAAGGGAAGGGGCCCACACCACTGAAAGCTGAATGTTATATCCCTAGCTTTTCTTTGGAAAGGTGGGGAACCATAATATGCACAGATTAAAAGAGACATGCTTAGTATAGAACTGAAGGAAGCGCTTGAGACCATAAGGGCACACGAAATACATATTGTACACATTATTTATTAGATTAAAGTAAGTAAGGGTGCAAAGATCAGGAGTCGATAAAATCAAGTACCACACCCGACCCAGGATACCAATAGGAAAGTTACAAATTCACAGTTAGACACCACAAACGAGAGCCAAGAGGTCAGCCCTTTCGCAGAAGGTGACCACAAAGCACATTTAAACAGATGCGCACAAAGACATAGCAAACATAATACAGAAAAAACCATAACAGATCCACAAAAGAAGTACCGCCTTGGAACGGTCAGTTAAATATTTTAATGGAGGGCTTAAACCGATTTAACGGTGCGCCAACCTCACCCTTAATTCAGATGTGGATCAAGACACATAGATATATGGTTTGCATTAAAGACCCCTAATTTATCAATGCATCATCTTCTAAAACGTATAAATCAAGATATAATAAGGAGATAAAGCAAAGATAAGGACTCAACAGTAAATAAAACTGAATACCAGAGCAAAAAAAATCCAACAGGTAAACCCTGGTGGGCCCGGCAATCAGCCAAAGCCTCAGGCCCCTACCATCTCATCAATAGATAAGTCTTTAAGTCGGAAACATTATAGAGTCTGAAGTCCGACCCATCGGCGTGCAATTAAAGAGGAAAGCAAAGTTGCCAACCGTGATTGGGTTGACCACCAAGCATGCAGTCTGTTGCAATACATTAATGTTATAGCCAATCTTTTATAAATTATGATAAGCCAATTATGATATGTTAAAGTTGTAAGACATACAAAAATGCAAACATAAGCTCCTTGTGAGCTTTGAACCAACTATGGAATAACAGTTAACCTATGTTAGATATATGGAAGACTAAGAATGCAACATAAATCCATTAATGCTTTGTAATTTAATGGCAGAATCTGTATATAAAAGAAAGCACACGTATAACATACAAGAAATATCTTTAAAAAGATATACGACGAAGTGTCAGAAGACATTTTTGATATGAGTAAAGTGAGATTTTTTTAAAGAAATTGAGATGAAAAAATGGGGGATGTTTATACTTTGCTATGTCTTTGGTCAGCTGAGGCCAGAGAAGCGTTTGGCTAAAGGAACCTGTGCTAGTCCAAAATAGCTGTAGTGATGTTTCTAGGGTACAGGATTGCTGGAATCTCGCGAAAACTCGAGTCAGAACCAAAAAATATGCCCTGCGTCCAAATGCTGCGTATCTAAATAGCTAGTGTCATACATGCCAGGTGCGAAAAAAATCTAAAAATAGTAGAATTTAGTTGACCATAACCTACAAATATTAGTTTAGTTGACCATAACCTACAAATATCGGCAACTCTTACCTACGGAAGAAGTATCGTGCGTTACATTATTTGTTTTAAACCATCGACGCAGATATATCTTTTAAGTTATCGCGGTTTAACTATCATTTTTTCAGTGCCAACGTGAAACTCATATTTAAAACTAATGAAAAAGTGCAAAAAATAAAATACATGTTAAAATTTAAATTCTAACACACCTCGCCTATAGAGCCAACGGTAACAAACTGTGATATATCGGACAATAATTCACAGCTAAAGTGTGTGATAACTGACGTCACTGGAAAATGACGTTATTCATGGCGTTAGACGGTGTAACGTCGGTTTTACGCTTCAAAGACGTTACAACTACATGTAAACGTATGCGACGTAGTCTAAGTATTGGCGGGAGTTCTTCAGTGCAATGGCGGAAAGTTGGAAGAAGCTGAGGACTTCGAATGTGTTTTCGTCGTTTAGTGTGTGTTAGAATCGCAATAGATCAGCTCCAGTGCGTGAATTGTTGAGTAATAATTCACTGTTTGCCGGTCAGTTGTACGAAGATAAATCACTCGCGCTGCGCGCTCGTGATTTGATCTTCTTTACAACTGACCTCCAAACAGTGAATTATTACTCAACAATTCACTGCTGGAGCTGATCTATTTCTTTAACAAAAAAATAATGAAGTATGTCTATTTTGGCCAAGATAGCCCTCTTATGCACTCAGCTCTTTCATAAGACATACTTTGGTAACAGAAATTAAGATTAACTAGAACAATAAAGCAGGTATATAGTAAGCGTTATAGTTTTTAATGTATAAGGAAGCATAGCTTTGCCTCTTTCTGCTATATGTCCATTGGCCAGTAGGGGTCACCATGCACTCCCCTAAAGGCTCTCTGGGAGTGGCATAATATTGTTTGTTGGATACCTCTGATACAGAATCAAGTTGTTAACACTCAATATCTTGGGTCCCACTCGCCATTTTGGATGTTTTAAGATGACCGCTACGAAAAAAGGCAAACTGCCTATATAGAGTTATATCCGCCTCCTGCCATCTGTTATACTTACTTTTATGAGCGGAACATCTACTCGTATATTTAAGATCCTCAACTCCATTTCTGATATTATAAAGCTGAATGTAAGGTTTCAACATAATACTTTCAATATGGCGGCCTATTTAAAATATAACTTTCTCATATTTTCGTGAATCTAAAAAAAATTTCCACGAGTTTTTAAAGTTATAGTTACATGTTTGAGTCATTATTAATTTTGGAGATATACGTGGGTCATCCAATAAGTGCTGACAATGGTCTCATATCTCAGAAACTGCTATTGAAATCAGACTTCTATTACCCATTACATGTAGCCATGGATGTTGCCTACTCATGTATGAAATATGGAGTTTTTATCATAACCTGACCCGATGCTATACACATTTGTAAACAACACTTTGAGAGCCCATGGCCGCGAAAAATCACGTTTTTCACTATTTTTTGCTGGGAGTAGAGCTGGTTAAATATGCAGAATGTTTCTTTGGAAAGTTTCATTGGTGGTTGGTGATGTTGTCTGAATACACATTTGACCCATAAAGCAAATACCACGATGACATTAACGTAGTTGCTTTGAACGTCCATGGTTGCTAGGCAACAACAGAAAATTAAATTTTTGCCTCACTTTAATCATAAATTAAAAAAATAGTATATTCTGAACACTTATATAAGCCATTACGTTCAATTTGCATATTAATAGATACATTTTTTGATAAATCTGTTCTAAAGTCTTCATAACACATAGAAAATAATAACTTTCGATAAATGCTTTATACCAAGGATAATACACTATTAATACAACCCATTTTCAAGCAAATATTTCTTGCAAAATCTGTGATATATCAAAATCAAAACCCTGCTAACACCACAGTCGCAACCTAAACCATTATCTTAGCTGTTCAAAATCAACATACATAATGTCCTTATTTATGTTTATAAAATGTTTTGTAAAGGATTTTGTAATTTCTTAGAAATTTAGGCATGTATATTGCATATAATGTCCTGTCCATGGTTCTTTACCTTGTGTTTTTTGGTTGCCTAGCAACCATCTCGATACCAACATGGAAAATATTTGAACTTGTGATCCAATTTACTATATTCTAAATAAAATTTTAAGATTATTGAAACACATCCTAGAGAAAAAGGTTTTGTTTTATGGGGTCATTGTCAGAACATATTGGGTATTTACTGTCAGTATTTACTCATCAAGTATTTCATTTATCGCAAAGCCAAACAAGCCTCTTCCGAATCTGTACACTATCTTTCCTATTGGTTCTATACTTTGTATTTATCTAATAGAAAATAAAATTGCCTTTCACAAACTGCAAAGAGTATTGTTTTCATTTTGTATCATGTGCCAGTTATTGAACTGTAGACCTAGTAGCACACTGTAAATGGATATCAGAAAGGCCACTTTATTATAATAAAACATGAACGTCAGCTGTAAATTGTAACAGAAATGATAATTGTTTATAACTTCTTCACACCTGATACATTCTCAAATACTAAAGCACAATCAGCTGAGACATGTCCCAATATAAGTATTGTGTACATAACATAAGTGACATAATACAACGCCAACACATTTTGTTTTAATTCAATGACTTTCGTTATCAGTATGTGACTCTTCATAAATATTTAGAGCTTCAAAAATCTTACACGATAGCCTCATCAAATTGTTTCTTTATCAAACTTTGATTACATATGTTTTCAAGATATTAATGTGTAACTGAACTTAGCAAAACAATATACGTAATATATAATTTGTAAACAAATTACGAATGTTTAATTAAAATTATTCGCTTCTATTCAACTCTATGCTTATCTGTGTATGGGTTGGGTGAGAATAGCGGTATTGTAGGGTATGTGTATGAGCTTGCTGGTAAAATAGGCTACGTTAATTACCCTTAGATCTGACGTAACAAAGTCGTGGCCCAAACACAATTATCTAACCCTACCCCTAGTCATAATCTACCTGACAATTACTCGTATCTTCTACAGTATTTGTAGAGCATGGAGCAATTAGGGATATGAAAGACGGATTGGGTAAAAACTGTAGAAACTTGGATAGGACCAAGGTACGTTGGATAGCCCATCCATTTGCATGAACATAATATAGCATATGCCAATACCCTACCCATTATCATACTCTTAACCTACACTAACCTGTCATAATGCAAACCTGAACATTACATATCTAACTAACCCATATAGTATATGGGTAGATGTTATGACCATATATGGGTATGATCAGTGTATGGTAGGTACGGGTCAGGTATTAGTATGGAACGGACTAGGGTAGATCCTACTATTCTTATACCATACCCTTAATAATAGTCTAATGTATGGATAGGGTATGGGTATGCAAGAAGTTTGTTGTGGATGTTACATGCACACTTATTGGCATATAAATATCAGCGAAATCCGAAAATACCTATCTGCTGTCACCAATATGAGGGTGTTGAATATTGGTATGCACTATATAAAATTTATGCTATATTAGATAATAGATTAATTTTTAATTTTAAATAATTTCAGGGTAAGTTATAAATAACATTTGCATACTTTGGGCTTCTTTTGTCTGTTCTAACTTTATCCATTGTATAGCGAAAAACATTGAGCAGAACGCTCTCTATTCTTATACATAAAAGTCTTATAATTTATCAACTTTTGGAATTTGGATTTGTCAATTTTTATTTTATGTACCACGACTAAATAACATGCAACATGTGCGACATGGCTATTTGGAGGAGGGCAGATACCCAAATCAATGATCTATTAAGTAATGCAAAGTATGGACCCAATTGGAAATAATACTTTGTACATCTTTTGAAGAGACTATTTGGACTCAGACGTCCAAAATGGACTTGTTGGGTTTGATGCATTAATCTAACGTATGCTGCACACTTAATGGCCCAAATAAACTTTCAAAAATGTATGCTGCAGTAAATGATGATTCTGAAGATAACCAAGTAAACTTCATTTTAATATCAGTGAGATAGATGTATACAGAAATGTAGTTATGTTTTTTTACAGGAAAAATTGTCTACTTATTAAGATAGGTGGGGTTACCTTCTATACAGCATTATCCATTGTTATGAAATTGATGACTTTGCAATAAATGAAAGACTTCATGACTAAAGTAATGCTGGCAGTAAATATATCTCTAAAATTAATATTGACTCAAACCTGAAACTATAAGTTTAAAAACTCATAAAAACTTTTTTCAAGATTCACGAAAATATGAGAAATTTATATTTCAATTACGTCGCCATACTATACTAACCAAAATTTTAACCGGCAACTTGCATTTTATAAATTTTCTTCAAAACGTTAAATGCCATGACTACTCTTTTTGTATCTCGAAATAGACAGACGTGTCATGTACCCTTGGCAGTAAAATATTGACAAAATGTTCAACAGTACATGCAGGATGCTAACTTGAATAGTGGTACCCCCATTTTCAAATTTAGCATTTTGGCACAATTTGTGAGTCATAACGTTTTGAAATAACCCCATTTCACACGCAAAACGTTTTCATTTCAAAAGCCAAACACATATTGAACACTTAAGTGCTGAAATGAACTCTCCATCTGCATGAAACTCGTTGCTATTTATTATAGTGTCAAAAATTACCCCATCATCCAATGCAAATTTGTGTAAATTTTTATATTGAGGGTAAGTGTATTCGCCAAAGCCTCCCAGATACAACTTCAGTAGTTTTGCTTAGCCGGTTTCTGTTATCGATGACTGATAGGCTGGCCTATTCCGCAATGCAAATGAAATTGATATAGTCCGTATAGCTTTTCCGAAAATCGGTAAAAACACATGTGGCCGGTTAGAACTTTTGACTAGTATATATACTGAGTTAAACTTCCAAACCGGCACTCGATATTCTCTCATATGCCTTAGCATATATAATACGGACATGGCTACAATTTACACCAAATAAGGAAAAATCGATTAAACAGAACCTGTCAAACATTTATTTTCATGAATTAGAATTAACATGCTCAATTGATAGACTGTATAAAGGCACCATCGCATTTCATTTTCACACAAACGCTAGAATTTGAACTCATTGCTTAAACCGAGTATTCCAGGGACCTAAAGTGAAAAACACCAACTTTATGGTGTTGAAAATGGACATTATTGAACATTTTGGGATAAAATTTTATTAAGAAGCAATTTTCAGGTAGTCCACAATGTTCCTTTGGAAGCCCATATGACATAAAACAACACAAAAATATTGCAATATTTAAGCGACAGAGAAAAGCGAAACACTCTTAATGCCACTTAAAACAGATAGCTTGACATTATCTAGTTTCTGTTAAAGTTAAGTACGACTGACAAAAACCCTTAAAACAAATTAATACAATAATTCATGGGAGTTTCAAGGTCATTGGTTTTAACACCTCTTATTTTATATGTTTTAATGACCATTTAAGGGCCATACACTGTCAGTTTAATGGCATTTTAAAATAATTTTATAATTCCATTTAAATTGCAACAAGGTAATTGTTATGTTCCAAGGCGGTACTTCTTTTGTGGATCTTTTATGGTTTTTCTGTCTTGTGTTGCTATGCCTTTGTGATCGCCTATTTATATGTACTTGTGGTCACCTGCTGGAAAAGGGCTGACCTCTTGGCTCACGTTTGTGGTGTCTAACTGTGAGTTTGTCACTTTCCCTTTGGTATCCTTGGTCATGTGTGGTACTTAATTGTATCAATTCCTGAACTTTGCATCCTTATTACTTTAAAGGTATAACATTACCTTTAACAGGTTATTAATATTTCGTGGCGTTTTAAAGACTAATTACCAGCTTTTCTACATATATTGCGTACAGTAGTGATGCTAATCCATATTGGAGTAGCACAATGTCATGCAGATAGAAAATGGTTAAAAAGATCCAGATCAACGGGAAAACTGACTGCTTTTATACATTTATAAAACATAAAAAATAAAATCCGTAAACCATTCATTGCACATGTTATCACAGCTTCATGGGACCAATATTGTTAGAAATTACAAGAAAGCCAACACACTGTAAAGTTTACATCTTGTAAATTACTTGCTCTGCTCTATTCCGTTTGTTCATCCAAGCTGCTTAGCCAGGTTAATAAGTTAAATATATACCGTACGTGTCTTTGACCCCTATGTTCGCAATTGTTCATCCAAGCTGTTTAGCCAGGTAAATAAGTTAAATATGTACAGATACGTGTCTTCGACCCATATGTTCGCAATTATGAATCCATCAAAAAGGGGGCTAATAAAAGAGAATGTCATCAGATTTGATTATGTACAACATAATAATATCCAATATTTGTACCGTGATTACTTCTAGGATGCTCCAATGTTGATAGGGTGTAAATTATCAAACAAAAATGTTATATACATGTTATTTATATATTCGATTTTTATTGAAAATTATATTGCTTAAGGGCAGATTTTTTCTGTATTGTCAAAAAAGGCGAAAACATGTAGGATTTGTAAACCGGTGGTCGACTTTTGTCAAAAAATTCGGCGACATTATTTTGAAAATAACATAGAACTATTTCAAACAGCCCATTTCATCATTTGTATGTTTAAAACTATTTTCTAAACTGTATTCAATTAGCTCCCACATTTGATCATGATAATCGCATATAGACTGGTGGCTGAAAACGGTTTGTGTTCTAATGTTGATGACTTCAAGAACAGAAACTTATTTTAACTGCTAAAACAAGGTTATAGATATCATAAAATTCGAAAAGTAATTTTCTAAATTCTACCACAGACACTCAGAGTTAATTGTTAAATACAACATTGGGTTAAAAACTCTTCTGCAACAAGGCATTTCAGAACCTATATCATATTTAAATTAAATTAATTATTGGAAAACCTAATTTTAGTGATCAATTCAAAAAGATAATCAAACGTTACATAAAGGTTGGATATAACTTGTATGTCATGCGACAGTCTGTATGCCTGGTTTAAAACCCAATCATAGTTTATAGCTATGGTTTCCTCTTTAATTGTACGACGGTGGGTCAGGCCTCAGACTCTATGCCGGCTCTGACGTAAAGCTTTAATTGGTGGGTTGGTGCCTGATGCTTATCTGTAGCTGGGCCCACCGTGACTCAACTTCAGGTTTTCTTTTGCTCTGACTATCTGTGAGTCGTGAGCCCTTTTCTTTGTTAAGTCATGGTGTATTAATTTGATAAGAGTGTTTCTCCATGATAAAACATTGCAATTGTTGGACTTAAATCTCTCTTGCGCCAAGGACTTTCGGAACCTGATTTCCATGGTGACTTGGTGTATAAATTGAAGAAGATTGTTGGCTCTAATAATTTTCAGCGCAGTTCATTAAAATAAGTTCCCATTATATAAAGATTGGCTATAACATTAATGTATTGCAACAGACTGCATGCTTGGTGGTCAACCCAATCACGGTTGGCAACTTTGCTTTCCTCTTTAATTGCATGCCGGTGGGTCGGACTTCAGACTCTATGATGGTTCCAACTTAAAGACTTATCTATTGATGAGATGGTAGGGGCCTGATGCTTTGGCTGTTTGTCGGGCCCACTGGGGTTTACCTGTTGGATTTCTTTTGCTCCGGTATTCAGTTTAATTTACTGTTTAGTCCTTATCCTTGCTTTATCTCCTTGTTATATCTTGATTTATATGTTTTAGGAGATGATGCATTGATAAGTTAGGGGTCTTTCATGCAAACCATATATCGATGTGTCTTGATCCACATCTGAATTAAGGGTGAGGTTGGCGCCGTTAAACCGGTTTAAGCCCTCCATTAAATATTTTACTGACCGTTCCAAGGCGGTACTTCTTTTGTGGATCTTTTATGTTTTTGTTCTGTCTTGTGTTTGCTATGTCTTTGTGCGCGTCTGTTTAAATGTGCTTTATGGTCACCTGCTGGGAAAGGGCTGACCTCTTGGCTCTCGTTTGTTGTGTCTACTGTGAGTTTGTCACTTTCCCATTGGTATACTGGGTCAGGTGTGGTACTTGATTGTATCGATTCCTGATCTTTTCACCCTTACTTACTTCCATGCCAGCTGAACATTTCTTGTACTTCAACAACAGTAGCATCTAGGGCGAAGATTTGGTACCAGTAAAATGCATTTAGGCCCCCCAGTGGCTTAGGCTGCCGTTCGTTCTAAGGCGGTGGTTCTGTTTTTGTTGACTTGTTGTTTATTGTTAAACCCATTGCAGGAGTATGTAATTGTACTATGTTTTGTTGTGCATTACTTTATGTCCATTCTAGCTTTGCAATTATCTTGATGGAGAAGAGAGAGCTACTTGCTTTGCTTCTTTTGTCTTCCTGGTGTCTCGTGATTGTTGTGTGGCTCTTCCTCGCGGTGCCATTGGTCTGTCTGCAGTTTGTGATTGTGGTATTTTCTGATCATACTCACTTACTATTATTGTTCCCCGCAGGGAATTTGGCAGACATATCCTATCTTAAAGAACAATCCATGCTGCGTCGAAAAAGAGATGTTTGCACTCTGTAAGCCAGGGTGTTAGTCTGTAACACCATGTTACATATGTTACTATATGTATATCAAATTAAGAAAAAAGGTAGAATGAAAGTTTAACCTACAGAAAGAATACAATACACTATGTCATTAATGTATATACTCATATAGTCTGCATGATGTTGTTTTCTAATTTGATTCTTGATGCCCTCTCTCAATCAGCAATAATCTTGCTGAGGAAGATGTCTGGTTGCTGTGCTTTAAATAAGTCGTAGTGATCTGTGTGTATTCCTCATTGTGTCATATAACATTTCTTATTTTCAATTGCGCTATATGCAAATATAAGATAACATGCCATTGGTTGAATAGCATATCATTCGTTGAATATGCTATCTAAAAGTAGGGAGTGCAATGGTTCAGTGGTAGAGTGCTTGTTTGAGATCGAGGGCTTGTGGTTTCGAGCCTGACCAGCATCACAGCGTTGTGTCCTTGAGCAAGACACATTGATCTTTGCTATTAGTACTGGTTTTACCCAGGAAGACCCGTTCGGACATAGCTAAAATTGTTGTCTAGGACATACAAAACAAATCAAACAAACTATTTAAATTTGTTCTTTAACAATAGCGTAAGTATGAATTTTGCTTCTAATAGATGAACTGTCCATACAGCATACCAGACATTTAGTATCATTTAACACATTGGTGCTTGTTGTATGAGAACTACTTGGTTCTAAGGGCTGAATGGCATTTGCCATCAGTACTTATTGTTGGCATAAAAACTTAAAGTGTTCTACTGAATAAAATATATCCAAGCAGATGCTATCACATATGCTGATAAGCTCTATAGCCTAAAAGCAAGCATCTGCAAATACTTCTGGCCATTCTGACCTATATGTTCAATCAACTCCTGTACTAGAAAATTGTTAGCTCAAGGTCCTGATTATTGACGTCTTAGTATTTAGAAATTTGTACAATACTAACTATGCATTGGAGATTTTCCACCTTATCAACAGTCAAGTATCTGTTTCAAATTTATTAAATGGACATTTAGAGTGATTGCAGCCCTGTTTCATTGCTTTTCAAAATTATAGAGCCAGGCAAAACAATGATAAAGTAGCATTCTCTTTTTTCGTTTTGATATATACATTAACAACATAAATTACATTCGTTATTACGAAACTGGTTACTCTGTAGATACCAAAATACTATGACCACAAGGGTATGTATGGTGGGTGCTATCTGTGAGACAGAACCATTGCGATTTAAACAAACTACAGTTGTTGTTTTTATATATTACATAGAGGTTTTCATTATTTAATGTTTCACTTCTTGATTTTGACTTATATTTGGAATGACTTACAGGTCCTAGAGGTGTAAGCTAGCTTTTGTGACTAGGAGATGGTGCATTGATAAGTTAGGGGTCTTTCATGCAAAACCATATATCTATGTGTCTTGATCCACATCTGAATTAAGGGTGAGGTTGGCGCCATTAAACCGGTTTAAGCCCTCCAATTAAAATATTTTACTGACCATCCCAAGGCGGTACTTCTTTTGTGGGTCTTTTATGTTTTTTTCTGTCTTGTGTTTGCTATGCCTTTTATAGCGTCTGTTTATATGTGTCCTTTGACCACCTGCTGGGAAAGGGCTGACCTCTTGGCTCTCGTTTGTGGTGTCTACTGTGATTTTGTCACTTTCCCATTGGTATCCTGGGTCAGGTATGGTACTTGATTGAATCGATTCCTGATCTTTGCACCCTTACTTACTTTGTTGTTATCAACATAGCTGTTGTAGTCAATAGATGGTTATCAATGCGTAAAATGAAGGCTTTTAAACTTGTTTATGGATCATATCACTATATTGCTTTTGATTTTTATTCATTTCATTTGAATTGAGCTTCTAACAGTGAAGGGAAATGTCTTGTAGATGTCATTAAATGCATAATAAAAAGAACAAAATAAATGGCAGTGGCTGAGATAGAAAAAAATCATTTCATTTTTTTTAAACATAATTTGATTATGAAAAATAAATGGGTATTAATTAAAGTCCATTTGAAACGATTAAAACATAACATTTATTTGCTTTAAAAGTAAGTTTTCCCCTTTAAAGCAACTATGTTTTTGTTGAAGTTGACGTTCATTCATATGATATGTTTAAGAAGACGATACCCACGAAATCTGTATTTTGAGCACTAAGATGGTAGTCAATTTCATTTTCACCCACTAAGTATTTGAACTCATACAGTCCTAACATTGAACAAAATAATATTTAAAACAGTAACGTATACAACAGAAATACCAGCTAGGTACCTAAGCTAATAATTATCGATCTGCTAGTAAGCTGTATTGAATTCAAAGATCATGATAATATGTAAAAAATGAAACGAATGATGATAACACTTTAATAGCAACCTCTTCACAGGTCTGTAGGCAGCATGTTGTCAAGTTAACAATAGAAATATATTTGTTTGTTGTTTGATTTGATTCTTTACATCCCATAAACAATCTTTCAGTTATGTAGGGACGGGTCTTCCTTATTTGAAACAGTACTAAGCTAGGATCAATGTGTCTTGCTCAAGGACAAAAAAAGTGATGCCGGTGAAGCTCGAACCCGCAGCCCATTGGTCTAGAGTCAAGCACTCTTCCACTGAGCAACTGCGCTCCCAATAGAAATATATGTTAAAGTACGTAACATATAAACAGTTATTAAAAGCATAACTTATTTCAACTTTATTGGTAGAATTTATCGCTAAAATCAAATGTTTAACAACCTGACTGAAATCATACAAGTATATATACTGCTAAACAAAAATTTAGCACGGATAAATAATAAAAAATGATTCTTTTAGCAAATGGCTTAAAGTAATCAATTATCATGCTGAAATGATGGTTTAATATGTGATAAACTTGAGGAAAGCAGTTTGTGTACTTTAATTGGATTTCTACTGCGTCGTTCATTACTTTAAACAAGAGAGGGGTCAAAAACGTATTTCAACTGCATTATTGGCAATACAAAATTGATACAGCATTGGTTTATAAAGTCCTTTGTTTTCCAGTTTGGTCGAATCAGACATTCTGAAAAAATAAAGGTTGCGCATTTGCTCTCCATTGAGCATTTGAAGCAAAAGTTGAGTCTTGATAACAACCAACGTCGTTTTTATAGTGACGTTTACAAGTAAAAGCAGTACTGTTTTCGTTGTGTAGGCATGCTTAATTGAAAGGGTTTTCGTGTTTAAGAGGATGCCAATAGAGAGACAATTAAGGGTAAGGGTAAGGCACGTTTATAAAATTTTGTCCCTGGGTGTTTTATTCATAAAAAAGTAACGTTAATCTGAAGTTGAGGCTAAATGTAGGCGGTTAGTCTTTCTAGTTTAAAGGATCAACTAACGTAAATGATCCGGATGCTTGTGCCACTCTATCATCAAAAAGATTACTTGACCGCTTGATTCAGTTGGATCAAAGGTCAAGAAGTCAAAAAGTGTAAAAATACCATTTGAACGTCATAATGGATGGTAGAACGTGGCATAAAGGGGTATCAAAATTTAATGTGTTTAACGTTTTTCATCATTAAATACCTTTTGCTTTACATTAGAATAAAATGTTTTAATTTCTGATGTAGACTTGTATCCGTTACATGCCCATGGCATCAAATTTAACGTCAATCTACTGACGCCTAACCAGAATACCTTTTTTCTGGCGGACACGAAAAAACGTAAAATACAAGATACCCATACATGTTGATAACACCAAATAAAATGTTTCATGTTCATTCAAAGTGGGGCATCATATTAAAATCTGGGCTTATCTTAAGTTGAGCAGTATAGATGCATGTTTGTGACATTGATGAATGCGAAAAAAATAATTATTTAAAAGTGGCCTTGAGTTAACTGGGGCTTATGTATTCAAAGAGCTGTTGCTGACAGACTAATGCAGATAGAATGCTCAAACTGGTTTTATTTTAAACCGCTAGAAACCTATTATGAAACCAAAATAAGTCAAATTTCAAAACCTATGAATGGGAACGTTGACAGCAAACAACAACAGTTAATACTATTTAGGGAGTAATATTAATAAAGTAACGTATGTTACTCCTGTAAACAGCAGAATGTAGTTTAAAAAGCTTTCAATTTTAACGCATATAATGAATGTATGTAACTATCAACATTTGAAAAACTTAGATGCAATTAAAATCAAGATAGGTATGTTTTTCACTCAGCTCTTATTATCTAAATAGTTCAAAATTTAGGCGGCCATCTTGAAGGGCGGTCATTTTGAAGACTTTCGCTG
Source organism: Loripinus fragilis (assembly GCA_964019695.1). NCBI lineage: Eukaryota > Metazoa > Mollusca > Bivalvia > Lucinida > Lucinidae > Loripinus > Loripinus fragilis. The sequence goes on from OZ026520.1 coordinate 10,798,981, forward strand.
GGTTAATTCTTTATACACTTACCTGGACTGTAGACTACTAACATATACCTACCCAAAACAAGCATCAAAACTTCTAAAACAAAATGTTGACACTTCGGAAATGTTGATTCAAGACTATAACAGCATTTGCTTTTACTACTGCTCTAGGTATTTTTCAACCTTGGTTTACAAGCATACCAATTTAACAGGTAGAAAAACAAAGTTTGCTTTTAAATATTTAATATATTGTCTTCGACGTGGGCTGTTCAAATATGAATGCAAGTAGCTTCATAACTTTCTTCACATATATGCTACGACAAAATGGTAAACGTTTCTTTAAAGGACAATACGTCACCTTTAAACTGGCACAAAGGCCTTAAGAAAAATACAAAGTACTTATCGAGTTATAGCCCTTTGAATGAGGGTTACGTTAGTATACTAACAAACTCAATGCTTCGAACATATACCAGTGATAGAGACGAGTGTATAATTCATCGATAAACAGATGAAATTTCTTGAAATTTTTCAGGAAGTATCCCCATATTCTAACATAATGATTCTGTGAAAGTTGCGAAAATCCGACATGCTTTTTTAGCAAATAAATGGTAAATAAAACACCACCGTTCAGGTTTCAGTTAAACTTATCTATAACAAAATGCACGAAACAACATTTAAACTAGCTTTAACTCAAAGACAATATGATGATCGCTCATACTGAGTTGTTGCTACAAATTATTGATGGACAGTGGGTAAATTTTAAACGCTGAAAAGCATTTTTATTAAGTCAAAAATGCCTTAAGTGAAGGGGCTATAGAATTTATACTTATTTTTTTGGTCATAACATTGCGGCTTTACTCTTAATTTGAACGTCAACTTTAAGTTTGATCACTATAGGCATTATTTACAATAAAATTACTCGCCTGGTCTTGAGGACTAGACAGATTGGACATATTTTAATTAATGTAAACACGTCATTAAAAAGCAGAAAAATGCTTGAAAAATGATATAAAATGTAATAGCTTTGTAAATAGAGGACGGCGAGTTTTGAAAACTCCCTTATGACATATTTAGCATGTTTTCAACAAAACGCAAAGAAAACGACACAGCGATGTTCATTATTCCATTACCAGTAGATAGCTCAAAATGACGTTTATCATTAAATTAATGACGTCACAAACGTGCATGTTTACTCGAGATTGAAACAGGATTATATAAACTTTTTCCCGCAAGCACCTTTGGATTGTTATTTAAACTTGCATCTAAAATTTGGTGCCATTTTGTCTAAAACTTACAAAGATATGACACTATATCCGCACATGTACCATAATGTGCATTGCAATTTGCTTCAGAAAAACTTCAGTATACAGGAATGGCCTTTATATAAGGGTCTGTAACTAGAGAAATATAATGAGCGTTTCTTTATGTTTGGTGCCATTTTAAAGGCAACGAATAGTTCTTTCCAGAAAGGTATGACATTTTGTCGTAGCATATATGTGAAGAAAGTTATAAAGCTACTTGCATTCATATTTGAACAGCCCTCGTATGAGCTATTTAACAACCCTATTCCATTTTTTAATTAGCCAAGTCTGGTATGTACCATTTAGGTAAAATTATGAGAAAATATTTGCAGCTCATGGATATCTTACATTTGGAACTATAGATCTACAAGTTTGTCACCATGTTTCTAAGATCGGAGGTTTTATTAAAAGATGTAACGTATGTTACATGTTATAGTAAATAAAGCAGGGTGGTTGGCTTGACGTAAGAGATGATTTATCAGAAAAATTGTATACTTTTGATGAACAAAATTGCACAGGTTCCATGTTTCATATATTTCTGGTGGTGTATAGTATTAACCTTTTGAAGACTGGAAACCACTGAATTGATACTATGTAAACAGTGAATACCCAGATGAAATGCCGCATAAGGCGGCATTTCATCAGGGTTTGCACTGTTTGCGATGACCAAATCAATCTTCAGAGAAAGAAATACAATGTATTTTGGAAATTATAACCTGTAAACATTCAATACATACAATTGACCGTCCTGATTTATATAAACTGTATCAAACTTTATGGAGAATCCAATTGGTATTAACCCTTAAAGCGCCAATCACAACAATATTCGTCTGCTTTTGTCGTCTGCTGAAATGTTTTAGAAGCCTTTCAAACAAACAGTGTAGACTCAGATCAGACTGCAGTCTGCTCTGGTTCCACGCTGTTTTATTCTATACTTAATTCGTCAGTAATGTTAGGCAGCAGACGACTTCAGCAGACGACATTTTCAGATGCATTTTTTTCTTGGAGCTTTAAGGGTTAATCCAGGGGTCGCGAGTTCAATCTCGGCCCGGGCCCATACTTTCGTGGAGATTGATGATGAAATAATTTCTACGGTCATTCTCCGCCCTTCCGCTGTTTCATTCAAGAAATGTTGTTGTCAGTTACAAGCGAAAGTATGTGCACGAGTTACTGGTTAACCGCTTGTTCAAGCCTGCCCAGGAAAAGAGTGGTAAGGTGAAATGACCGTCCCGCCATGACCATAGCTGTTGACTTTGGATGTAAAGCAACAAAACAAACAAACAAAACTTTAAGGGTTACAAAGGGTAATATGGACACTCACCAAAGGCAGCTCCAGCAATGCCATGTTAACTTGAGAATGAAAATGAAGATTGTGTAGGTAGTTTGCTCTAATTTTATTGAAATAATATAAAAAAGCTTATATACAGCTAAGCAACTATTAAACCAAGACATCTTGTAGTCCTTGTAAACTTCAGAATATAGCTTTACTTCTGTCGACATGGAATGTTTGGGCATCGATCGCGAGAAAACCTGACTTTGTAAGACGCGAACAACAAAGGCGAGGATCAGCCTGCGCATAAGCGCAGTCTGATCAGCACCTTTGTTATACATTCTCAGGAAAGTACGAAAGCTTAGCTTGCAACATGCGATTTTACAAGATTCTGAAAAGTCTCTGTAGCTGAGTAGGCAGGTTTGAGCATGACCAGGACAGAAACCAAGACAGGTTTTCTCGCGACAAGGCCCATTAAAAGTTAGAGGAGAATGGTACACATATTGTCCCAAAATCATATTTTTCTGTACCCTGTTTATTCCTGGTATAGATCAATCCAGGGAGTACACTCAATATGTTTTGGTGAATACACGCAATATCCAAAACTCATTTGAATGAACTTCCCTCTGGCCAAAAATGTTGCTATTCGACACTGAAAACAATGTGTTCAAGTACCCTACCTATTGTGTCGCTCTCTTGATATTATTATTTTTTTTCCTTTTCTTTCTTTGATATTTTTTTTCTTCTTCTCCCTATCATTTTAGATGATCCTAGAGTCATTTGTGTTGCCATATTTTCACTTCATATTTGATTGTATGTACTAGCTCCTCATGTTGTTATATTTGTATAACCTGAGTGTATCAAATAAACTTGAAACTTGAATTATTTCGAAATACTCTTAACAATTGGTTTAGTGTGAATTGAGAAAGACTGGTTTATTATTCTATGGGTACACCATAATTAAGAGAGGATAAGCTAATATCATATCCCATACGTTAATCCAACAATATCACAGCTATATATTAGTGTCGTCTGATAATAACCTTTGCAAACAGTTTGGACCCAGATCAGGCCCGACTAAAAGTCGGTCCTGATCTGGATACAAATTGTTTGACACTGATGGTATTCTTGAAACTAAATTTTGAAGAAAAAACTGATTTTGGAAAAAATCAGCAGACGACAAAAAACATGCAAAACTACCCAACATGCAAATAGTTGAAGATGAAACAGCTATAAACACTAAGATCTTGTAATCTTGATCCTACTGCAGCACGAACCCGCTGCTTCAAAGCATGGTGCCACACATGCATCGAGGATAATCCTATAGAACTTCGTGCAGCATCCGCAAGAGATAGAAAGGTCTCGCATCATAGGGGTCCAACACCACACGTGGTTGAAGGTCAACATGGCGAACTCGCAGCCCCATTCAAGAGCGATGCAGATACCACAGAGAAGGGTCATGAGTTTGTAGCAGCAGTTCTTGCCACATTCGAAACAGTTGTAGGCATTTTTCCAAACACAGTCTGCGGATTTTACACCTTCTGGTTCCCCAAAAACGTCTTCGAACTGGACCTGCAAGTAGTAAATAGACTCATGTATAGCCTACATGTCATGATAATGTGAACAATCATGAACCGACTAGCGACATCCTGCTCGCTGTCTACATTTTGACAAGGTGGTTAAAAATCTTTACCATCCTTAGGTCAAAATTCTTCTTGGCCAGTGCCGTATTTGCTCACACACAAAATGTACATTCAAAGAGCAATGTACATTCAGGGACTAATTTGGCCCACTCTGGAGAACAAAACTGAAAATAACTTTTCACCAAATTTTTTGCAGATTTGTTTATTAGAAGAATAACCAAAATGTGTAAATCTGATACATTGTATTTACTTAACTTTAAACGTTCATACAGTAAGAAAACATGGGCGTCAAAATCGGCATTTTGTACTTAATTTGAGAAGTTTTGGGAGACCAATAATTTAAGAAGTAGCAGATAAATACCGACAACAACAGTTTAACATGTTTTGTTCCCTGTTATTCATATCATGTGTTAAAATAACATTTTGGTATTTGCTTGTGTTCTATGTTTATGGTGTCAAATGTGTTCCTAAATGGTAACTTTCCTATATTCAGCAAATTTGTGTTACCATAGCAACGATAAAAGTCAAATTGATACCAGACTACTTTTGGTCACTTAGGGGGGGGGGGGGGCGCAAAATAGCCCCTTTATGCATGTATCCATTTATCATTAAGTTCAATTATTACTTAATCAAATTATTGACATACACTATTTCTTCTTCACTACAATATTTCGAATCACTCAGTCTAAACGTATAATATCATTGCAGATTTGAATATAATTATGTATTAATCACATCGCAATATATGCCATTGTTCATTTTAACAGGTCTGGAGAACTGTTCAATGTATTTTGTTAAAATTATATGATTTTACAGCTAAACTACTGAATAATGTGAATGGAACTTTTTTTCTTTCGTCATTTTTATTCTGAATAGTTCATTTAATGATAGTTTTGAAACCGCCTCCAACACTATCCAACACTATCGGTTTATATGGTATTGTAGGCGCAGAATTTTGACTTTATGGTGTAGATAATTCCTTGAGAAATTATTTTAGGGCCAAAACACAGGTTTGTGTTATGTAAATAACCATAATAAATCCTGAAAATATCCGTGCCAGTTTGGAGAAAATTAAGATCTAAGATTTTGTCACAATTACTATAATTAATGTACCTAAACAATTAAAATAATGATAAGCTAATATTTTCACATTCATTTTAGAAAAATGCTGAAATTGTTAGGTGTGGATGGTTTACTGTTTATAAGTATGTAAACTAAGTGGTCAGCAGAGAGCATATTCGTTTCCATGCCAACCCATAATCTCATCCTAGAATACTAAACTTGGTACCAAATTCATTCTTAGTTATTATTCGTTTCCTGACTGTCTGATATGCAAATTATCTTATTTGTAATATAATGAATATGAGAACATGAGCAATCAGAGAAAACTTGCATAGACATTAAGGGGGTATGCCTACAAGATAACGTAAATCTCAGCTACTAATTGCACTACAGGTCAAAACTTGGTACATTGATACTGAGATATTGTCCTTTGACCCAGTGATTTAGATTTAAAATGCAAATTATATAATTTTCATATCCATCAATGTTAATGAAAACATTAGAAAAAGGAGAAAATTCGAAAAAAAACTAAGGGGGTATACCTACAAAAATAATTATATCTTAGTACCAAACATGGACTTAACTTGATACCAAGATTCAATACTTTTATATGCAAATAATCAGCTTTTGGTATCCTGGGTCAGGTGTGGTACTTGATTGTATCGATTCCTGATCTTTGCAACCTTACTTACTTTAAATAGCCATGAGTATTAATAAAACATTAGATGTTACAGAAAATCGCAGAAAAATTAAGGGGGTATACCTTAAAGTGTACTCGTATCTCAGCTGCTGGTTGCGCTGAGTTAACGAACTTGCTCGCGGTGGCATGAGTTTGTCTGCAGTTTGTGATTGCGGTATTTCCTGATCATACTCACTTACTATTCTTGGTTCTGAATCGATGCTAAGACACATTCCGGTATCCATTGGTTCAACATGAGAATAATCTAATTTTGATATCCATGAAGAAATCATAGAAAATCGCAGGAAAAAAAAGGGGGTAAAACTACAAAATTACTGTTATCTCAGCTGCTAATTGCCACAGTATAACAAACATAATACCAAAATAATTCTAAGACATAGAACTTTTACCATATATTCTTTATTAGAAACATTGGAATTGCAAATTCACCAATGTTAAAAAATGTTAGAAATGAGAGAAAGAATGTTGACAAATATAAAGCGGTTTACCCAGAAAATAGCACATACCTCAGCTGCTGTAATTCTTAGACTTCTAAAGTTTGTGCAAAAAAAACAACAACACTAAGGCTAGGTTTTTACATGGTGCCAAAAAATAGTAAGTGAGTATGATCAGGAAATACTACAATCACAAACCGCAGACAACCCTCTGGCACCGCGAGGAAGAGCCGCTCAACCATCACGAGACACCAGGAAGACAAACTAAGCAAAGCAACCCGCTCTCTCTTCCCCATCAAGATGATTGCAATACTAGAACGGACACAAAGCAACGTACAACAAAACATAGAACAATTACAGACTCCCACAATGGGAGTAACAAAAAATAAAAAGTCAACAACAACAGAACCACCGCCTTAGAATGGACAGCAGCCTAAGCCACCGGGGGGCTTAAATGCATTTTACTGGTACCAAATCTTCGCCCTAGATTCTGCTGTTGTTGAAGTACAAGAAATGTTCAGCTCGCATGGAGGCCATCTAACTAATGCAATGTATCATCATGGAGAAATATTCTTATCAAATTTACACATCCAAGTTCGCTACTCTAGAGAAATTTGCAGCTGAACTATATTATGCCTGCCAAGCCCCTATTTTTTGCTGCCGACCCTAATTTTTATTTTAGCTCACCTGAGCCATTGGTCCAATGTGAGCTTTTCTGATCGGTCATTGTCTGGCATCACACATGCATCGTGCATCGTCTGTCATCCATAAACCTTTTCTTTAAACGACATCTCCTAAACAACATGTACTGGCCCAAATTTAAGATAACTTCACACAAATGTTCCTCCTAAGCCCCTCTACCAAAATATCTAAATGGTTCTGCTAAACTAGATGGCAGCTAGAGCTCTAGATTTTACATTTTTTAAACGACATCTCCCGAACCACTGGTCTACATTTAAAATAATTTTATGCATACAATTGTTCCATATACGACCTTCTACCAAAACTACCCAACAAGTTCTGCTACATGATATATAGTCACCAGAGCTAAAATAGAATTCCTTACACAACATCTATGTTCCTTATATTGCTCTGACTGATTCAACTATGCTTAACAATAGTGCCTCCAGCGATAAGAATTCATGTGAGCGTTCCAAGTTCCAAGGCCACCAATGATTGCCTTCTTGTTTAATATTATTTTGGGATTTTCCTTTTCGGCCATATTTTCCCATTCATCCTATATAAAGACTTTTTAGGGAGAAAATCCGACCTACCTACACTTTTTCAATTTTCCATGCAATAGTTTACTCAGATATTTTTAGCATAAGTATTTTCATAGGTATTTTCTCCTATTTTTTTCTGCGATTTTGTATAAACTCCAATGTTTCATAAATGCATATGAAAATTAAATGAGATCATATGCATATTGAACCACATGATGTAAGGACTATGTCTTTATTATTATTTATTATATCAGAGTGAATAACAATCATTTTACAATAAAATGAGCAAAATTTCATGAATTCTATTAAAAAAATAATAGAATAATAAGCGTGCAAGGTCATTAACCCCCGTTTCAGGGCCGGGAAAATGTCTGCTAATGTGGCGCACCTGTGTCTATTTTCTTGGTTGCCTTGAACATAAAATATTTTTGTTGAGTATACGACATGTTTTTTGTTTCTACAATCAATGCAGCACATATTCTTGGCAGTTTTATTACAATCACTGACAAAATATCCTTCTAAATGCCAGATTTTTGAGGAGGGGTCTTGGGATTTAGTGAAATAGTGAAAAACAGTTTTTTTTTCTAATTATTTTGATATCTAATTTAGGAGATGATGCATTGATAAGTTAGGGGTCTTTCGTGCAAACCAAATATCTATGTGTCTTGATCCACATCTGAATTAAGGGTGAGGTTGGCGCCGTTAAACCGGTTTAAGCCCTCCAGTAAAGTGTTTTACTGACCGTTCCAAGGTGGTTCTTCTTTTGTGGATCTTTTATGTTTTAGTTCTGTCTGGTGTTTGCTATGTCTTTGTAAACCTGTCTTAAGCGGCCACACAAGAAGACCAAATATTGGTTTTCCAGACAAATTATCGCTTAAGTGAAGGTTTTAAGTATTGCAGAATGCTTTAAGGATAGCATTCTGCAATACTTTTGACTTTCTATGTGTCTTGATCCACATGTGAATTAAGGGTGAGGTTGGCGCCGTTAAACCGGTTTAAGCCCTCCAATAAAATATTTTACTGACCGTTGCAAGGCGGTACTTCTTTTGTGGAGCTTTTGTGTTTTTGTTCTGTCTTGTGTTTGCTATGTCTTTGTGCGCGTCTGTTTATATGTGCTTTGTGGTCACCTGCTGGGAAAGGGCTGACCTCTTGGCTCTCATTTGTGGTGTCTTCTGTGAGTTTGTCACTTTCCCATTGGTATCCTGGGTCAGGTGTGGTACTTGATTGTATCGATTCCTGATCTTTGCACCCTTACTTACTTTCACACTACAAAATGTTTTTGTCATTTACTTATAAATTTGTTTCATATTATAATACAACAAAATTATGTTTTAGAGTTGTTTTGGGAATAATATTGGAGTGAGTCAAATTAGCAGATGCGCCAAATTAGACTACACAAGCGCTAAATTTCTCTGCGATTTGTCTATAATTTCCAATATTTTCATTAATATTCATGAATATTTACATTTAGTCGTTTGAGTGTTGAACCGCTGGGTAAAATAATTCTGAGATATGAGTATTCGCGCTTGTTTTTGTTGTTGTTTTTCTTTTCTCTTACTTTCATACTTCTATAAATTTCAGTAATTAAAGTTGATGGGTATGACGATTAGATAATTTACAAATTTAACCACTGAGTAAAAGAGCTATGTCTCAGCATCAATTTGGTACCAAGTCTTGCATTCTAGAGCAATTACCAGCTAAGATTAAAGTATATATATCCAAAATTTTTCTGAAATATCTCTAATTTCCCAGGTTTTAAAAGAAATATTCATAAATATAAAAAAGATAATTTGCATATTGGAGAGTCCAGAAATCAGTTAATTTACGGGTCTTTTTTACGATTTCCCGACATTTTTAGAGTTCTCATTATTATTCATGAATATGTAAATTAGAAAATTTGAATATATGACCATGTGGTGATAAACATATGGCTAACCTTTAATTTGGTACCAATGTTAGTAATCTAGATTTAGTAGCAGCTGAGATATGATTGATTTTGTAGGTACACCCCCATTCAGGAGAAAAGTATTATGGGTTGCCATGGAAACCATGCATTTACGCATAGCCAGAATAATTTGGGGGGCATGAATGGGCAGCCCAATGAACAATTTGACACCCATGAAAACTTGTCCTGGGGTAGCAAGTTAGGTCAAATAAGACCTCATGGTATCAGCAACATTATATATTTTCCTGTTTTCAGCGATTTTTCTTAAATTTTCGATTATTTTTCATCCGCCGATAATACCATTTCCCCTAAGAATTTTTTGAGGATTTTTGTTCTATGAAACAGGACACCTTCCTGATAATAAAATTATTGATAGCACTTCTCAAGGAATTAGTTATGGGTTAAGGGTCATTTTCGGTTAAACTTTGTACTCGCCAATTGAGTCTACCGGTATTTCTGTATCAATATAGGGATCAAACATGTTTTTCTATGCATTAACATCTGCTGGACCCCGAGGGTGGTGTTGAAACCTGAGCCTGAAAGGCGAGCGTTTTAACGACCCCAAGATGTCTAGCAGATGTTAGTGTATCCGAAAACCATGTTTGATCGTTATTTTTGCATGAAGTCATTTTGTCACTTACAAACTTTGGAAAAACGCTTCGAAAAGTTCATTTTGTATTCTTATAATGGCGCGCAAAAGCATGAAGGATTCGTAGGTTTATGGTCACCCCGAACTCTTTTATTTCCTCATAAAAGGTATGTTCTCTTATTAGCGATATATTCTCGTTGTAAATCTGAATTGCGTTTAAAAATTGCTGACTTGTCAACTTCTGATGATGCGTCAAATATTTCAAACGAGAACACGTTTTGTTTCTCAACATAATGGCTGTTATTTGATATTGTATTGTAGTAATACTCTTTCTAATAAATGTGAAATACCTGCACATGTGCATTCAGATTATTGGGGTCCCGTGGGTCCATGCTAGGTCCTCCTTCCCTTGGCATTTTGAACGTTGCTTTCTGGTTTAAACAAATAAAGAATCCAAATATATTCGTTTAACGTTTATCTACTAGAATTCCGCGTTAAGAAATGAAAGTAAGTTTTTCTTATCTGCACATATAAAACAAAAGGCAGTAGTCCGCGCCAATGAACAGCATAGAAACGGTTTAACAATGCCTTAGCCCTTTCCATGTTAATCCGGATATGTCTTGTTTTCAATAGTATAGAAACAGAAAAGCTGCTGATCAGGATCTACACTTTTTCAAGTTTGATTGCAAATATATGCTAATAATTGGAATCCTGTAAATCAATTGGAAATTTTGGATGAGAGTGTTGTATATAAAATATGTACAGCATGGTAAAGGTCACGAGAACTCTTTTGTTCTTATTAGTCAATGCGCGGCGAAGATTTAGACCAGTTTGGACAAAAAACGCTGTCATATCAGATCAGATCAGGGCCCGGAATTACAATGCCTCCTTAAAGTTAAGGAAGGCTTAAGTTAAGTATTGATATTTCAACATGCTATATTAAATGCTAAATAAATTGCCTGGATCGATGCAGTATCGAAAAAAGAAATTTTTTTTTATTCTTATCAGTTTAAATTGTTATTTTTTTGCATCCTGAAAAATCAGTATTTAACTTAAGTCTTCCTTAGATCTAAGATGGCGTTGTAATTTCGAGTCCAGATATCCGCTTTATGAGAAACCATGCTTCACTCTGCTTTATGGGAAGCTATGCTTTACTCTGCTTTATGGGAAGCTATGCTTTACTCGCTGCTTTATTGGAAGCTTTGCTTGGCGTTGTAATTTCGAGTCCAGATATCCGCTTTATGAGAAACCATGCTTCACTCTGCTTTATGGGAAGTTATGCTTCATACTCCGCTTTATGGGAAGCATATACTCACTTTCCGCTTTATGGGTAGTACAGCGTAACTCTCAACTTTGTGGGAAGCATAGCTTCACTCTCCTCTTTCTTTCTTTCTTTCTTTCTTTCTTTCTTTCTTTCTTTCTTTCTTTCTTTCTCTATATACTGGCAGACTCTCTTTCGAGTATTATCCACAGGTGTATTTGTACACTCCGTGTTGCAGGATGAATGCCTACAAGTAACCATATCTAAATTACCGTAGGGTTCTTTAACCTGCACAGGGGGTGACTTTCCCTGCACAGGGGACATCCAGTTAACGTCCCGATCAGAAGGACGATGCACTTATCTAGCGTCATCCCTGCAAATGACACTAGAGAAAGCGTATTCGGACACCGACATTTTTCTCGTCGCGAGCGCGAATCGAACCTGGGACCTCTAACACCAGAGGTAAGTGCCTTACCACTGAGCTACCACGCTTTGTGAGAAGCATAACTTCACTCGCCGCTTTATGGAAAACTATGCTTAACTCTTCGCTTTATGGGAAGCTTTGATTCACTTTCCGCGTTATGAGAGGTACAGCTTCACTCACCGCTTTATGAGAAGCTATGCTTTATTCTCCGCTAAGTGGGAAGCATAGCTTCACCTGTGTTTTGTGGGAAGCTATGCTTTACTCTCTGTTTTATGGAAAGCCTAGCTACACTTGCCGCTTTATGCGAAGCTATACTTTATTCTCCGCTCTATGGGAAGCTATGCTTTACTCTCTGCTGTATGGCAGGCTATGCTTTACTCTCAGCTCTATGGGAAGCTATGCTTTATTTTCTGCTCTATGGGAAGATATTCTTTACTCTACGCTTTATGGGAAGATATGCTTTTACTTTCCGCTCTATGGGAAGCTATGACTTACTCTAGACTTTGTCCTCTCTATGGGAAAGTATACTGTACTATATGCTATATGGGAAGCTCTACTTCACTCCCCGCTTGATGGGAAGCTATGCTTTACTATCCGCTCTATGGGAAGCTATGCTTTACTCTCTGCTTTGTGGGAAGCAATGTTTTACTCTCCACTTTATTGAACGCGATGCTGTACTGTCTGCTTTATGGGAAAGTATGCTTTACTCTCCACCTATGGGAATCTATGCTTTACTCTCCGCTCTGTGGGAAGCTATGCTTTACTCTCTGCTTTATGGGTAGCTACGCTTCACTCTCCGTTTTATGGGGAGCTATACTTTACTCTCCGCTCTATGGGAAGCTATCCTTTACTCTCCGATTTATGGGAAGCTACGCTTTACTCTCTGCTTAATGGGAAGCTACGCTTCACTCTCCACTTTATGGGAAGCTATCCTTTACTCTCTGATTTATGGGAAGCTATGCTTTACTTCCGCTTTATGGTAAGCGATGCTATACTTTCTGCTTTATGGGAAGCAATGTTTTACTCTCCGCTTTATTGGACGCCATGCTTTACTGTCTGTTTTATGGGAAGCTATACTTTACTCTCCGCTCTACGGGAAGCTACTCTCTGCTTGCTAAGAAGCTATGCTTTACTCCCCGCTTGATTGGAAGCGATGCTTTACATTCTGTTTTATGGGAAGCTATGCTTTACTCTCTGCTTTATGGGGAGCTATGCTATACTATCCGCTTTATTGGAAGCGATGCTTTACTCCCTGTTTAATCGGAAGCTATACTTCACTCTCTGCTCTATGGAAAGCTATGCTTTACTCTGTGCTTTATATGGGAAGCTATGCTTTACATTCCGCTTATTGGAAGTGATGATTTACTCTCTGTTTTATGGAAAGCTATGCTATACTTTCTACTTTATGGGAAGCTATTTTTTTCTCCGCTGTATGGGAAGTCATGCTTTACTCTCTGTTATATGAGAATCTATGCTTTGCTCTCAGCTCTATGGGAAGCTATGCTTCACTCTCTGCTTTATGGGTAGCTATGCTTTACTCTCCGCTTTATGGGAAGCTATGCTTCACTCTCCGCTTAATTTGAAGCTGACGTCTCGAGGTAATGATTTTCCTTTCATGCTTAACTCAACTGAGTATGAAATTGATACTGCTGATAACTGTAAAATTCCAACCGTTACGATTGTTAACATTTTAACATTTATTAGTAGGATAAATGCACTATTAGGAGAATATTAAAGCAAAAAAAATATCTTTATTATTCAGCATGTTAGCTTTTTAAATTGCATGTTGAGTTGAGATGAGCATGAAAAAATAACCTCATTGAGAGGACTAAATATTGCATGAGTTGATGACCAGGCTGTGTGTGTCTAGTAAAATAGCTATGCGTATTAAAGTCAAACTTTCAATATTATATCTTATTTTGCAATTGTGCAGACAACATTACATCTTTCCTGGTGAAAACATCAAAGATAAAATTTCGCATGGCGTGGCTCATTTGAAACAAGGCGATCAGTTTCGCGCAGCATTCACCGAGCGTGTCAGATTTACAAAGAGAACGAGAGTCGTGTTACCTCCAACGCAACAACTTCACAATGGAGGAAATAATCACTACGTGAACAAAGTAATCTGGCCCCGAGGTTTTAAAGCTTGTGTCATGCTCAACTGACTTGAGCATGAACCTGGCCTCGAGGTTATAAGACTTAAGTTCATTCTCAAACTCAAAATAAAGTGCAATGATTACTTGCCTGTCCACACCGTATTACAGTGAAATGTTGCCATACGTATAAGACTTTCATCACATTGAACAGATCTTCTTGCACACTGGATATGTACATCTGAAATTTTACCCTGGGAGAGAAATTCGTATCTTACCCATGTAATCTTAACCAGGCTGTCGCGTGAGGGCTGCACGTTAGTTGTATTCGAACGCATGCATATGGTCGTCAAATGACGTCGATGTTCAGTCAAAGTGACGTCATCATGTGATAATGTATATCGGCCTATTCAGGGACTTCTGGAAGCTTATTCTAAAATAAACAGTCAATGGTGAGCAAGAAAAAGAATCCATTATTTCTGTGAGGGTAAGATAGAAAAATCCGTCCCTCAGGATCACATTTGGTTATCACTTTGCAAGCCTTGTGATGCCAAACAATCATCACTGGGATGGATATTTCTGTCCCACCCTCCCTCACAGTCACAATACTTATAACCTGAGGACAATATATATCTAAGATCAAAATGTTCCAGTCATCCAAATCATATATTAAACAGCGTGATAATGAATTTATTAGTTGAAGTAAGGACCTCGGACAGTCTCCTATTCAATTTGTCCAAATTGTGAGAGCCTGTGGCTAGGATAACAAATAATTGACAACTGTATGTGTGTGCTTAAACCTGACATTTAATGCACCTAACAAAATGAAGTATATTGAAAATATTGCATATGAATGCCAGGACTTTTGGAAATTTGGGGTGGGAGTATTGTTCCCATTTTTTCAGAAATCGTAAGTTTTGTCAGGTATTTATCTAAATACATGGAAATATGATGTTTGCAGCATAAAACCAGAGACGAAAGGGATGCTTTGGCATAGAAATCGGGTCTAGAAGGTCTCATTGCTCTTGGTAAATAAAACTGCTGTCCATAACTTTTGACTATTGCCTGTAAATGACTTGCACACATATTATACCTGTGTTGTTTCTAGTTAAATCAGTCGGACCTGTTCACTGAGGTGTATCATATTTACATAATGTATGCATGTCATTGTCAATGGATATTAAGCTTCAGGATTGTACAAAATTAGCGACTAATTAGTTTTTATAATCAGTTGTTTTTAAGCATTTTGATAGCCTTCCCCCTTTGACCAAGCATGCCAGTTTGTATGGTGTGTGTAATGTAAAACTACAACTGTATGCGCAAGGATTAGCTTAGTCAAGGAGGGGGAAAGCACATATAAACTTTTTCCTATTTCCTATATGTTGAAAACCAAAAACAGAGTTTTCAAAGTAGAGAGAAAGGCAAAGATCAGAAATGGATACAATCAAGTACCACACCTGACCTTGGACACCATTTGGAAAAGTGACAAAACACATACAAGAAAGCACAAGAAACAAGACAAATAAGAAGTTAACCCTTTTCCAGCAGGTGATCACAAGGCTGCAAGGAACAGACAAGACAGCATATAACAAAGACAAAGATGAAACTCAACAAAAATGATCCATAAAAGAAGCACCGCCTATGAACCTTTTTTTCCATCCGACCTTGTTCAATGAGAAACCTTTTTGCAGATAATCCAAGGGCTGAACCTACTATCTTTTCCATGAAAACAAATCTCCATTTCGTGTTTTTATATATATATTTATGTTAGGGTACGAATATTATCCTGAGATCTTTGTACAGTAATAGAGATTGAAGACGTTTTCGTCTTCTATCGTATATGTACGGTACAAGTCCGTGCTGTAAGGCTATTTTAGGGTATAGAAAGTTATATAAAGGTGTGTGAATCATGCTTCACGTGAAATTGAAGCTCGTTAGGTTTATATAGGGTTGGAAGGGTGCGAAAAGGTCAATCGAGGCAAGGCAGATACTTAGAGCGTTTCTGTGATTTCTTCCACACCCCTCCCATCCACTGGTTAGTGTTAATCGTTCATTAAATTGATTCCCTATATTAGGGATTTTACACATTTGTGGTTGAAGATTTAAACGTATCTAGATCGCATAGTAGGCCGAGTAAAGACATCGCACGGTGCTACGGTGTCTGTTCATGGTTTACAATAATTTCATAAATAAAATTAAATTTAAATTCATGAAGAACATTATAGAAAAGTTTTTAAAATAAAAGATTTTGATTATTATCCCCTGTGATATAAAGAACTTCTAGCGATAAGGCGTATATGTTCCCTAGTTGACATGATTACAAACACAAAATTTTCAAATTGCCCTAATGATTTTAAAATTGGTGTAGTTTGGCAGTAAAATATGCAAAGCAGGCAACAAAATACGTTTCAAAGTGATTCGCCATTTACAATACCGTAAAAACGTGCACTTTCTACTCCCACCCCTCATATTACGTCTTTATAATGGGTGCCGTTTAGGCCAAACTTTGAGTAAATGCATTGCTGGTTTTAAAAAAGTAAAAGTGCTAAAATGTTAAAGCTGCATAGTCTGTAACTTTTGATCTTCTAATTTTAAAAATAATGTTTTTATTTTTCAAGAACACAGTAAAAATACTCAAATTCAGGTAAACATTTAACTATTTTCGTAAATCTTAACAAGGTATCACTATCAAAACAACTGCATTTATGTTAAAATTCAACGGTCTAGAATTATTGGAGAGACGCAAATAATTGCCAACAAGAGAAAAACACACCTATTTGATGAGATTATTCACTTTTCCGTGCAGTTTTCAGCTGTACTGAACATTTTTATTGTGAAAACATAGCTTAATTCTACTTTTACAAATGATTTAGAAAGAAAATACTTTTTTTTCGAAAAATGTTCATAGTTACAGAGTATGCAGCTTTAAGGATAGGTGTGCTCTTCATTTCCAAAACATTACCGTATTCCTTCTGCGCATGCGTACGAAATATATCTAAAATTGTGTCGTTTGTCATTAGAAAGATGAAATTGGTGTCTTTCAGTTTGTTTTTAGATGCTTTCCCCCCTAGACCCAAAATGCCCTTTGCATATGATGTTAATGTTTATAGCGACATGTCGTTGTCCAAAGGGCATCATGGGTCTAGGGGGGAAAGCATCTAAAATAAACTGAAAGACACCATTTTCATCTTTCCAATGACAAACGTCACAATTTTAGGTGAATTTCGTACGCATGCGCAGAAGGACTACGGTACTTTGGGGGAAATGAAGAGCCTTCCTATCCTTAACATTTTAGCACGTTAACTTTTTTATAACTAGCAATGCATTTACTCAAAATCTGGTCTAAACGGCACCCAGTATAAGACGTAAAATGAGGGATGGGAGTGGAAAGTGCACGTTTTCACGGTATTGTAAATGGTGAATCGCTTTGAAACGTATTTTGTTGCTTACTATGCATATTTTGCTGCTGATCTACACCAATTTTAAAAACATTAGGGCAATTTGAAAATTTGGTGTTTGTAATCATGTCAACTAGGGAAAATATACGACTTATCGCTAGAAGTTCTTGATTGAATTCTTCGGTTCTACAAAAATGAAGTAAGAGAACTGAATATCAAGATGTGGTTATTTAGAAATCAGGTAGATCAAGTTAAGGTACCGTTCTGAGCTATGTTATCTGATCATTATCTACACTGATGCCATTATGTCACATATTCAATTCATTCAGTGTACTGCTATAGTTAAATTATTAAAGTTTTAAAGCTGTCCTTAAAATTGAGACCTTTTGGGTTTTCTCATTATTGTGCTATTGGGGCATGTTTTGACTTTGTTGTTTTTCAGTCTTTTTCAGACATCACTACTTATATCTAGAGAGAGTGGTTTTCTGAGTGTTATTGTGCCGTGTTAGTGATGGGTTCTGAACTGTGGACTGCTCTGGGAGCTTAAGTCTTAAAGAATTCAAGTGTTTGTGTTAAGAGACGATGGCCTTCCCACTTAATTCTATACAGTGGATATTATAGAACCTCATCAGATTGGAAGATGTGAGATTGATTGTAATTATATATTTAATAAAGTTAGATACGCTCGGGTCTGCGCATGCCACTACAAACACAATATTAGTTGTTGTCTTATTTATCTAAATAAATAAGTGTCGCCCTTCTAGGATATTAAGTTTAGATAATAAATAATTTATGTTTGGCTGAAAAGAATGAAAGAAAACATAAGGCCATTTCTATGGGAAAGTCTTTATAAAGACTGTCCGAGGTCCTTTACAAAACCGTATAAACATTAAGGTAATATTTCTCGATGTCCACATTTTTACAGTTATTTTTCTCTTTTGAATATTTCTATAAATGTGATAAATGGTATCATGGAATACGTAATAATGATAATATGAAACAGAATGTAAGGAAAGTAAGTAAGGGTGCAAAGATCAGGAATCGATACAATCAAGTACCACACCTGAACCAGGATACCAATGCGAAAGTGACAAATTCACAGTTAGCCACCACAAACGAGAGCCAAGAGGTCAGCCCTTTTCCCAGCAGGTGACCACAAATCACATATAAACAGATGCGCACAAAGTTATAGCAAACACAAGACGGAAAAATATAAAAGATCCACAAAAGAAGTCCCTCCTTGGAACGGTCAGTAAAATATTTTACTGGAGGGCTTAAACCTGTTTAACGGCGCCAACCTCCCCCTTAACTCAGATGTGGATCAAGACACATAGATATTTGTTTTGCATGAAAGCCCTCTAACTTATCAATGCATCATCTCCTAAAACATATAAATCAACGTATAACAAGGAGATAAAGCAAAGATAAGGACTCAACAGTAAATAAAACTGAATACCGGGGCAAAAGAAATCCAATAGGTAAACCCCGGTGGGCTCGACAAACAGCCAAAGCATCAGGCCCCCACGACCTAATCAATAGAAAGTCTGAACCATCATAGAGTCTGAAGTCCGACCCACCAGCGTGCAATTAAAGAGGAAAGCAAAGTTGCCAACCGTGATTGGGTTGACCACCAAGCATGCAGTCTGTTGCAATGCAGTAATGTTATAGCCTATGGGAAATTATTTTATGAACTGTGCTGAAAAAATATTAGAGCCAACAATCTTCTTCAACTTATACACCAAGTCACCATAGAAATCAGGTTCCTAAAGTCATTGGCGCAAGAGAGATTTAAGTCCCACTTGGAATTTAGAAATCAAATCATAGTACATGTATCGTCTTTAAAATTTAGAAAAGGTTTTGCGAAGTTTATGATACCGATAGTCTTGCTTAAGAAGCTTCCGAGTTAACAATTTATTGTGAGTGTTGAAGTCAGCAACACAGCTAGATGCTCTAGCAAAACGAATGGGCTGAGAGATATAGACTCCATAGGATGTAGAGCGAGGAACATCACCATCTAAAAATGGGAAATTGACGATTTCAAAATCAAAGTCGTCACGTTTATCATAAATTTTGGTAGAAACAATATCATTAGAAATAGACAAATTCAAGTCTAAAAATGCGGCTTTGGTATCAGAGGTATTGGCTTTATTAAGTTGGAGCTCTGAAGTGTATATTGGACTTAGATAAGGGACACGTTTGATTCTAATGAGGGATCCCTTTTTACCGACTGTAATGCCACGACATATTCCTACGGAACATCTTTAATAAACATTTCACCCCTTTCCGACTATTACTGACGTTGTCTTCTTGTCATTTCCACCTTTCTGCTGGATACATGCAGTTGCTAATTTTATTATTCAAAAGTTAACTGTACTTTGGTTTTTCCTGACGTTAATCTATTTAATTATGGCCCAGCCTTGATCTCCTTTTCGCTGCATAAGGAAGTAGTATCTACAACAGCATAGAGGTGTGATTCAATGTCCGTCGCCACACGGTTTCTTAGTAGATACACCTTGATTTATTAGCAGCCCTCCCCCGCCACCCCCTTCCCCTTACACATCGAAGTTGGTACACATACACCTGTACTCAGATGTAGGGATATAGCATGGAGACTCTATTGGTCCGATATTTCAGCTTGGACACAGCATGTCTCGAGATTCGATATGTTGACCGTATTTGGTTATATGATTTCCATGCAACTCGCCATTTGTCATGCTTGCTGTCTTTCTTGCAGAAGGGGTCAGGAATTTTTGGGTGCATATATACTAAATCCACATTCATTTACTCGAAGGTTGGATGCGCTAATGTGAAGCTATCAAATATCGATAATAAATAAAAAATTGGACCATCACATCTGAGGCACTTTGTTCACTGAAATGGTGTTGAGGAACATTTAAAGGAGAATTTAAAGGGCTTGATTTGAATATATGAACGGGGATACTTATGGTTGCGTTTTAGGGTTAAGACTTACACTGATAAGCATACTGAACTTACTTTAAGGATTACATGTTCTTATACCCTTAAGTTCAAAAGGAAAGAGACGTACATGCTTTCAGCCCATAGAGACATGAAATGTGCTAATAAGCCGTAAAGCTGTTATTCCTAAACTGAATTTCCTAATGTTTTATTGCACCAAGTTTGTATGTGAACTCCTTTTCCCTATAAAAGGAATTTCATTTAAAAAAAAAAACAACAACATTCTATTCGGTTTGTCAGAAGCAATTATCGTAATCGTTTCTTTTATTAAAGTTTGTTATTTCCTAAATAGACTGGCCCCCATCTAACTGATAATTTTAAAAAAAAAATCTGCAACTTAAAAACACACTTTTAACTTGAGTCTCTGAAGGGAGATTATATCAGAGAAAAGTTTGGTACAGTAGGAGTAGTTTACCTTAAACTCAGGGCCTGAAAGCAAACACACATATGTTATTTCCTAAACAAACACCTAAACTCATGAAAATTGAGAATCTGGACCGTACATCACAAGCAGTGCGTTACAGTGTGTTTTTTGAGTAAGATGTTTTATATTACATGTGAGTTGCCTGCGGAAGATTCACATAAAATATTTAACTGTATTCGGCAATAAAATCTGCCACAGGTGGAAACTTTCAAGGCGTCCTCAATTTTCTTGATATTTCATGTAATAATTATTATTGTCAGTGAATAATTCACATGAAATATTTTAAGTCGTGAATATGTACATATTAACAACTGCATTCATCTCCTCTATGTTACGGGTGTAATTAAGTTTATATTTCTTGTGAATCTTCTGCTGGTGATCAACACGAAATGCTGGGGCAGCAGGGGGTACCCCCTCCACCCCCGGGAGGCTAATACATGACTTTTACATTACTTGATTGTTGCGTGATGTATGTTTTGAGATGTCTAGATTACTTTTCTCTTTTCAAGAAATATATGTTCCCTGTCAAATTGAATAATTTAATTTGTTTTTCAGGGTATTTTTATGTGTATCTGGCAGGTTCTTTTGACATATTTAATTTAACTGCAATATAGAGGTCTAAACAAATGAACTGTGCTGGGAATTAGAAATTTTAAATAGACACTGTGCGAGGGCTGTTTGACCCTTTCATAAAGAGGGGAAAATAGACCTTATGTCTGGGCGACATCTAATTCATACAATAAAACAGTAATGATACTAATAAAAAAAAAGATCTTTTGATATAACATTTACTTTCAGGAGTTCTAGTGTAAGTTTCTCTTGTCTGTTTATACCGCTTATCATGTATCAATCGTGGTATCTGGAATTAGTACGTAGATTATGGTCTAAGCAATTATGGCCCTCTAAACATGCCTGATTATATGCTTTTTGAAACATGTGTCCGGAAAATACAGTAGCTTGCACATCCATATGCCCATGATCTGTCCTTGTCCGCCTATTTCACCATTTGGATACAGACATTTCCCAGTGAAAATTAGTCATAAGTGGTTAATAGGTGATGTATCGTTATGTCTCAACAAGCGCATATTATGGGCCTTCTCCTTGTGGGAGGAAACTTGTTTTCTGCACGTAGGAGTCTTCGTTGTCCTTCTTTTTAGAGGAAATAGATTTAGGGAAATTAAATAAGTATTGAGAGATCTGCAGTATTTCTGCAGAATTGTGATTTAAGTTTTCTACATTCTGTTGCTGGTTTTGATTATTTTCCAGTATTTTCATCTCCAAATACTTATATCTATTGAAACATGGTGGTCATTGCTGAATATAGATAACTATTTTCAGCCACTGGCTAGCATGTTTCAATATATAGGGTATACACAGTGTATCTACCTCACTTGTTTAGCTTACGCTGGTGTGGGGACTTTGTCAGTTCTGCTATTATAATTAATTACCTATTAGTTAATGGTATCAGATTTGCTTTTACAAATGGTGAGTGTGAATGAAAAAAAAAGAAAAAGGAAAAAAAAAGAACAAAAATAATTGTAGATATAAAAGTTAACAATTTAATTAGCAAACAGGTTTGTGTCAGGTTAACTACCGTGTTTCAATAATTCTCGTCCTCGCTTCTCCATTTTCCAGTATTTTCATCTCCAAATACTTATATCTATTGAAACATGGTGATCATTGCTGAATATAGATAACTATCTGTTTAAGACCTATATACAGGTGTCCATGAAGCGTGGTAGCTCCGTGGTTAGTGCACTTGCCTCTGTTGATAGAGTTCTCAGCTTCGAGCCCTGCTCACAGCGAAGAAAAGTTTTGGCGTTTGAATACGCTTTCCTAAGTGACATTTGCAGGGATGATACTTAAAGAAGTGCGCCGTCCTTTGGATTAGGACGTTAAACGGATGTCCCCAATGCAGGGAAAGTCACTTCTTGTTCAGGTTAAAAAACCCTAGGATATTAAGATATGGTTACTCCCAGAGGAGTACGTACATCCCTGCTAATAGTGTCTGTGAAGGCATCAGACAGTATAAATAGATAGATAGACTTTACAAAATGAAGTGAAGAAATATCATGATGGAGCCTTACAACAATTTTGTAATCGCTGGTGCAAACGACAACAAATTGAATCTAATGCTTTGGGTTTTTTTAAACTAGATTGATAAAAGAATTGCATCTCATTGTAACAATTTAAATGTCTTTCCACCTAAACCGAAATCTAATATAGACATTTGAAGAAAGGTGTCTAGGAATATCATAGGAAACTAGTAAGTGAGTATGATCAGGAAATACCACAATCACATACCGCAGACAACCCCACTGCACCTTTGTTTGTGTTAGCGACAATAGATAAGGCTGCTAGCAGTTTTGTGGTTATTTGATGGATGTACTACTTTAATGCCCTAAAGCAAAAATTTGGAAGGGCTAACACCTATTAGTATAGCTTGCTTAATGAAAATATGTCATTGATAGGCATTTTCGTAATCTTTTGGACAATATATGTATTAGTTTTGGTTCTTAATTGTGTAGAGAAATGGCAAGTATTCCAATGGGTACCAATTGTGCTCCTCTTATAGGAGATGTATTTTTTTGTTATGAGTAAGTCTTCATATTGTCTCTTACTGACAATAACCAGGCTGATGTTATAGAGGCGTTCAACTCCACTTCAAGATAATCTAGATAACTTACTAAATATTGATAATCCTTATTTTGAACAAATGGTAAGTCAGATATATCCCTTATCCCTATAAAACTTGAGGTAAATAAAGCACATTCTTTTGATGTTGAAGCCCCTTTTTGATTTGGATTTCCATAACTAATGGCATAGTTTCATCAAAAATGTACGACAAACAACATGATTTAAATTTTGAAATAGTTAATTTCCCATTTCTGGATGGAACGTTTCTCGCTCCCCTTCCTATGGTGTAGTGTATATATTTCGCAGGTGCAATATGACGATAATGATGATGACATTGGGTCATGACATTGCATTGTTATATGTTTGTTGACAGGAAATACCATGTACAATATTTGACAACTACACAGGGCTATTCAGATGACTGTACATTTTCATCGCCTGAACAGAATATAGCGTTAAATGATCTGCTTTATGGTTCAAACAGGATTAAATTTTGTTAAAAAGATTTATGTCTTTTAAAAATGTCATAATACTATCAATATGAATGTCGTGGAATAATTGTTTCCAAGTTTTGATTTCTAAATTACTAAAACAAGGCTATCAATATCACAAACGCCATTAAACATTTTTTATTTAATTCTATCAAATACAATGTTGGCTGCAAACTCTTCTGTAACAAGGCATATCAGTTCCAGTTTTTATGAGGATTTGGTATATAAATTTAAAACAAAATATCTTTGGGAATCCTTCTATTCCTGAGCAAATCAAAAAGATCATAGATCAGATGTTATGCGACAGTCTGCATGTCAGGTTATAAATCCATCATGATTCATAGCTATGGTTTCCTGTTTTTTAATTGCAATACGGTGGGTCAGACTTCAGAGTAATTGAAGAACCTGGCCAATAACTAACATCTGCTTGTCAACACCTGATGTTTGTCTTTGACTGCACCCACCGTGGTTGACCTGGAGGTTTTCTTTAGCTCTGACTGACTGTTAGATGAGAGCCCTTTTCTTTTCTTTGGGCCTCGTCGCGAGAAAACCTGTCTTCGGAGCCGCGCAGTCTGATCAGCGCCTTTGTTATTCGCTGTTTGGAAAGCTCCATATCTAAGCTTGCTATGAGCGAAATTTCGATTTTCTAGCTAGTCTCTTTAGCTGTGCAGACTGGTTTGAGCCTCACTTTGTCGGAGGCCACGAAGACAGGTTTTCTCGCGACGAGGCCTATTTCATCACAGTATATTGTTTACCTGTGACGAAACATCGGAGCCGCGACATGTGATTTCAAACAATGTGGCATTTTGACAAGTGTAGATTCAGACAAGCATGTACAGCCTCCTTTTAAGCTTAGACGCTATAAATGATGTTCTGTCAGTAGCTTAACACTCATTGAATATTTAAGCGACAAGTAAAGACTCTGATCAGACTGCGCGTATGCACAGGCTGATCTGGGGCTTTGCTGGTCGGTCATACCACATTGTTGGAAATCTCATGCGGCGGCTCATTGCAAAAGTTTGAAAGCCTCCACGCGAGCTAAACTAATTTTAGGTTTTGACACCAGCAGAATCTAGTGTGAAGATTTGGCAAGTAGAATTAATTTAAACACCCCACACCCACAGTGGCACCGGCTGATGTCTAATCTAAGGCTGTGGTTCTATTGTTGTTGATTCATTGTTTACTGTTACCCATTTGGTCTGTGGTGTTTGTATTTGATCAATGTTTTATTATGCAGTACGTACGTTGTGTCCTTTCTAAGTCTGTAATCATCTTGCTGCGGTATAGAGAGCTGGCTGTTTGTTTTTTCATTAGTTGTCCTCTTGATTGTAAGTGTCCTGTAGCTTGTCAACAGGGAGCCATGGGTTGGTCTTCAGTATGTGATTTTTGCATGTCCTGATCATACTCAATATTTTGGCCATTCATCTCTTTAAACTCTTTTCATTCTGATGGATTACCCATTTTCTAAATTATGATAATTTGTTACCATGGAAGTTTGTTCTTATCTTTTCAAACAGCTGCTACCCTGATTAATGAGCTGGATTATGCGTTATTTTTATCTGGGTCCTCATTGTTTGCCAAAGTACCCTTTTCAGGTGTCCAGAAAAAAAACGGGTTAACAAACATGCCAAGCCATTTTGGAGTAGCACATGCATTTGTAACTGGTTCAAAAAGGACAGATCAACAGACAAAAAACTGAATGCTTTTATAAATAAAAATTATAAAATAAAATCCGTAAAAAAATAATTAAAAATGTTATCACAGCTTCATGGGACCAAGATTGTTAGAAATTGCAAGAAAACCTACAAACTGTAAATTTTACGTATTTCAAATTGCTTGCTCTGCTTTTTTTTCATCCAAGATGTTTAGCCAGGTTAAGAAGATAAACATGTACTGATACGTGTCTCGCAATTATGAATCCATCAAAAAGAGAACTAATAAAAGGGAATGCTACATATATTATTTGTTGAATATGTACCACATAACAATATTTAATAATTATAACCTGGCTTCTTCTAATCATAGGGTGTAAATTATCGTACACCTTAAACTTCAATGAAAATTATGTAACTAAAGGGATGATGTATTTGCGTATTTGACATACACCTTTCTTCCTTATTGTTTAAAAAGACAAAACCATTTTGGATTTGCAACACGGTGGTCATACGTTTTGCCAAACACGTCGGACACATCGTCTTTGACGCCAGCTTATGGAACATTATATCATTTTCAAAAAAATGAAAACTATTCCAAACATTCCGTTTAACCAATTGTATGTATTATTAAAGGAAGTAAGGGTGCAAAGATCAGGAATCAATACAATCAAGTACCAAACAATTTTCCAAAACTGCAGCCAATTAGCTTCCACACAGTACATTATTGCCATACTCCATTTACTTGCGCACATGAAAATAAAAACATGACATGGACACATAGTTATGGCATGTCACTGTAATCATGCCATTCTTCTGTGGTGGAAAAGTGCACATTTGAGCCGCAACATGTGATTTCCAACAATGTGGCATTTTGACTAATGTAGACTCAGACGAGCCTGTGCAGCCCCCTTTTAAGCTTAGAAACTCAAAATGATGTTCGGTCAGTAGCTAAACAGTCATAGAATATTCAAGCGACTAGCAAAGGCTCTGATCAGTCTGCGCGTATGCGCAGGCAGGTCTGAGCCTTTGCTGGTCGCACATACCACATTGTTGGAAATCTCATGTTGCGGCTCATTTCAATACACTGGAGAATAAGTTGAGAATACTTTTTCAAATAAAGGTCCATGTGATAATTCAATTTTGCTGATACTTCCTGTGATTGTTTAAAATTTGAAACGTGAACACAATTGCTTAGGTTCCATAGTTCATGCATTTGCAGTTGTAGTGTACTATTAACCCTTTGAGGACTAGAAACCCCTAAATTGGTAATATGGCAAACAGTGAAGACCCAGATGAAATATGGCGGCATTTCATCAGGGTTTGCACTGTTTGCTAAGACAAAATAAAAATACAATATACGAGGGGGGTTCAATATGTAATGAAAACGGCCCAGTATATCCCAAAGTTTTATATTTACACACTTCATAATTTATTTTCTTAAAAGATCTGTTTCTTGGCTAAATAAATGTAAAATTGCAGTTGTCGAGCTCCTTACCTAATTTACACAAGCCACTTTCAAGATAGGGTACTTAAGTACACTGCGATATGAAATAAAACAATGTTTTCAAAAGCAAATAACTACATGAACGAGGGGTGTTTTCAGTCTGCTCCTGTGTGTGGTAAATATCCATATATTGGTGAGTTATACCTGCAAATTTTTTTGATATTGCTTTATACTCTTTGAAATACTGTGGCTGTCATTTTGGTTAAAGTCCTCCTGATGCTACATTTTCTGGCATTCCTTTGACAGAGTCGTTTTTGCGTGAACGAATACATAGCGAAAATTTATACGAAAATCATTGGGTCGCTTTGATGTTCATTTGCAAGAATTACAGCCGATTTTAACATTTCCATATTTAATCTCACTCAAAAAGTACCCCCACGTACGTCATTTGAAATAAGAAAATCACTTAAAAGAATGCCATCTCTGGCTTACCCTGAAATGGATCAGACAAAATACCGCGTTTCATCGATGTTTGCATTCGGATGCATTATTTGGACATTGTTTCACATATTTACATGTACATAATCTGGCTGGCTAATTTCAGACAATAAAAATATAGGAAACAAAAGTGATATACCACTCAGATGAGATACTCCTAGATATTGGTTTCAGTTTAACTGGTCTGCTGTCTATGCACTGTGTGTATTGAAACTTCGATACAATCAAAATTGTCCTTTCCTGGTACAAAGCCACATTTCCGATTTTCAAGAACCGCGCGTATTTTAGTGTAACGTCCATCCCTTGTAACGACGTCAACGTAAGAGGGGGTAACGTAATAAAACCGTTTGCACGAGAAATCGGTAGCGTTCAAAATTTCTATCGTTATAGCAGATAAAGGGGAAATGAGTCAGAAAACTATGGAAATGTGATTCATGCATGTTAAATGTTTGTTTTAGAAAATACAGCATGCCTTTCTACCTTTGTTTAAATGAGTCTTTACAATTCGGAGGAAATATATGCAGTGTATATTAGTTAGCTTTTTAAAATGTGTGTAACTTATTAAATTTGGAAAGATAAAATAATGTTTCATGCACCATTTTAACGGCGACGCTTTTATCTTTCGTTTGGCATATGGCATAAGATCCTAACGCGCGTTTGTGGATGGAGTTATGAATGGGTTTTCATTACATATTGAACCCCTTCGTATTATTTTGGAAAGTATAACCTGTAACCCTTCAATATATGCAATGGGACATCCTGACTAAACTGTATCAAACGTTATGGAAAATTTCATTGGTCTTAAAAGGGGTAATATGGACATTTACCGACTTTAACAATGCAATGATAACTTGAGAATAAATAGAAAGATTGTGTAGATAGTGAGCTCTAATTTTATTGAAATAATATAAAATATCTTTTATACAGCTAAGCAACTTTTAAACCTTGACACTTGAGAGTCCTAATAAACCTAATACAATATAGCTTTGTTTGTTTGCTTTGATGCTTTACGCCCCAGTCAACAATTGTTCAATCATGTCGGGACGGTTTCTTGTCTTCCTGGGTTGAACCAGTACTAAGTAACGGATAAGAAGAATTTAGCTTTACTTCTCTCAGTAAAAATAACAGGTCAGGTCCAATGCTTGAGTTTTATTCCTGGTGTGGATAAATCCAATGAATACAATCAATATACTTTCGGTGGAAACCCGCAAAATTAATTTTTGACCATCCATTAAAACATAAAAAAAATCTCACATGAATGGACATCTGGATGATGCAATATCTTTTCGACACTGAAACAATAGGTTCAAATAAGTATCTTGAATTATTAGAAATAGTCTAACAATTAGTTTAGCAGCTATAATTGATTTTATTCCTGACAGTTATTCTAACTCCACGTAGGATACACCTAAATTAAGAGAGGATACGCCAATAACATGTCCGATAAGACACTCCAACAATATCACAGCTTTTAGATATAACAGTTATAAACACTAAGATCTTGTTATCTTGATCCTACTGCAGCAAGAACCCATTGCTTCAAAGCATGGTGCCACACATGCATCGAGGATGATTCTATAGAACTTCGTGCAGCATCCGCAAGAGATAGAAAGGTCTCGCATCATAGGGGTCCAACACCACACGTGGTTGAAGGTCAACATGGCGAACTCGCAGCCCCATTCCAGAGCGATACAGATACCACAGAGAAGGGTCATGAGTTTGTAGCAGCAGTTCTTGCCACATTCGAAGCAGGAATAAGCGTTTCTCCACACACAGTCCGCGGATTGTACACCTTCAGGTTCCCCAAATACATCATCAAAATTGACCTGAAAACAGTAAATATACTCGTGTATGTCATAATATTGGGCTGCGACGTGAAATAAAAGCTGCCATTATCGGCCCACCATTTGGATAGCATTTCACTGGCTGTCCAATGGTGGTAATGGCCCACCATTTGGATAGCATTTCACTGGCTGTCCAATGGTGGCCCGACATTGCATGCTAGTTGGTAATCTGTCTTTAGGGTTTCTGACCGGATTGGAATCAAACCAGACTGCTCAGCTACAGAGACTAGCAAAAATATTGAAATTTTGCATGTGGCAAGTGTAGTTATTATACTTTCAAGAAAGTGAATAAAATGTAACAAAGGCGCTAATCAGAAGGTTTTCGCATACAAAAAAGTCAGGTTTTCTCGCGTAGATTCCCATACATTATATACTCAACAAAAAAAGTTATGGAAATTGTGTTTGAGGGGCTATGACAAAAGATCTAAAACATTTAAAGACTTTTGAATTTTACAATATAATATAATGTGACCATTTTTCCTTATAATGACGCTCTAACTGGGTCTGTGGCGCCAATACCAGCTTAGTAAATTCATTTCAAAGTTGACTGCTCTTCACTCCATTTTTCGCAAAAATTCAATTTACGGAGCAAACATAGGTTTTCATACATTAACGTTCGCCAGGTCCCTCGGGAAATGGACATGTTTAAAACCTAGGACGACAGATCAGGTACTTATAGAGGGGACATTTGATCAGTCCATTGTACATGGATGAGGTGTTGAGGTGTTGAGGTCTGTTGTCCTGTTTTCTTGTGCGAAAACCAGTGACAGCACCAGGCCTAGGATGACAATACCAGAACACATCTCACTAGAAGCACGTGCGCATTGACTGGTCAGTTCGCTCATCAGACATGTATACAATTTTAACTTGTCCATGACATTTTTGGACAGAGGGAAGGTCCAACGCATAATAATGGCATCAAGAAACTCCCAGCCCCTCGATGCAGTGTAGTAGGAGGTATTGATGCTGATCCCTCAGTACCAAATCACCAATATTCAGAGTATGCGAAACCAGTGCTAGTCCTAATTTGATGCTTACTTGGGACACACTCGATACTGATGAAGGCATTCTCATCTTCGAAATGTGATTTTTAGAGCTATCAAGTTAAGTTCATGAGACATTCAAAGGAATTGCATTTCAAGTTTTGAAAACTTACATGTTTTTATGTGTTTATGAGGGAATACTCTGTAGTCATTTTTGCGAAAAACGACTTTGACCCCTTGGTTACTTGACACTGTGCCACAACAAAGATATTGGTGCTAGCAAACTAAAGTAAACATTTTTCTTAACCGATGACATGTATCTAAACAAATAAATAAAAATTGAATAATTCGTTGCTTTGGTTTTCTTATGTTGCATGTTTTTTTGAGATTTCCTTAACTTTTTTTGTTGAGTATATATAACAACCAATGCACAGAGTAGGGCCATTCTGCCCGCTGTCTAGATGGCGAGTCTGTGAGTGTGGCATTTCTTGGGCATGCTCAATTTCTGTTTTTACAACTACTGTCCTGCCAGCCAAGATTGATAGTGACGTAATGTTTTGTTTACAAAGTGATCAGGGACTTATAATCGATAGATCACTTGTGTATGAATCCTAGCCGCAGGATAGGTTTAAAACACAAGTGATCTATCGATTCGCGTTAGTTTAAGTGGTGTGTACAAGTTGTTTTACTAAAAATTGTAAATAATACATGACGTCGCTGTCCGCGGTTTAAATCATTCGACTTTGTCTCTGGCACCATCATGGAAAAGAAAACTGTTAGTTTACGACCTTCTCGTTGTTTAGTCAGGGGCGCTCGGGACTCCCGTGCGACTTTGATGCCGATTTATGGTGACCTATACCAAATCAAACTTTAGGAGATAACTAATGAAAATCACCTGGTCACCCATCTGGGTTTCACGTCTGGACGTCATTATGACGTCATCAAAATAGCGTATATTGTATCAGTGCAATTTAAACGGTATGTCCATTGTAGTATATGGGAATCAGGGCGTTCTTGCATTTTGTGTGCCAATTTCAGTCGAAATGCACCAAATTTATTCTTAGGGGGTAAATAATTTAAATTAACATGTCGCCCATATTGTCTTCGCATCAGAAGAAAAAGATGACGTCATTGAAATGACGCCTAATATGGAAATACCACATATATATGCAGTTTGTCCATTTCCAACGCTTGGAAATATTCCTTTAATGAACTGGTAACCTTAGCATGACTGAATGCAAACTCTTTTTAATCGTAACTTACAAAATATATTCAGATTTGGTGAAGTCAGTTCGAGGGTGGGACGTAAATGCCGTCACGATTTACGAATAAAAAGACAGTGGAAACAGTGTTTTTGATGTATAACGGAGTAAATATAATCTCTTATGCTTATATATATATATATATATATATATATATATATATATATATATATATATATATATATATATATATATATATATATATATATATATATATATATATATATATATATATATATATATATATATATATAGATGTACTACGACCTTTGACCAATGACCTTTGGGTCTTTATATTTCAAACGATTGATGCAAAATACGTAAAATGAGCCAATCCTACTAGAACATATGTGCATGTCAAAGCTTTTATAGTAAATGTAAATAAACGCCTGAAACCCTTTTTTCTAGAACAACATATCAATATTGTAAATAGAGGCACGCTTCAAAGCTTTTGGTTAACTGTAGCTGCTTATCCTACACCCAAATAAAAGATTGTAGTAATAATCATTTGCATACACTATCAACCAAACTCATTATAGTCCGATTTTGACCACTGAAGGATCAAAAGTTAGAAGAGTCTACTTAGTAGTTCATGATATGGAAATAAGGATAAACCCCTCTACAAGTTACCCATTGTACTGCGATAACACGGGCAATAGAAAACTGTTACAATCTGATTTATTTTTCGCATGCTACTACTTGTCTTCAAAGGTCAAAATCGGACAATAAGGCATTCTTGTTGATACGGCTATAGAAATACCTGAATCCACATGAAAATAGTTGTTCAAAAGGCATAAGCATATTGATCACTGGCAATAGTTTACATGAGTCCTCTTCTGCTCAACAGCAATACAAATCAGTACAATATAAATGATTCGCTTTGTAATTACACCGAGATGTTTCGCATACAGACATGCTGCAACCACATTTTATCAGCTGCAGAGGGGTTTGGGGGTGGGGGGGGGGGGGGGGGGGGCAGGAGGCAACATGCGCGGATCCACGAATTTTTGTCAGTTTTATTCAGTCCTCAGCTTATTTTAAAGTTTAAAGAGGGGTTCCAATCGTTTTATTGCTGAGAAAACTATACTTATACTTTACAAAGGATCCAGAGGCCGTCCATTATTTTCCGGGGGGGGGGGGGGGGTCCAACTTTTTTCCAGGGGGGGGGGTCCAAATGCTAATTTTTATAGAAACACGTATATGTACTTGTTATTTTCCAGGGGGAGTGTCCGGACCCCCTATTCCCCTCTGGATCCTGACCTGGGCAATGTCATCATAACGGGACAATATTTATCACAGTCCGGCCTCTAACCATCATTGTCAGGCCTTGATTTGTCAAGATTAATGACAGGTGAGGTTTTCCAAATGATTCACTGATACTGCGCACGTTTGACACCTTCGAGAAACACTACTCTTAGAAGTGGTAGTTCTTGCAATTCAGCTTTTTTTCTCCAAAACATCCACCACCTCAACGCAGTGAGTCAAACAATATCAGTGACTGGCTAATGCAAAGTAAGAAAGACGACAAAGATCAGGAATCGATACAATCAAGTACCACACCTGGCCCAGGATACCAATGGGAAAGTAACAAACTCACAGTTAGACATCACAAACGAGAGCCAAGAGGTCAGGACAATTTACAAATATATTACTCTAGTGCATCCGCCACAGTGCTTTCTAAGGGCACTGAGCCAAGGTGAAAGAATGCTTCGTGGATAGAGTCTCCAGCATAGCTAAATGCCTGCCAATATGATCTGTTGCTCTGTCCTGACATTGAACGAGTTAATACCAGCACCTGAAAGTTTATGGAATTCGATCAGAGCCCTTGTTATGGCATCATGGCACATTGACATCTTTGATAAGTGTCCTGATCTTAGAAACTTGATGATATATGCGCAAGACTGATAAAGAAAATGAAAAATATCAACACTCTGCAATTGTTTTTATATTTTTTTTAAGCGGCGAAAACAAAATTTGCTCCTCTGCAAAACTGGGGGTAGGGTAGTGCATTAGCTCATATAAGACAAAATATTTAAGATAGAAAAGCAAACTTTGGGTTTGTACTCGTCAATTGAGTATATGTTTGTTAAACCTAATCTAAAACAGTTTGAAACCAATTTAGAGCAGTCGTTAAACTAAATGACGATAGCCAAAATTACCACTTTTAAATTATGATTAAGCTCATGTAACGCACATAATACAACATGTAGCCGTATTAATGTTAAACAGCTGTCATATGTAGTAGAGACATCCAGTAATATGCAGACTATTAGAATGTTCATTGATTAGCTAGTTTTAATGTCTGCTTTCTGTACCTCAAACTTCAATTTTCTTTTTCTCAAATTGATAAAATAACATATGTAACAAGCTGATACAGGCTAACACCCATGCTTACAGTGTGCAAACATCTCCTATTCGATGCGCCCTAAATCGGTACATACGATAGAATATGTCTTAAAGGGTTTGGGATGGAGCAGGTCATTACTCAGCTTGCAGTCAAAATCTTGTTTGGTGATTATTCTGGTTTTTATGATATGAGGAGGACAATTATTTTACCAGAGAAGCAGAAATAATAAACGATATTGTACATGTATATGACTTGGATAAGGATTGGTTTAGAATATTTACATTAGAAAGGGACATTTACTAAATTGTACTGTTTAAATGTGAAAAGATTATTTCCTATGTTCCTTTAGGGTATATCTTTATTTTAGAATTATTCATATTAAGAAATATTGAAAACAAATATTCATAACATCTGTAACAAAGGTACAGGGGCTTAATAATCATCAATACCTAAGATTTAGGCACCAGAGGCTAGAGATTTTAGCTAGGAAAACATGCGATATATATTCAATTTTTCCTGAAACATCATTTCTTACATCAAGTCAATGTCCTTGATCATTTATTATGTCATGTAACATATGTTACAGCCTTTAACAAGTGCTTCAATCTTGTTGTTTAACCTGCAAAATCTATAATTCTTTATGATATGAGCAAGACAATCCCAAAAAATGCAAGATATCCAACAGCAGCAAATGTTTTCATATATTTTACTTAAATGATGCCTACCAAATTCGGCTCCATAAAATTGAGTGTAGCATTGGGTTGTTTTCAAAATTGCTCGTATAAGGCACTTTATTTAAAGTATAAAAGCAGACTTTGGATTTTCTCTAACCCAAATGAGTTTGTTAGTATGAAATAATCAAAACATTTTGGAAAATGCACATATCAGCTAAAAAGTAAATGATATTGGTCACACTTTTCATGTTTAAAGGGTAATCTAATTAAAGTAACGCACATTACACCACAGGAAGCTGTAATTTTGCCCCAAAAGAATTTATATGTAGTTAAAGTAGTCAATATGCAGACCATTCGAGTAATTTAAATAATTAGCCTTCTTTCTGTAGCTCAAACTTTTAATTTTCTTTTTTTTTCTAAATTTAATGTGGTAACATATGTAACAGGCTGTTAGAGACTTACGCCCCGGCGACCATAGTGCGAACATCTATTAAAAGACGCAGCTGGAAATCTTCTTTTAGATAGGATAAGTTTGCGAAATTCCGGAGGGGTAGCAATAACATTCTCAGCCATCAGTCTAAAGATGGCCTGATAAGCAGGGTATTTATAGGAAATCTACGGTATTTTGGATGCAAAATATTGTTATCGAGAAATAATTCATTGTCAAAGTCAGGTAAAGCATTGATGTGACTATCATGTGACTAAAATAATTGATATTATGTTAAAAAAGCGTTCGTGTTGGATAAATATGACCATACCAACACAAACCATAGCTTTTATTAACGAGCAGTTTCTCATTATGGTCGCCATATTTATGACGTCATAACTAGCCTCAGACGCGGATTTGAGATGGGTGACCACCTTTAAATCAAAGGTAAGACTCCATTGAAGGTTTTGATATAGGTCACCATAAATCGGCACACAAATCGCACGGGACCTATTTTTTGTCCCTAAGGGCCCTGACTAGTTCCTAATAATTTTTATTTGCGGTTCGTCGATTAGTGATTCTTGTTGTAAATATTGACTGTTCAGTCTGATGGATTATCTACAATAAGTATAGAATAGTCCATTTTGTATGTTTTGGGGTTGCTGGTCAAAGTTATATAAAATGATGTATTTCTGTCCGTGAGGATCGTTTATCTTAGCAATCTTTTCGCCGAAGTATATGTTAACCAGTATCAAGAATGAAATGTTTTTCCTGACTTGGCAAATTCAGATTAATTTCAAAACACAAATACGTTTTGTTTCTTTTTCCGTTTTATTAAAACACTTCGGTAATTATTTGTACTCTTTCTAAAATGTGTAATACCTGCACGTGAGCATTAAGACTATTGGGGTCCCTATTGTCCATGCTTGGCCCGTCCCTTGCCATTTTGAAAGTTGTTTTCTAATTCAAATACAAAAAATCCAAATAAAATCGCCAAACGTTTATCTGCGTGAGTCCGGGTTAAGAAATGAAAGTTAGTTTTTCTTATCTGCATATATAAAACAAAAGGCAGTAGTCCGCGCCAATGAACACCATAGAAACGGGTCAACAATGCCTTAACCATTTCCATGTTAATCCGGATGAAAGCAGTATAAAGCAGATCAGCTGGCGATTCTACTGATCAGGATCTACACTGTTTTCCAGTCTGCTAGGAAATATATGCTAATAATTGGAATCGTGCAAATTAATTGAAAAACTTGGGGTAGGAGTGTAGTACATACAATATTTCCAGCATGGTAAGGGCTAAGAAAACCCTTTTGATATGTTAGCCAGTGTGTAGTAAAACCGACAAAATGAAGATTTCGAGCACTTTGGGCATACACGCTGTAAGATCAGATGCTTCACTCTTCGCTTTATTGGAAGCTATGCTTCACTCTTCGCATTATGGGAAGCTATGCTTCACTCCGCTTTATGTAAAGCTATGATTTACTCTCCACTAATTGAAGCTAAGCTCTACTCCGCTG
Source organism: Loripinus fragilis (assembly GCA_964019695.1). Lineage (NCBI taxonomy): Eukaryota > Metazoa > Mollusca > Bivalvia > Lucinida > Lucinidae > Loripinus > Loripinus fragilis. The sequence goes on from OZ026520.1 coordinate 10,835,485, forward strand.
TATGGAAAGCTATCCATTGCTTCGCTGTATGGGAAGCTATGCTTCACTCTGCTTTAGGGGAAGCTATGATACACTCTCCGCTTTATGGGAAGTTATGTTTCACTCCACTGTATGGGAAACTATGCTTTACTCTCCGCTTAAATTAAGGAAAGCAAGCTTTACTCTCCATTTTATGAGAAGCTATGCTTTATTACTCTCCGCTTTATGTGAAGCTATGCTTCATTCCGCTTTATGAGAAGCTATGCTTCACTCCGGTAAATGGGAAGCTATGCTTCGCTCCGTTTTATGGATAGCTATGCTTTACTTTGCTTTATGGGAAGCTATGATTTACTCTCCACTTTATGTGAAGCTATGTTTCACTCCGCTTTATGGGGAGCTGTTGTTCACTCTCCGCTTTATGGAAAGCTATGCTTCACTACGCTTTATGGGAAGCTTTGCTTCATTCCGCTTTATGAGAAGCTTTGAATTACTCTCCACTTTATGGAAGATATGCTTTACTTCGCTTTGTGGGCAGCTATGCTTCACTCCGCTTATGGGAAGCTACGATTTATTCTCCACTGTAAGGAAGCTATGCTTCACTGCTGATAAATGCTAAATACCAATTTAACATTTATTAGCAGGATAAATACAGTATTGGAGAATTTTTAAGAAAGAAATATCTTTATCATGTTTATTATTCAGCATTTTAATAGCTTTTATGCGCTGTTGAAATTGCATGTTGAGTTGAGTTGAGCATGAAAAAATAACCTCGAAGAAAGGACTCAATGTTTCTTCATGCGCATAGCATGGGTTGATGCCCAGTATGATCCGAGTCTTCAGTGAGCTCATATGTTATTTTATAGGTTTTTCCATGAGCTTTCTAATATGCTTACACAAAATGCGAAGACAAACATGTACATTTGCGCAGTCTGGATCCGTGTGTGTCTAGTAAAATAGCTATAAGTGTTACAGTCAAACTTTCAATATTATTTTGCAATTGGACAGACAAGATTAAGTCTTTCCTGGTGAAAACATCAAAGATAGATTTTCGCATGACGTGTCTCATTTGAAACAAGGCGATCAGTTTCGCACAACATTCACCGAGCGTGTCAGATTTTCAAAGAGAACGAGAGTCATGTCACCTCCAAAGCAACAACGTCACAATGGAGGAAATAATCACTACGTAAACAAAGTAATCTGGCTCCGAGGTTATAAAACATGTGTCGTGCTCAACTAATATGAGCATGAACCTGGCCTCGAGGTTCATTCTCAAACTCAAAATTAAGCGCAACGATTGGTTGCTTGCGGACCAATCATTGCGCTTTATTTTGAGTTTGAGACTGTACTCAAGTTGTATAACCTCGAGGCCAGGCTCAAAAATGCTTAAATACCAACAACATTTATTAACATGGTAAAACAACATCTGAGAGTTTTAAAGCAAGAAAAACGAGCAGCTGAAATATCATGCTCAGTTCAGCTGAGTATGAAAAATGTATTGTAACTCCGGGCCTGGTTTAGATCCGTCCCAAAATCTGGCTTTAATATTTGATTTTTCATATTCTATTTTAAACCGTCGATAGTAGAATTGTTCGCCCTAGATTCTGCTGTTGTTAAAACTCAGAGCTGTTTTAAAACAAGTAAGTGAGTATGACAAGGGAAATCCAAAATGACACACTGCAGTCCAACTCACGTCACCGTGAGAAGGAAATACAGAACACTGGATACCACGTAACATCAATCAGACCATTAAAGTAAAACGACCAGCTCTCTCATCCTCAGCGAGATGTAAAACAGCCACTTTCAAAAAGATCGAAAATTTGTCTTCCAAACCAATAACGCTTATTGCAGGACAAAAGTATTGTGAAACTCCAAGAGAGCATTCTGCAATACTTTTGACCTTCATTAAGCTACCAGTTGTCATTAAGATCTTTGTTTGTCTATTTTGAGTGGTCCGTTTACACAGCTTTTACTGTAACTGCAAAACTAGTAAGGACACTAAGTACTGCATACCAAAACAAGGATCAAACACAAACGCCGTCAAGACAATGGGAGCAACAATAAACAATAAATCAACAACAATAGAACCAACTCCGTAGAAAGGAAAGCAGTCGAGGTCACTGGGGTGGGTGGGCTTATATCAACTTTACAGGCCATATCTTCGCCCTAGATTCTACTGTTGTCAAAGCACAAAATTTGTTTAGCTCGCGTGGAGGATTCTTAACTTATGTAATATATCGTCACAGGGATATAATCAATTAACATACTGCGATGAAACAAAGAAAAGAGCTCACAACTCACAGTCAATCAGAGCTAACGAAAGCACCTAGTTTAGCGACGGTGGGCCCAGCCAAAAATAGTAAGTGAGTATGATCAGGAAATACCACAATCACAAACCGCGGACAACCCCGTGGCACCGCGAGGAAGAGCCGCTCAACCACCACGAGACACCAGGAATACAAATTAAGCAAAGCAACCAGCTCTCTCTTCCCCATCAAGATAATTGCAATACTAGAATGGACATAAAGTAACGTGCAACAAATCATAGAACAATTACAGACTCCCACAATGGGAGTAACAATAAACATAAAGTCAACAACAACATAACCACCGCCTTAGAACGGACAGCAGCCTAAGCCGCCGGGGGGGGGGGGGCGGGGAGGGGCTTAAATGCATTTTACTGGTACCAAATCTTCGCCCTAGATTCTGCTGTTTTTGAAGTACAAGAAATGTTCAGCTCGCATGGAGGCCATCTAACTAATGCAATGTATCATCATGGAGAAACACTCTAATCAAATTAACACACCATGATGAAGCGAAAGTATGTGCACAAATTACTGGTTAACCGCTTGCTCAAGCCTGCCCAGGAAAAAGTGTGGTTAAGTGAACTGACCGTCCCGCAATGACCATAGCTGTTGACATGGGACGTAAAGCAACAAACAAACAAACAAACAAACAAACACCATGATGAAACAAAGAAAAGGGCTCATGACTCACAGATAGTCAGAGCTAAAGAAAACCTCAAGTTGAGCCACGGTGGGTCCAGCTACAGATAAGCATCAGGTACCAACCCACCGATTAAAGCTTTACGTCAGAGCCGTCATCGAGTCTGAGGCCTGACCCACCGTCGTGCAATTAAAGAGGAAACCATAGCTATAAACCGTGATTGGGTTTAAAACTAGGCATGCAGACAGTCGCATGATATCCAACCCTTTTATAAAGTTTTACTATCTTTTTGAATTGATCACTAAAATTAGGTTTTCCAACAGTTCGTTTGAATTTATAAACTAAATCACCATGAAATATAGGTTCTGATATGCCTTGTTGCAGAAGAGTTGCAGAAAACAAACACCAGGCACCTACCCAACGATGAACGTTTTAGGTAAGGGTCACCATTGAGTCTGTGGCCTGACCCAACGTCGTGCAATTAAAGAAGATAGCATAGCTATAAACTGTGATTGGGTTTATAACCAGGCAGACAGGCTATCGCATAACAGCCATGCTATGTCCCACTTTTTGATAACACTTGATCTTTTTAACAGACCAGAAAAAGAAGGCTATCTCTCTGCAACAGAGTATATCGGGCCTGGCATTTAATGGGAATTTAGTTTATAAATTCAAAAGAATAATTGGAAAAAAGCAAGTGTGTATGATCAGGAAATATCACAATCATATGTGTATAGTGGCATTGCAAAATGGAACCCCGGTTTTATGCCTTTAAGCTCCGAGGGCGGGAATCCACTGCAGCTTAATTTAGTTAGCTGTACTATTTTCATAGTACCATGCCGATGTCGTCTGTTTGTCATCGAAAGATATTAGTAGAGTACTGATAAAATTATGTTTTACAAAAAAAAAATAAAAATAAAAAATAAATGATACGACCTTATGGTATTGACTATACTTAAGGAATCTTCTAACGCATACAGTAAACAATTCAATACAACAACTTAATTATATTAAATATTTTCAATATTCTGTTGTTAAACAAAATTTCAAAATTATTCACATCATTTGTAAAAAAATTAGAACAATAGCTTATGTATTATGCAAAATACAGCTTATTTAATTTGAAAAGGTCAAAATCGAAAGCCACAAAATATGGGAATTAGGCTCAAGTCTGATTCAGTGAGGTTATTTTAATTTCCTTTGTCATGCTAAACAATACAAAAAACGTCATTTGGAATAAGAAATGCATGAAATTCACCGTGGGTCAGACTTCAGACTCCATGACGACTATGGCATAAAACTTTCATCGGTGGGTCAGCGCCTGATGTTTGTCTTTAGCTAGGTCCACTGCGGCTCAACACGAGTTTTTATTTATCTCTGACTGTCGGTGAGTTGAGAGCCATTTTCGTTGTATCCTGGCAGTATGTTTATATATTTGATTGTTTCCCCGTGATACATTGTGATACATTAAATAAGTAAAGAAGCCTCCGCGCAAGCTTAACATTTTTTTCTCGTTTGACATTAGCAGAAACTAGGGAGAATATTTGGCAGTAAAATTAACTTAAGCCCCTAGTGACTTCGGTTGAACGTTCTAAGGCGATGGTTCTGTTGTTAAAGATTCATTGATTGTTTTGCTGGGGTTTATGGCTAGTCCATGTTTTGTTTTGCACTATTTAGTTTCTTCTCGCTGGCAAAGAAAGAGAGCTGGTTGCTTTACTTTAATTGCCTTTTAATGGCATTTGACAGTGTTCTGTGTCTCTTTCTCGCGATGCTGTGGGTTGGTCTACCAGTGTGTGATTGTGGCGATTCCTAGTCATACTCACTTAATTTTTCATGTGATTTGCTGAGTTCAATTCTAAATAATCCCTACCGTAAGCACCATTCGCATGGCTTTGCTGTTAGCTAGCAGGATAACTGTTTTACCATGGTCATCCTGCTACTCTGATCGAAACCAAATCGAGCACATATGCGATGCGATTGTCCTTAATTATCTAATTACATGTGTGCGCATATTGTCTGTACATTTTTATAGATAAAAAATATAGAAATTGGAAGATTTTTTTTATTATATGAATAATAGAATGCAAAGTGACCTACGTTTGAAATAATTCAGAATCATATATCATAAAAATGGAGTACAGTGACAAATTGCTATTCTGTTTTCCGTATTGATTTGTTTAAAAATGGTAAATTTGCGACTTTCGTTTTTTGAAGTTTTTAACTCAAACTTCCATAGTTTCAAAGTTCTGCGCAAGTTGTCTCTTAAAATAACCATTTATTGCCGAAAAACATTGTTCTAAAGTATTCCAAAATATTTTTAAATTCAAAGTTCAAGTTTTTAAGAAAATGCCAAAACAAAAGTGCATGCGTTAGAAGATTCTTTAGATGTATATATATATTATATACAACTTACCTTACGCAAACGGAGCATGCGGAGTTTGCAGTAGATATCACATGACTGACGGTAGATATCATGAGGACTGTGGTAGTATTGTATATAAGCTACAATCCTGCCTCCTGCCACAGAGTAAGGCTGAACATGTCAATGAGATGCTGAGCATGTCAATTTCCCATTTTTAGATGGTGATGTTTCTCGTTCTACATCCTATGGAGTCTATATCTCTCAACTCATTCGTTTTGCTAGAGCATCTAGCTATGTTGCTGACTTCAACACTCGCAATAAATTGTTAACTCAGAAACTTCTTAAACAAGGCTATTGGTATCTTAAACTTCGCAAAACATTTTCAAAATTTTATAGACGATACTATGATTTGATTTTCTAAATTCCAAGTTGGACTTAAATCTCTCTTGCGCCAAGGACTTTCGGAACCTGATTTCTATGGTGACTTGGTGTATAAATTGAAGAAGATTGTTGGTTCTAATAATTTTTCAGCGCAGTTCATTAAAATAATTTCCCATTATAAAAAGATTGGCTACAACATTAATGTATTCCAACAGACTGCATGCTTGGTGGTCAACCCAATCACGGTTGGCAACTTTGCTTTCCTCTTTAATTGCACGCCGGTGGGTCGGACTTCAGACTCTATGATGGTTCTGACTTAAAGACTTATCTATTGATGAGATGGTAGGGGCCTGATGCTTTGGCTGTTTGTCCGGCCCACGGGGGTTTACCTGCTGGATTTCTTCTGCTCCGGTATTCAGTTTTATTTACTGTTGAGTCCTTTTCTTTGCTTTATCTCCTTGTTATATCTTGATTTATATGTTTTAGGAGATGATACATTGAATTTTGATAAGTTAGGGGTCTTTCATGCAAACCAAATATCTATGTGTCTTGATCCACATCTGAATTAAGTGTGAGGTTGGCGCCGTTAAACCGGTTTAAGCCCTCCAGTAAAATACTTTACTGACCGTTCCAAGGCGGTAATTCTTTTGTGGATCTTTTATGTTTTTGTTCTGTCTTGTGTTTGCTATGTCTTTGTGCGCGTCTGTTTATATGTGCTTTGTGGTCACCTGCTGGGAAAGGGCTGACCTCTTGGCTCTCGTTTGTGGTGTCTGCTGTGAGTTTGTCACTTTCCCTTTGGTATCTGGGTCAGGTGTGGTACTTGATTGTATCGATTCCTGATCTTTGCACCCTTACTTACATCAACTGGGGTATTTTCAACCCAATCTTTCATTTCCTGTTTAAAACACATAGTGCCAAAACAAACCTACTATTCATTAGTGTTAAAACATTATTTTAAACTAGCTAGTTAGTGCACATCAACCATGGCTTATCTTAATTACTGTAGACTTGATAATTTGTATACGGCAGTCCATGTATTTACGAATCAAAAATTGTGCAGAATACAAATAGCCTCTGCAAGATTTTCCTTATCATACCGGTTGAACTTATTTGTTAGCAGTATGCTAGCTATCATTGAATAAGCACTCTGCTATCTCGGACTTGGGACCGAGCAGTTTCAGCAGCAATTGACAGCATCTTATACCACAATCACAACCAAAACAGCGACCCTTAAACGTTTTTATGGCCGGCCAAAATCCTCGGGTCATGGCAAAGAGACTATTGTTATAGCCCTGCATAGAGAGATATTTAAGCACGTAATATTTGGCTCAAACGGAATATTTGTAAAGAAATCAAAAGCTGTAACTACATTATCTCATGATAAATTGATACATCAAATAAATTTATTGTAGGTAGGTATTGTAACGTATGATCATGCATTTAAAACACAACTGGGTAAAGCCTGTCTGACACAGAACACCCTTGGACACACGGTTCCTATACGGTATACACGGTTATAGACGGGTTGACTGGTACGAGTATTGAGCTCCAACCGTGCCTAGGGATGAGTTGGTACGATTTTGACTCGAATGTAGCACGAGTATAAGCGAACAAAGCACGGTTTGAACATGATTAGCAAAACGATTTTCATACGATTGTTGTACGGTTCCAAGTACGGTCTTGTACGGTCTGTTATGGCCTTGTACGATTAAACACGACTTTTACTCGATTAACTGGACACTGATTCACAGGGTTTACATACGATCCCACCGACTTTCGTTCAGGTTCGATTCCATAAGATTGGAGTGGACTTCATGTAAAGCCTGTCTGACACAGAATACACGGCTTATACGGTTGGCCATCTGTGTAAACCGTACATACAACCGAACCAACCGTGGCCTTATCCGAGATACACTCGGGACATTCGAGTGTATCCGTGAAAGCCGTGTATGATTTTTAAATCTAAAAAAAAGAGAAGCTAACACGTGTCCCATGTCCGTGTATAATCGTATTCGCGATCGTACAAGACCGTGAGAGACCGTGTTAGACCGTACAATACCACGAGAGACCGTGTGAGACCGTGTGAGACCGTACGAGACCCTATATACAACCGCACATAAAGTCCACTCTATGAGTGAGCTCAAATATATCAATATCGTATATAAAGCCTGTCTGACACAGAACACGATTGGGCACACGGTTCAAATACGGTATACCTGGTTATACATAGGTTGAGTGGTACGAGTATTGAGCTCCAACCGTGCCTGGGGATGAGCTGGTACGATTTAGACTCGAATGTAGCACGAGTATGTACGAACAAAGCACAGATATACTCGATCAAGCAAGGTTTGTCACGGTTTGAACACGATTTGCAAAACGATTTCATACGATTGTTGTATGGTTTCAAGTACGTCTAGCACCGTCTGTTACGGCCTTGTACGATTAAACACGAACGTGTCTTACAGCTGTTAAAAAACATGTTCTCAAGTATTGTGAAAAGGTATATGAGAGATCCTGTAAAACCTATTTTGGTCTATTAAAAATTCAGGTGAAATTTTAGATAAATTTAAAGCTAGAGATTTCAATGCGACCAGTTTGTCTACTTATGATTTTTCTACTCTTTACACTACTTTACCTCATAATTTAATTAAAGATAAACTTATTGATCTTATTGAAAGAACCTTCCAGAGAGAAGGCTCTCCTTACCTTGCATGTAATGACAGAAATGCTTTTTATACTTCAGAAAAACCTAAAAAATATCATACATGGTCGTGCCAAAATATATGTGATGCGCTGACCTTTTTGTTGGACAACATTTTTATTCGATTTAGCACCAAGCTGTATAGACAAGTAGTTGGGATTCCTATGGGCACGAATTGGGCTCCCCTGGTTGCAGATTTATTCCTGTTTTGTTATGAGAGTGACTTTATAATGTCTCTTTCTGATGACAAGCAGGTTGATGTTATTAATGCTTTTAACACTACATCCAGATATTTGGACGATATTTTAAATATTAATAATGTTTATTTTGACAATATGGTTAGTCAAATATACCCTTCAATGCTCAAACTGAATAGAGCCAATACCTCTGATACCGAAGCCGCATTTTTTGACTTGCATTCGTCAATTTCTAATGATATTGTTTCTACCAAAATTTATGATAAACGTGACGACTTCGATTTTGAAATTGTTAATTTCCCATTTCTAGATGGTGATGTTCCTCGTTCTACATCCTATAGAGTCTATATCTTTCAACTCATTCGTTTTGCTAGAGCATCTAGCTATGTTGCTGACTTCAACACTCGCAATAAATTGTTAACTCAGAAACTTCTTAAACAAGGCTATTGGTATCTTAAACTTCGCAAAACATTTTCAAAATTTTATAGACGATACTATGATTTGATTTCTAAATTCCAAGTTGGACTTAAATCTCTCTTGCGCCAAGGACTTTCGGAACCTGATTTCTATGGTGACTTGGTGTACAAATTGATGAAGATTGTTGGCTCTAATGATTTTTCAGCGCAGTTCTTTAAGATAATTTCCCATTATAAAAAGATTGGCTACAACATTAATGTATTCCAACAGACTGCATGCTTGGTGGTCAACCCAATCACGGTTGGCAACTTTGCTTTCTCTTTAATTGCACGCTGGTGGGTCGGACTGCAGACTCTGTGATGGTTCCGACTTAAAGACTTTTCTATTTATGAGATGGTAGGGGCCTGATGCTTTGGCTGTTTGTCGGGCCCACCTGGGTTTACCTGTTGGATTTCTTTTGCTCAGGTATTCAGTTTTATTTACAGTTGAGTCCTTATCTCTGCTTTATCTCCTTGTTATATCTTGATTTATATGTTTGGTAGATGATGCATTGATAAGTTAGGGGTCTTTCATGCAAACCAAATATCTATGTGTCTTGATCCACATCTGAATTAAGGGTGAGGTTGGCGCCGTTAAACCGGTTTAAGCCCTCCAGTAAAATATTTTACTGACTGTTCAAAGGCGGTACTTCTTTTGTGGATCTTTTTATGTTTTTGTTCTGTCTTGTGTTTGCTATGTCTTTGTGTGCGTCTGTTTATATGTGCTTTGTGGTCACCTGCTGGGAAAGGGCTGACCTCTTGGCTTTCGTTTGTGGTGTCTAACTGTGAGTTTGTCACTTTCCCTTTGGTATCCTGGCCAGGTGTAGTACTTGATTGTATCGATTCCTGATCTTTTCACCCTTACTTACTTTTACTCGATTAACTGGACATTTACAGGGTTTACATACAGTCCCACCGACTTTTGTTCGAGTTCGATTCCATATGATTTATATACGATATTGACACAGTTGAGCTCACTCGTGGAGTGGACTTCATTTGCGGTTGTATATACGGTCTCTCACGGTATTGTACGGTCTGACACGGTCTCTCATTGTCTTGTACGATCGTTAATACGATTATACACGGACATGGCACCCGTGTCAGTTTTTAAAAGTTTTAAAAATCATACATGGCATTCACGGATACAGTTGAATGGCCCGAGTGTAACTTGGATGAGGCCACGGTTGCTTTGGTTGTATGTATGTTTTACACGGATGCCCAACTGTATAAGCTGTGTGTTCTGTGTCAGACAGGCTTAAATCGTATGGAATCGAACTCGAACAAAAGTCGTTGGGAACGTATGTTAACCCTGTAAATGTCCAGTTAATCGAGTAAAAGTCGTGTTAAATCGTACTAGGCCATAAAAGACCGTACTAGACCATACTTTAATCCGTACAACAATCGTATGAAAATCGTTTGCAAATGATGTTCAAACCGTGACAAACCTTTCTTGATCGAGTATATCCGTGCTTTGTTGGTATATACTCGTGCTACATTCGAGTCTTAATCGTACCAACTCATCCCAAGGCACGGTTGCAGCTCAACACTCATACCAGTCAACACGTGTATAACCGAGTATACGGGAGCGCAGTGGCTCAGTGGTAGAGTGCTTGACTCGAGACCGAAGGGCCGCGGGTTCGAGCCTCACCGGCGTCACTGTGTTGTGGTCCTTGAGCAAGACACATTTATCCTAGCTTAGTACTGGTTCATCCCAGGAAGACTCGTCCCGCATAACTGAAAGATTGTTGAGTGGACGTAAAGAATCAAATCAAACAAACAAAAAACAAAATAACCGAGTATACCGTATTGGAACCGTGTGCCCAACCGTGTTCTATGTCAGACGGGCTTAAGTTGTATATATACGATCTCTTACCGTCTCACACGGTCTCTCGCGGTCTTGTACGGTCTCGCACGGTCTCTCGCGGTCTTGTACAATTGCTTATACGATTATACACGGGCATGGCACCCGAGTCAGTTTTTTAAAAGTTTTAAAAATCATACACGGCTTTCACGGATACACTCGAATGGCCCGAGTGAAACTCGGATAAGGCTCGGTTGTATGTACGGTTTACACAGATGGCCAACCATATAAGCCGTGTGTTCTGTGTCAGACAGGCTTCAATAAGATCATTGCAGAGTAGAGTGCAGAGGAGAACTGTTTCATTGCTAATTTAACCTGCTTATAAGTGTAATCCATGCTTCTTGCTTTGGGCACTGGTGTCTGTCATTTCTTTCCATTATTAGAGTGTTATTCCAGGTATTAATCCCCCATTTAGGTAATAATTAGCTTTGAAAACCTCTGTTTCAAATGAAAACATCTCTCTGTTGGTTGTTTGTTTTTGAAGAAAGTTGCAGAAGATAGTACAACGTCATATATTACGTCATGTATTTTCACTTCCTGTTTGTTTGAATAGAACAGAACTTACATAAGAAAGCGCACTAGGCCCTCCCTATGTGGCTTTGGGTTATATCTGTTACAAACGGAATGCATCTGTCTGCTGGTTTTTAGATGTTTTGACAAGAGTACAAGCCACTGTATGACATCATATGTTTACTTCCTGTATATCTGAATAGAACAGAATTACTTAATAACTAGTCCAGGACCACCCCTGTGATTGTTTATAATGATAGTTATTATGTAATGCACACACAGACAATAAAAGCAAAGCATCCAGCTCTCTCTTCCTTGTCAAGATGATTTCAAAACTAGAAAGAACAAGCATTAGTGTCAAATGGCCGTTAGAAATATTGTTTAGTTTCTAATTCTAGTTCGTGTACTATTACTGAATCGTTTTTAGACATCTTGCATCACTGCGATTAAACACCATGTTAATTATAATTGTTGTGAAACAGTTTATGAGGGGAATGGAAAAAATCGAATTTGGTCTCTTAAATATTCAGGTGAGATTCTTAATAAGATAAACCTAAAGGTTTTCCAGCATCTTCTACATATGATTTCACTACTCTCTATACTACCCTGCTGCTTAATATATTGTTTTTAAAAAAGCTGACTGAATAAATTGTAGAAACTCTAAAAGAGATGGCTAGCTTTATTTGGCTTGTAATGCGAAACACGCTTTTTTCACTCCTGAACAATTGAAAAGATATGATTTGTGGCCATGTCAGAAAGTTGGTAATTCTCTCCATTATCTTTTGGACAATATATTTATACGATTTGGCTCAAAATTAGACAAATTGTAGATATTCCAATGAGTACTAATTACGCACATCTTTTTGCAGATTTGTTCTGTTTTGAAATGAAAGAGACTTCATGCTTAATTTGTCTTCCTGGTGTCTCGTGATGGTTGAGCGGCTCTTCCTCGCGGTGCCACGGGTTTGTCTGTGGTTTGTGATTATGGTATTTCCTGATCATATTCACTTACTATTTTTCAAGTTTTTTGTCAAGCTAACGTTATTGAAGCATTTATTTCTACCTCAAGATATGTAGATAAGTTACTGAATATTGATAATCCTTATTTTTGAACAAATGGTAAGTCAAATGTCACCAACTCATGATACTGAAGTACTTTTTGGACTTGGACTTGTCCACAACTAATGGCATAGTTTCATCTTAAATTTACGATACATGAGATAATTTAATTTTGAAATAGTTAATGTCCCGTTTCTGGATGAATATCTTATGGAGCATGTATTTCGTAGCTATAGTCGTGTGCTATTTTCTTGGTTTCATCATAGTAGGTTAGTTTGATTAGATTGTTTCTATGTGATGATACATTGCATACGTTAGTAAGCATCCCTGCGACCTAGACATGTTTTGTGTTTTAACGGCAACGGAATCTAGGGCGATGACTTGGCACCAGTAAAAAGCATTTAAGCCCCGCTTGGCTTAAGCTTCTATCCGTTTTAGTTTCGTTGTTGATTATTATTTGTTCATCTTTGCTCCTATTGTTTGTGGGAGTTTTGTGTTTGGTCCCATGCTTGTTTTGCGATCATCAAGAGAGCTGATTGCTTTACTTTAATAGTTTTCCTGATGTTTGGTGGTTGTTAGTGTTCTTTGCTCTTCCTCACAGTGCCGTCGGTTGGTCTGCAGTGTATGCTTGTGATATTTCCTGATCATACTCACTTGCTTTTTCCAATAATTCTTTTGAATTTATAAACTAAATCCCCATAAAATGCTGACTCCGATATGCCCTGTTGCAGAGAGATAGCCTTCTTTTCCTGGTCTGTTAAAAAGATCATCGAGTGTTATCGAAGACTGGGATATAACATGGCTGTTATGCGATAGCCTGTATGCTTGGTTATAAACCCAATTACAAATTTTAGCTAATGCTTCCTCTTTAAAAAATTGCGCGACGGTGGGTCAGGCCGCAGATTCAATGGCGACCCTGACCTAAACGTTTATCGGAGTGTAGGTGCCTGATGTTTGTTTTTGGCTGGGCCCACCGTCGCTAAACTAGGTGCTTTCGTTAGCTCTGATTGACTGTGAGTTGAGAGCTCTTTTCTTTGTTTCATCGCAGTATGTTAATTGATTATATCCCTGTGATGATACATTACATAAATTAAGCAGCCTCCACGCGAGCTAATCCAATGTGTTTTTAAAACAGTAGAATCTAGGGCGAAGATTTGGCCAGTAAAGTTGATATAAGCCCCCCCCCCCCCCCAGTGACCTCGGCTGCTGTCCGTTCTAAGGAGGTGGTTCGGTTGTTGTTGATTCATTGTTTATTGTTGCTCCCATTGTTTTGAAGGTTTTTTGTGTTTGATCCTTGTTTTGGTATGCAGTTCTTAGTGTCCTTACTAGTTGTGTAATTGCAGTAAAACCTGCGTAAAACGACCACTCAAAATAGACAAAACAAAGATCTTAATGACCACTGGTAGCTCTTGGAGCATTCTGCAATACGTTTGACCTGCAAAAGGGATTTTTGGTCTTTTTGAGAGTGACTGTTTTACACAGGCTTTACTGTATCTTGCTGAGGATGAAAAAGCTGGTCGTTTTACTTTAATGGTCTGATTAATGTTACGTGGCTTTCAGTGTTCTGTATTTCTTTCTCACGGTGACGTGAGTTGGACTGCAGTGTGTTTACATAAAAACGTTTATTGGGCTAGTATCTTTTTTTCTAAATTTTGTCAATAACTGATTGTCTTCGTTTCAACTTTTAACCACAATTTAAAAAGAAAAAAAAAACTATAAATTGTAGAAAATGTACCTTTCTGATCAATGCTATTGAATCAGTGACCTTTACCTTTGATCTCTTTGACATTGGCCTTTGACCTTCACTGAAATTGAACTGCAGCATCCTAGCTCTATAGTTGGTCCTTTGGAAAAATTGAAGAGTGCAATATGCCATGTCAGTGACCATAGCCCCTCGACATGTACAATAGTTATGTTATGCACCACCTCCCGCTGTTACATATTACCAGCTTGCTTTTGTCACCTATATAAGCAGATACGGCTTCATTAAGTACCGAATAACAATTTATATGATTAGAAGTTGATTAATTAGAAAATAAAGGTTTCTATGTCCCATAGCTAGGAGCAAGTAACTTTTGCCTTGGCATGGGGTGGGAGGGGTAACTCCACATAAGACTGATAGTGGTAAATCACAGGCATCTTAGTTTAAACTTTTATTTCATTTTTGTATAACAACATGTGTACATATAATGCAATAAGTTCACATACAGATCATTACGAAATACAAAAAAGGGATTCAGAAGAAAGTCTATTGACTTTTGTAAATCTGTTTCCCAGCTATTCAATATTAGAAATACAATAAACGTATGACTTGAATTGACATTAGTATGTATAAACAATACAGCAAAAACTCGATAATTCAAATTGGAATTAACCAGGTTTAGCTGTATATATTATAATTTCAAAACCGCTGTTTAATACAAAGTATGAATTTTGACTTTTGAAAAGGAGAATGAATATTTTACAAATTACAGTTATCCCTGTTTTCTCCACGGGGTTTGGAGATGATCAATACTTGGGGGGGGGGGGGGGGGTATGGTCGTTGCCTCTATGTACCCAGCTAGCAGAATAGACGTCAAACCAATCAATTGTGAACATACAAGTATTTTGGTGGATAATATGCTATTGTTAGAACATTGAGATATGATTTCTGCAAATGTAGTGTGATATTCGAGCATCGCTATGTGTATACAAAACATATTTTAAATAGTACTATTGTTGCAAACATTAAGGTATGTTCAATACAAATGCAATGCGCTATTGAAGCATTAATGTGTATATTCAAAACGTTTTGACTTAATTATAAATTCTTGTACTGCTTTAAATATCTGCTTATTTTGAACAAAGGTTAGTGTTATATCACCACAGAGTAGAACGTTAAGATTAGGTTGACAGATATCTGACACTGAGTTTAATAGATCTCGTCTAAGGTCTGTGTACTGATGACATACAAATAAGAAATGATGAGTATCTTCTATATCACCACAAGTACAATAGGGATTATCAACTATGTTTTTTGAATGCAGGTGTTGACGAAGAGGACTGCATGCAGTTCTTAGTCTAGCATGATATATTTGACCAAGTCTTTTACCTGTGTTATAGTATCGGGGTGGTGTGATCAAATTGGATTTCAGACTGTTTTTGAAGATGTTAAGGCTTGGAGAGTTCCGAGTTTGCTCTGGAAGTTCATTCCAATCACGGACAGCAGAAGGCAAGAAAGATGTATAGTAAAGACGAGAATTTGTATGTAATGTTTGTAGATCTGAAGAGTTACGTAGAGGGTATGTTGACGCACTACCAACAGTAGCAGGTACGAGAGAAACAAGATAATCAGGGCAAAGTCCGTTTTTCATTTTATAAAACATGGTTAGCTTATGGTTTTTCCTTCTCGATCCCAGTGTTTCCCAACCTGTTTCTGTGTGAAGAGAGTCAATGGAGGCTAACTTAGTTGCACCAGTGACTATTCTAGCAGCTTCATTTTGGATCTTATCTAATTCGTTTGATTCATATTGTGTGCAATTATTCCACACAACGTCAGCATATTCTAGCAGTGGACGTATAAATGAGAAGTAAATAGTCTGAAGGGATTTCCTGTCTAGTTGAAATTTTAGTTTGCGCATTATATTGATTCGTTTCCATGCTTTAGATTTGACTAGTTCGAGATGTTCATGCCAAGTGCAATCATTTGAAAAGATGATACCAAGGTGCTTGTGAGAGTTTACTTCAGCAATTTGGGTTTGGTTCAACAGAACTTGAGGGTGATATGGTTTGTTATGTTTCCTAGAGAGAAGGATAGTCTCTGACTTCCCAGGATTAAAAGTCACTAGCCATTTGTCTGCCCAGTGATGGATTTTAGCCAGGTCCAAGTTTAACTGTTCTGCAGCATGAATGGGGTCATCGACAATGATATACAAGCTAGTATCGTCAGCAAAAAGTCTAATAGAGGAGTTAATGTCTTCAACAATGTCATTGATATATAAAAGAAAAAGTAGAGGTCCAAGAATAGAGCCTTGTGGAACTCCAGCCTTTACTGAAGTCCAAGAAGAACTTGCACCAGGCAAAACAACCCTTTGTTTCCTGTCATTTAGATAATCAGAGAACCAAGTCAACAACGATCCAGATACACCTGCAGATTTAAGTTTAAAAAGAAGACCTTTATGCCAAACTCTATCAAAGGCTTTACTTATGTCACAAAATATGGCGCGAACTTCCTTACCCTCATCAAGAGCTTTACAAAATGTATTATAAATATCAATTAACTGATTTACAGTAGAATCACCTGGGACAAAACCCGATTGAAAAGCTGTAATGACGTTATTGTCTCGAAAGAAGTTAAAAAGGTATTTATGCACTATTTTTTCCAAAACTTTGCTGACAGTACTTAAGAGAGAAATTGGCCTGTAGTTAGAAACATCAGATGGGTCATTTTTCTTATGGATTGGTGAGACATTAGCCTCTTTCCAAATATTTGGCACACTTCCAGAACTTAGAGACAGATTAAAAAGATCAGAGAGAGGAAGAGCAAGAGGTTGGGCAAGTTCTTTGAGAAGTCGATTGTTTATAAGGTCAGGTCCAGCAGCTTTGCCAATAGGAAGTGATTTTAAAGTGTCTCTAACCTCTTCAGGTGTAACAATGATAGAGTCGAGTTTGTATGTAGTATTTTTCACTGTTTGAGGCAGTGTTGCATGGCTATCATCTAACAGAGTTTGTTCTGTGAAGAAGTTGTTCAATATGTTTGCTTTTTCCTTTTCCTCAGTGTAGATCTGTCCATTCTTATTCAATGGTGGTATGACATCAGTTTGATCAGGTTTAATAAAATGTTTTAAAGCTTTCCACCAGCCATTCTGTTTAGTGTTCGGACTTGATAAATTTTCAGTTAATTTATTTAATACTTCTTTTTTAGATTTACGAATTTCCCTTGTTACTAAATTTTTAAACTGTTTGTATGTTTCAAAGTGGTTAATATTATTAGATTTCTTGTATTTGTCATATAATCTTTTCTTTTTTCTTATGAGTTTCTTGATGTGTGTAGTTAACCAAGCAGGGTCAGTTTTACGTGCATTTATCAACCTGTTAGGTACATGCTTATTTGTAAGAGTGGTTATTCTTTTAGTGATGTTTTCTGCGTAAGTGTTGATGTTTTCGCTTTTTAAGGTTTGCCAGTCAGTTTGAACTAGATCATTTGAAAATGCTTGGTAGTTACCCCTATCATAAATGAAAACCCTACGTTTATATAAAGGTGCTAACGGTTTACTAAAAGTTAAAACGCAGAAGACAGGACAATGATATCTTATGTTTTGCTCAAGAAATGGTTCGCCAACACCGCTTAGTAATATAGTGTTCCTGTTGGAGGTAAGGATTAAGTCAATGATTGAAGAGGAGTTTTCCGTAAAATGTGTTGGTTCGTTAATAATCTGTTCAAAATTGAACTGCTGGCATAAATCTCTTACTTTTCGGCTTGAGTTGTCTTTCAGAATATCGAGATTGAAGTCACCTGTTATCAAAATATTGGAGATGTTGGTGTCAAAAGCAAGTCCTATTGAATCTTCTATTGCTGATAAGATTGCATTTGTTGAATTTGGGGGTCTGTAGAACGTACCTATGAGTTGTATTTTGTTTTTGATAGAAATTTCTACCAGAGGCACTCAATGTTTGGTAGCTCAAGATCGTGTCTTCTTTTTGAAAAAACGTTATTACGAACATAAACACAAATTCCACCATGATGATCACCTGGCCTGTCTCTTCTAAACAGTTTAAAGTTTTCAATTTTTATATCATCATCTAGAGTTCTATCATCTAACCAACTCTCAGTTATACAAATGACGTCAAAATTACACAGTTCCGATTGTATCAAATCCATTTTATTCGCAATACTCTGAACATTATAGTGCACAATGGAAAATTTATCTTCAATTATATGTTCAGTTGCGGATAAAAACGATATTGAATCATCGGAAGATGAAGACGACGGGCCAGGGTTTCGCTCTATACCACCAATAAAAAGAAGTGATAAGATTATAAGAAGTTCAAAAAAATTAAGATGAGCTATGCCTTTAACTTTATCATGACGACTATAATGCAAGCCGATCCGCATCCTATAAACTTCGATAGAAATCATGATATCTTATCAATTAAAGAATGGAGAAGGTTCGTGGATGCAGAATTGTACTGAGGCAGTTGACCAAAATGATGACATGTTCCCCCGTGGATGGACAAAGACAAACAGGAATAAGTAATGATAATCATGAGAAATGAAAAAAAAAGAACATATACATTGGGATATGGAATAACAATGGAAAGATATGAAAAAGTTTTTGACAGATAATCAGCAACTAACGATATGTACTATACAATTCACGTAAATGTCAACAAGAGAGCCAAGAATCTTAGAGTTCTATATTTGAGAAACTGACTCATACGAGACGTACATTATACATTGGCAATGTACATTTCATACATAGCTGTTTTTCCGTTATTTTTGTGTTTTTTTTATTATTATCAATCATTTTTTGGGCAGAATTGTAGTACGACTTATTGTACATGTTACTGACTGTTTGGCGGACGAAACCAATAACAAGGTGCATAATGTACGAAACAGAGTGCAAAATCGCTTGGTAACAGAATATTAGGCACGCAGCATTCGGCCTAAACTTTAACTGGTTATATTCACTAAGAGATAAAACAATGTCCTATCTAAGACGACTCAATATTGATGCCAATGGCTTGCACATGCAGGTGGTATAAGGTAAGTTACAGATGGATCACATGGGGAGGCTTGGATTTTTCAACATGAGGGCAGGCAGAGTTCCATTTTGGCGGCTATTTTAACCGTCAAAATATTACTATGACTGCCCGTTTAATGTGGGCTTGTCGGTTTTTCATCGCGCCCTTAAAGGTCTCTCTTTTGTCGAAATCGAAACACAGAAGAGAGAACCGGGGCGTTCTATCGAATTAAAATGTAGCTGGCAGTATTTAGGAGCAAGGCCCATTTTTATCATTATTAATTTTTAGGTAAAAGCGGTATCAAGTCACATCTAATGTAGTAAAATAGTAATACTAACAAAATTAACAAAACATGTTATACACCAAGGACAACGCAGCACGTCGCAGCTGACCACGCCTCACTCTGCAACACAGGGTAGCACCGACATGACTGATACAACCACATGTCAGAGCTGGAAGAAAAAAAAAAAAAAAAAAAAAAAAAAAAAAAAAAAAAAAAACCCTCCCCGCCCGCCCGCCCCCCCCCCCCCTCCCACCACCCGCCCCCCTCTCCCAAAATTTCCACAGCTCAGCTCTAACCGTAGGTTGCACTCAATTGCAGAAGGCCGGTCACCCGGGACGTGCAAACGTTGCTCTTAGGTATAATTTCGCGCCATGTTATAGGCGGCGGAGGCGTTTTTATTTATTTATTTTTTTTTTCACAATATATTTTGATTGTCAGTCGCCAATCAATGGTTTATAGATCGACTTTCATCTCAGAGCGACAAAGAACGGACGGGTCCACTACGAGGCACATGGAAGACAGCACAGATGGTAACAGTTACATGTATATAGTGGTTTACGTGCAATCAAGGGGACAATAGCCAGTGTAAAAATAGGTGTGCATTTACATTACCTTTTATTTAACGTGTCACACCATAGACCCGCCCACCTTCAATCTCTCTGAGGCAAAAATCCGACTATAGTGTAAACATAAGCCATGCATATATACCGGTTTTGAGTGGTTTAACCCATGAATACTTTCCACGTGCTAAATAAGGACAATTGCGTCTTTTAAATAGAGCAAACAAGTGTCACGTGTCCGTATATGGAATGTCATTCATGATCTTTGGATTAATAAACAAATAGTTTAGACGTTTCAAGGGAAAAAATCATATTCTTTTCAACAGCCAGAGAGATCCAGAACAATGTGCTCGTCAACACAATATTCTGAATCGTCCGTAACTGTAGGACAAACAAAACAGCATTTGTAGGGACAGACGGGCCTTCGGATTCGATCATATTCTTGTGATAAACAGCCGGATAGATCCAGCCCTACGTGCTCATCGACACAATACTCGGAATCGTCCCTAACTGTTGGGCATGCAAAGACAGCATTTATACGGACGGACGGGTCTTCGAGGCAATCATGGGCCAGATAGATCCCATGGAGGTGCGATCTATAACGACTGAAAATCGGGTTGAGTATTTATAACCTTGTCAAAGAATCTAGTCTATACAGGACCTGTGATCTAAGGAATGAATCTACACGTTAAATGCATAGTGTTGGAAGATCATGACAAGCGTGGATCCATGATAATAATACTCGAGGAGCTTATATTATCAACATCCTCATAACTTAAAAAAGCACACTTATAAACTTCCCAAAGTTGAGGGTCCATTATGTTACTTATAGCAATAATCGAAACTCAGAACTGCATACGAGTGTACCCAAGATAGTCGAAGTTCTCGATATCCTCGCCACGTTGTATATGACCAGCTGGTAAGTTGCTCTTCAATAAGTTGGATGTTATAATATTTGGAGTGCAAAACCGATTAGCTTACATAAACTTTGCTCAAAAATTAATTCTATATTGACAACAGTTATCTCTTGTTAGAGGAATTATTTCAGAAAAGCCATTCAGGTCAGGTAGAAATTTTGACGGGCCTGATCTGGATCCATGCTGTTTCTAAGTCACAGCCAATGATAATTCGTATTAAACAACACTACTGACCTACAGTGACGCCATGATTTGTTTACAAAGTTACCAAGGACTTAGAATCGATATAGCACTTATGCATCAATCCCATCCACAGGATAGGATTAATACACAAGTGATCTATCGATTTGCTTTAACAAAAGTGGAGTTTTACCTAACAATTGTAAACAAACCATTACATCACAGTCACACTTGGTTGGCACGAACAGTAGCTTTTATTAAATAAAAGTTCAAAAGTGCCAACTTGACTCAGACCAGGCCCATCACTTTGACGGGCCTCATGTTGACTCGTGTTAAGTGCAAGTGTTTTAAATAGTAATCAAACAGCAACCACCACATAATAAGTCGTTTTAAACAAGAATAGCTTTTATGAAAGCAATATTTAAAAAATGCCGCAATTTGGCCTAAGGTCAGGCCCGATGTTGGTCCATTCTATTTGCAAAGGTTATTATTAACAAACGTCAAACAGCAACATCCACATAATAAGACTTATTAAACAACACCAGCTTTCATGAAAGCAATATTTCAAAAATGCCACAGTTTGGACCAAGATCAGACCCGACATTTCTTCAGGCCTGATGTTGCTCCATGCTGTTTTCAAAGGTTATTAACAAACGTCATAAAGTCACATCTACATAATAAGTCATATAAAAAACACTAGCTTTTATGAAGGCAATATTTCAAAAATGCCACAATTAAGACCAGGCTGTGTTCGGCTTGGTATTGCAAGGGTTATTAACAGACGCCAAACAGTCACCTCGTTGAGGCCATTCTGATCAATATCAAGTTTAAACTCTGAATGATAGATTTGAAATGTACACACAAAGACATTGCAGTTTTTTAACACAGTCATCACACACATCTATCTTAATGGCAAGGCCTACACAAACGTCTCCATGAGACGATTCAATTTCATCATATATACCTGTCTAGTTGTATAATGTAAACATTTAAAGTAGTTACGATAAAAGGGGTATGAGTCACCTACCGGGTATGCTCATCGCATCTGTTTTGCAAACGATCCTGGTGAGCATCACAGATAGTTATCAATGATGATAGGTCCATCTGTACATGGTAGTTGATTTATGTATATAGAGAAACTCAGCTGAACCGTCTCGTTGAGGCAATTACATAAGAATCAAGCACAATACCCTTTTACACGTTTATACGTGAAGAAAAAGAGGTTTTCTTGGTAGTAACGGTAGTGTATTTCAGCCTACCGGGCATGCTGATCAGAATTGTCTCATTGAGGCAGTTCTAATCCACATCACAGGTATTTCTGATTAAAGTCTTTAACTGTTATCATGGTAATTTGCACGAAGTGCGTATATTTTGTAATTTAGTTTTCTTGGTAGTGACGGTTATCTGTTTCAGTTGCCTACCGGGCATGTTGATCAGAATTGTCTTACATGTATTGAGACAGTTCTAATCAGCATCACAGAAATTACTGGTCATATCCTTTACTGTTTTCATGATTTATGCACAAAAGTGCACGAATTTTTTTTTTTTTGCTTTAGTTTTCTTGTTAGTGGCGATTATCTATTTCAGTTGCATACCGGGCATGCTGAATAGAATTGACTCATTGAGACAGTTCTAATCAGCATCACAGGTATTTCTGGTTAGAGTTTTTAACTGTTTTCATGAAAATTTTGCATGGATTTTTCTTTGCTTTATTTTTCTTGGTAGTAACGGCTATCTATTTCAATTGCATACCGGGCATGCTGATCAGAATTGACTCATTGAGACAGTTCTAATCAGCATCACGGGTATTACTGGTTAAAGTATTTAACTGTGTTCATGATAATTTGCATGGATTTTTCTTTGCTTTAGTTTTCTTGGTAGTGACGGCTATCTATTTCAATTGCATACCGGGCATGCTGATCAGAATTGTCTCATTGATACAGTTCTAATCAGCATAACAGGTACAACAGGTTAAAGTCTTTAACTGTTTTCATGATAATTTACATGGATATTTTTTTCGCTTAAGTTTACTTGGTAGTAACGGCTATCTATTTCAGTTGCATACAGGGCATGCTGATCAGAATTAAAAGGCATCTTCTAGGCAATATTTTATTGTAAAGTGGTGCAATGAGCATGCATGAGTGTGTTTAGGGCATATCTGATAAAATAGATGGATATATAACGAAAATGAGTAGTTTTTACTTTTCCCTTTTTAGCTCACCTGAGCCAATGGCTCATGGTGGGTTATTGTGATCATTGGATGTCCGTCGTACGTCGTCAGTCGTACTTCGTGTGTCGTCAACAATTGCTTCAACAACTGGCTGGATTTTGACCAAACTTGGCAGGAATGATCCTTATATGGCCCTCTTTGATAATTGTTCAAATGGTTTCGGTCTGTTTCATATCTAGGTCACACAGGCTAAAAGTAGATTTTCAAGATGAAAATTTTAAAATCATCTTGTCTGAAACCAAAAGTCTTATAGCCTTGATATTTGTTAGGTAGCATCATCTAGTAGACCTCTACCAATTATCTTCAAAATATACCCCTAGGGCCAAAAATGGGAGTGAATATCACGGTGACGTATTATGCAATGGCTATGTGTTTTTTTTTTTTAAGAAAATATCCGTTATTCTTGGGTTTTTTATGTTTAAACTTTGTTTGGACTCTTTGTACCCAATTTCAGGAAAACGTGGCTAAAATCTGTCAATTTTCAGTGCATCTTGGCACGTTTTAAGATTTTGTCACAACCATATCTCCTAGTAATAGCAATAATGGAACGCGAAAAAAAAATAAAAGTAAAGATTTCCAAAATGCAGCTTTAGCATGCATTATCGACATCATGTCATCTTTGTTGTGAAATTTGGGTCTTGGTCTCTAGTTTCTTTTGGCACGTCCTTAAGCCACATTACTCAATTTTCAGCCCTCAAATCATGTAGGAAACCTGGCTTACAAATGTACCTATTGCTCTGTGAAAAGACAAAATTACTTACGAGACAAATCAGCTGTTTAATATCTAGATTGTTTTTGGTGTCACAATATCCCCTACTACTTGGACAGTATTTTTATTTTTGGAACAACTTCTCAATGGTTTTGTTAAAGTTTACAGATATAACTTAGAAAAAGGACTTTGCATCTCGACCATCTTTTTAATAAAAAAAATGTATCTCCCATGTAGGGGGCCAGAGAAGTGTTTTGCATGTTGGTCACCAGGGTATCGCATTCTTTTTCTTTTAATAAACTATGTCCAATCAGTAGTTGAATGGTAGCCATTTTTGGAGTTGTGAGAACCACAGCTTACTTAAAAGCTATCATGGAGGTCTATGGAAAACATTTTCAAGTTCGGGCCCTATTGGTTATCTAAATTAATGCTACTGTCGTGCCAACCAAGAATGACCGTGACGTAATATTTTGTTTACAATTGTTAAGTAAAACATTAATTTGTACACTCCACTTGAGCTAATGCGAATCAATAGATCATTTATGATTTAATCTTATCCTGCGGATTGGATTAATGCACAAGTAATCTATCGATCATAAGTCCTTGATAACTTTGTAAACAAAACATGACGTCACTGTCACTCTTCGCTGGCAGGACAGTACTAGCTAATACATTTATAGATATCCTTTGCATGCTGGGTAATTTTTCATGATTTTGTTGTCGTCTGATTTGTTTTTTCAGGAACACTGTCCAAACAGTTTGGACCATGACAAAACGCCAGTCTTGATTTTAATCAATAATCAATAAAGCCTTTTTTCACAAAAGTAGTATATGTAAAAATGCATTGGCTTAATGTATTAAAGCTCTAAAAGTCATTAGTTGTTATGCTTTAAACAAAAATAAGGTCTTTAATAAGTTATCACTTTATCCAAATCTAGACCCTTCAATACGTCACGAAGGAATGGTGGCGATTAGGGTAAACAACAAGCCCCCTTTACCTTTATAACCCTAGTTAATAGCAAAAAGTGAAGATTAAGATGAAATTCCGCAAAAAGTGACATTTCATCACGGTCTGCACTGTTTGAAAATAATTAAACACTCTTCTGGAATTGAAATACATCGCAATTTGAAGATGCTGGCCTCTGACCCCTCGGACAAATGATTTATCGCAAGTTTATTATCTCAAACTAAATCGGAGAGTCTTCGGTCGTCTACAAATAACAAAGGCGCAGACCAGCCTGCGCATCCACGCAGACTGATCAGTGCCTTTGTTATTTGCTATTTGAAAAAAATTATATCTAAACTTGCTAAAGGCGGACTTTCAATTTTCTAGCTAGTCTCTGTAGCTGATGAGACTGGTTTGAATCTCGCTTTGTCGGAAACCCCGAAGACAGGTTTTGTCGCGACGCAGCCCAAATATAGAATGTGTTTTGTTATGATTTTGATATCTTCATTCTGCTAAAGCATGCACCCATAGCTTCGAAGCACGGAACACAACAAGCATTCAGAATATTGGGGCATATACAAACAGCGCAGACCAAGACATAGGCAAATAGTGCTGACCAAGATCAGACGCCACAGAACGCGGCGTCTGATCAGGGTCTCTACTGTTTGCTTACAGAATGTTCTATTGAAATTTAAATAAAAATGTAAAATACCACCCAAAAACTCTTAAAATGGAAATGGACTGGTCCAATTGATAACAGTGGGAAATTCCATTCGGCTTAAATGGGCTTGAATTTATGAATATATATGAAAAAGTTAAGTTAAGATCTTGATATTTTGATTCTGCTAAAGCAGGCACCCATAGCTTCAAAGCACGGAGCACAACAAGCATCCAGAATGATCCGGTAGAACTTTGCGCAGCAGCCCATAGAGATTGAAAAGTCTCGTATTAATGGGGTCCAACACCATACGTGGTTGAAGCTCAATATGGCGAACTCGCAGCCCCATTCAAGAGCGATACAGATGCCACAGAGAAGGGTCATGAGTTTGTAGCAGCAGTTCTTGCCACACTCGAAGCAGTTGTAGGCATTTCTCCAAACACAGTCTGCGGATTGTACACCTTCAGGTTCCCCGAATACATCATCAAAATTGACCTGAAATTCACAATAAAATACATATAACCCTCGTTAACTCGAATCCTAGTAGCATAGGATTTGGTTTCGGTTATGCTTGTCTTCAGTGGACACACATGTAATTCGTTTTTGTTCATGATTTAATATTTACATTTCCAGAGCAAGCCTTTAATGAATATTAAGACTTTTTCAATCGTTCATAGCCTCATGAAAGACATAAATTTGATTGACAGCTGCCAAGCTCACTTGCCCGTGCAATACGCTTCGAACTTCGAATTCATTCGTCAGAAGTGACACTGGTGTTGTGACAACTGAGTCGCACGTGCAAATCAAACCTCTTGTTTGCTCCATTGTCTGTCCATGTTCACCCTGGCTGTTCCGCTGTTCTGCTTTTCCGTTTTACACTCCAACAAAACCGTTCATACGATTAGATATTAAATACAAAAGAATTTGGTTTCTTGAATAATAGATAATTTCTATAAATTAGATATTTATAATATAATGAAAATATAAACAATAAATTCAACTTTTTTGTCTGTTCATGGAATCATGAATACTCGGGTCTCTTGCAAAGTCAACGATAAGCCCGAATACTTCGAATTTATTTCTTAAAGCTGCATAGTCAGTAACTTTTGATCTTTTAATTTTTGAAATAATGTTTCTTTTTTTCAAGAACACAGTAAAAAAACTAAAATTCAGGTATACATTTTACCAATTTCGTAAATCTTTACGACTTATCAGTATCAAAACAGCAGCATTTATGTTAAAATTGACTGTCTATAGTTATTGGAGGGACGCAAATAATTACCAACAAGAGAAAAACACCTGTTTTATAAGATAATTCACTTTTCCATGCAGTTTTCAGCTATAGAGAACAGATTTATTGTGAAAACTTATCTTAATTCTGCTTTTACAAATAATTTAAAAGAAAAGTAAATTTTTCGAAAAATGTTCATAGTTGCGGACTTAGTTTCTTACTCTCAAACTCTCTGGTGTATTTATTATGCAAATAAATGTCAAAATGCCAACTTGGCATTTTTACATTTATGAGAATGATTAACATCATGTTCAGTTGATATGAGCATGATAAAAATTTATGAACTCGGGATCAGGCAATGTCAGTGCATGAAAACATCTTCCGAGACACCATTTATGTGAAATGTTTCCCATTCGTTTGTTTTAGTTGATCAGCCATGCTTTTTCCAGTCATGTCGGGACATTTCCTGGGTTGATTCAGGCCTCGAGGTTAAAAAACTTGAGTTGATTTTCCGCGAGCAGCCAATCATTGCGCTTTATTTTGACCTCGAGGCCAGTAATGAGCAGTGAGGATAATGGGTCTTGCTCAAGGGACACAACTCAGTACCTCCGTTGAGGCTCAAGCCAAGGCATTCGATCTCAGGTCGAGCATTCTATCCCTGAGCCACTGGAGCATTAATACAAGGAAAACCTGCCGATGGACCAGGTGCGGGTTTGATACATGGAATATACAAAGGGACAGGATAAGTGTTCATACATGTAATTGAAACTCACGAGAGACCGGGTGAGTGCCTGTATCTACCGAAACACTGGTGGGAACCTCACCAGAGTAAACGGTTGAGTGTTATCACAAATACTTTCTAAAAAAACAGGTGCAAGAAAACTCTTCAAATGAGACCGGGCAGGTGCTAATGGACAAGAAACAAGATTGACTTCATAAAATGATAAATCCGTGCATAAAAATAGTGAGAACATTATCTCCACACCAAACAAAATGTCAGATCAGCATGCGCATGAACCTAGTCTGATCAGAGTCTTCGCTGTCCAAATTTGTTTCCAATTTCCAACCATTAGCATTTAGCTACCCGATGAGGGTGCAGTGAAAACTCTTATGATCCTTGCTTGAGTCTTAGATGAGTAGCAAAGTTCATTATGTTTTATCAACAAATACTAATTGTCCTCACGCCAGTTCCGGCTAACAAAACGGAGCTTTTTCGTACATAGTACTACATGTACGCCTAATGCGCCTTACGTACACCCGAGGCTTGATTCGATTCTCGAATTGTGCCGGGCTTTCCAGATTGTGTGTTTTACTACACTGTAAAAAGTGTAAGTTCACAACAAAAGAGGTGGCAGCTCATGGTGTAAACTTACACTTACTTTCCTCCTCAGCCAGCGTGATGCCAACGTTTCTCTCCAGTGATACATGTTAAAGCATCTCTACCTGTTATTACTGTAATTATTCTCCGAATATAAAATACAGTACAGATGGTGGACAAAAGTATTCTTCTTAATGACGCAGTCGCCGTTTAAAACAGCGTATTTATAGATTTTTTGTAAAAATAATTGTCGCCAAGTTTATTGATACAATATCCAAAAATTTACAGGGCTGAATAGCAAATACAAAATTAAATATCAAAATGATTACAGATTTGGTATGACGCTAACGCCATCGAAGAATGGCATTGTAAGTTTTCTTTGTGTTAAAACGGTTGGTATAAGAAAACAACAGACAACAGAAACGTACTGTAAATATACATATACGCCAACCAATTTGCTTTTAATTTTGTACGTTTTTCATGATTGTAGCTTCTATAGTTTTTCAGCAATAATGTTTTGCAAAATTTCTGGAAATACACTGTTTTAAACGGCGACCATATTGAATGACGAATACAAATGCCGACTATCTAGAGCTTGTAAATCACATGCGCGGATCCAGAGAGTTTTGTCAGAGTGGGTCCAACTTTGACAAAACTTGTTGATGAGAGGATCCGAATACCACTAAAAGCGGGCCATCATCAGCCCGGCAACTGAACGCCATTTAAATGGCGTTTTTAACGGTTGGCGTATCGATGCTGGCCCAAGATTGAATGCTGGCTTGGTAGCTTTGTAATCTTGCAGGGGATCCGGACCAGTATTGCTAAAACCCTGTATTTTTGTGATTTTTCAGGGGGGAAGGGATCCGGACCCCCTGTCACCCCCTCTGGATCCGCGCATGAAGCAGATGAAATAAGTGGTACACATAATCCAACACATTTTGGTGTAAATATACGGTTTCTTTTTTAAATTAGTATACCTGCACATGAGCGTTAAGATGGTTCGGATCCCTGTTATCCAAATCAGCTCCGGTTCGTTGCATTTTGGAGTTAGTTGCGCACAGACAGGTAGAAAGCCACAATCCAAATGAATATAGCAAATATTTGTGGGACCAAAAACAAAAGAATCGTACGTAGTTAGGCTACGAATAAAGACATACCCGGTTTCACTTTTCCGAACCGGTGATCGCATTGTCTCAACCACTTTGTGACACGATCAAACCACGGCGGATATGCGGCAGTCTTAAAGTAAGAATTATTTGCCAAACTGTGTTTCCGATTGTTAAACCAGCGTGTTCGATCATAAAATACATAACTTTATCTGTTGATAATGTTATATTTGCGTTCGACGATTTCTGCTTTGGCAATAGCCATTGAACATATTCTCGGACCCAGTAATTTGGTCCGAGATATATTGAAACGATTTTTGTACATTATGAACACAGTGCTTTCGTGATTAACGCATACCCGGTGTGAAATAAAGTTTTCCGTTTAAAACGGCAACCATTCTCTGGTGTCTTTGAGACAACTTAGTGTTTAACATTGAACGCTATGCAAATTGTGAACACCTAAACATATGTTTCTTGGAGAAATAAAAACTGTCAGCACTATCGAGTTCCCGCCTGTCTTAAAAGCTATGCCGCCGTGTTGTAGTAGATAAGCGCTATGCCTTGTAAACCAGGGGCCGCAGGTTCAATCCTCGCCTTCTCCAGAACCACTATCGGTTGAGCCTTCGGGTGCTCCCGATATATAAAGATACCCACAAACCATAAACCCTCCCGGCTCAGTACTGGTTAATGCCAAGGAAAAAGTCACAAAAAGTTTTGTTTTGTTTTTTTTGTCTTAAAAGTTATGCGTGTCTGTTTGAACATATAAACTATGCTATTCTATACCGGACATGTAGAAGCGGTTTTTACAAGTGAACTTTTCAATTACTTTTACTACTATTCCAGAGAAGTCTATGTTCTATATTAAAATTAACGATTTACCATGTTTACAATAACCCCAAAAACCACAACAGATTATAGTTATCGTTCTTGCCTGCAGTTTTGTTCTCCTCGAAAAAGACTAACAATGATTCCTTTAACCCAATTATGCATCAAGGATTTTCCGCCCTTTTCAATTGGACTATTCCATTTCGAATTTAAGGGTTGTTGGGTAGTAATTTACAATTTAGTCCAAATCCAAGAAGTATATTTCGTAAGCAAAGGTTGAGGAATCTGATCAGACGCCGCAATCTGTAGTGTCTGATCGTGCTTGTTCTGTACTGTTTGCCGATGTCCAATGAAAATGCGCCACTACTCGATGATCTGATGAGGGTACAATATAACTAGTACAGTATGTCCACCTCACTTCCCCCACCAACAGTTAGTGCTGTTGAATCGTAAATATCTATCTAAATTAATAACGGACTATACCGATACCTTTGATGTGTTATATTTTTATCATCTTTTCTAGAATATGAGCATTAAAAATTATGGCAAAAATATTGACGACTGGGTCCAGGCTAGAGAAAAATACGCACATAATCCAATTTTATGTAGCAATCATGCATATTCCTCACATCGATAAAATACCCCTAAATTAAGTTGCTGCATTTTGCATTCGATTCCAATTTTACACACGCATACCATAACTTTATAACATGTATAAACGTGGAAGGAAATTCCAATGATTTCTGGGACAAGAGCTAGAATGCATAAAGATGAGCCGAGTCGCGAGAAACCCGTTCCATGGTGTTTCCGACTAGACCTACATGTACAAGCCTGTGTAGCTTATAGGAAATAAGGCACAACCTTTCTGGCGAGTACAGCATGCTAGATCCAGTTTTCTTTTTATGGGTGAGTACCACTAGATATATTGTCTGTAGGTGGTGGTTTGGAAGGACCCCCCCCCCCTGGTATCTAAGACAGATAGCGTGCTCGACTAGTGTTCCAGGGATGGTAAGGATGGTCTGTTGGGGGGGGGGGGGTTCAAAATAAGCATTCCCTGTCGAAATGATCAGTTTTAATCGCTGTCAGTAAAGAAGACAGATACTGAAAACTAAGACTCTGATGAGACTGTACGGATGCGCAGACTGATTTGAATTTTCGCTTTACGCACATGCCAAATTTTCCACTCTACTGGATACCGGCTAAATTGTTCGCCTCTCTTTAAACATGATTTACCGTCGTTTGGCACTCGAACAAGAGGTCAACTGCAGCTTGTCGAAGGTTTGAAATCAATGAGCCATACCAGTCCTTACATTACGTTCACTAATATCGTGCATTTTCGTTTGTTGCTTGCGGCGCCGCAAGCATTTGTTTTGGAATAGGGATACCATCTATTGTAGTTTCAAAGATGCATAGTAATGAGGCAATTC
The DNA here is from genome assembly GCA_964019695.1 of Loripinus fragilis. Taxonomy (NCBI): domain Eukaryota; kingdom Metazoa; phylum Mollusca; class Bivalvia; order Lucinida; family Lucinidae; genus Loripinus; species Loripinus fragilis. Next base: position 10,867,046 of record OZ026520.1, read on the forward strand.
TATTTTTCTTACAAACAGGTACAGTAGGTAAAGCATGACTATTTACTACATATGCAGTAACCCGTGGTAGGTTCAATATAACTGTAAACTGAGACTACCTGCACGCCCAAAATCAAGGTAAACTCGCCAGCGCTTGTTTACAACGATTCTCGTCTATCTTTGAAACCTATAATACCTGGTTGTCTATTTATATAACATACTGTAAGCATAACGGTAGTGTGTATGGGAACAAAACAGTTCAACGACAAGACAAATCACCGAGAGCAAGCAAAACATAGTGTAAAGAGCATGTCTCACGAAAACATGTATAATCTTAATTGCTACTCCGTTTTCTGGTTTAAAGACACATTCATCAACATCTGATCATTAAATCCCAACCAATGATGATTATCTAAGATATCAGAAGAAGCTCTTACTTAATCATAAGATAGATACTAGCTATCAAATACGACTTAATGCAAGAATCTGAAATAGTATAATTCTTTAATACCTTCAAGCGGCCTAATCATATCTAAGTACACACCTACTCTAGATAAATTGACTAAGTTATTTTCAAAGCTGAATTTGACTAAGTTATTTTATATATCACCACAGAAGAGCCTTCATCCCTCTTAAAATGACTAAGTTATTTTCAAAGCTGAAATTAACTAAGCTATTTTATATATCACCACAGCAGAACCTTTTAATACCTCTCAATAAACTAAGTTATTTCCAAACAGCCCGAGAAACTGTCATAATCACTAGCCAACCAGTGGATATGACCAGGAAATATCATAATCATAGACCAACCAGAATAGAACTCAAATAGACCAAGTTATTCCTCAATGGCCCAGGAAACTATCATAATCACAAACCAACCAGTAGATATAGCCAGGAGCTTATCATAATCATAGACCGATCAGAATATCTCTAAAATAAATTAAGTTATTCTCAATAGCCCAGAAAACTATCACAATCATAGACCCAGTCAGATTAACCCCAAAAAATAAACTAAGTTATTTTCCAATAGCCCAGGAAACTGTCACAATCATAGACCCAGCCAGAATAATCCCCCAAAATACACTAAGTTATTCTCAATAGCCCAGGAAACTATTACAGACCAACCAAAAATTAACTAAGTTCTTTCTCAATAGCCTAGGAAACTATCATAATCATAGACCCAACCAGAATTTCCCCTAAAATAAACTAAGTTATTTACAGCTAGTCACTCAAGCTTACCAGGGTAGGCATCTATGGGTTCATTCTTTAGCCTGAAAAATTCTAAGTTCTTTTCAGGCTTAAAAAAATGAACCCATAGTGCCACCCATTACTACTAATGTCGAACTAACAGTGAAACCTGTTTTAAGCGGTCACTCAAAAAGAAGACCAATAATTGGTTTTCAAGACCGATTATCGCTTAATGCAGGTCAAAGTATTGCAGAATGCTCAAGAGAGCAAGTAAGTAAGTAAGTAAGTAAGTAAGTAAGTAAGTAAGTAAATGTTTTATTATCGTGACCTGTGCATATACAGTATTGTATAACAACATATGAAGACAAAGTTGCACCCGACCCACTGGGTCTATAAGTCACCACATACTATTATGTAATCGAATATCAGGGAAATGAGTGGTATACATATTCCGTAATGTAGAGTTCACATTTAGGTAAATCTACAAATGCAAATTTGGTTCACGTCAATTTCAAGCAATACTTATAAGTGAATCAGGCTGTTGTACCACAAATGTGAAATTAGTGAACAATGCAGAGCCATGTGAGAGGCGGCCAAAGGTGGCGTCCCAGCGGGGTCTCTCCTGTTTACTTACAATAAACCTCAGGCCTCTAGATAGGAGTGCGTATTGGAAAAACATTTTCCTTATTTCTCATCCAAACATATGTCGTGGGTACTCAAAGGAACCGTCTCAATGAGACGGTTCTTTTGAGGACCCAAAACACATGTTCATCCAAACATATGTTGTGGGTACTCAAAAGAACCGTCTCAATGAGACGGTTCTTTTGAGCACCCAAAACACATGTTTGCATAGATGGGTAAGAAAATAATTTAACTTTTACGTATTTAAAATTTCCTTATCTGGACCTATGATAAAACTCTTTATCAGCTACCAGAGAGAATAATAATAGTCAATGTCAGATAGAACATTGAGAACTAAAAGGAACTGTTGTGATTTTGAGTTTCTTTTGAGTTGTTCGACGACAACTTAGAGCCAAATAGGATGTCACATTTTGTGACATCCCATTTGGCTCCTTGTTGACTCTTAATACCATTAAGAGAAAAGTTTTCTTTTCCTCAATAAGTATGCGCATACTAGATATTTTGCCAATTTTCTGGGCTGAGAGTTTACAATGTGGCAAAGTCGTTCAACGTCAGGTAAATCCGTGTGATTCCTGAAAATATCAGAAAATGTATTTTCATGTATTTGAGCGTACAAATCACAATGTAAGAGGAAGTGAATTTCGTTTTCTACTGCTCCTGCAGTGCAGAGTTTACAGAGTCTTTGCTCAACCTTTTCTCCGATGTAACGACCCGTTTCTAAGCGGAGAGGAAGTATCCCAGTTCTGAACTGACAGAGTAGTGATCTCTCATTTTTGCACAGATTTAATTGGACATAGTTTTCAGTTTTGAAAGATTGCTTAAATAGGATATATGTTCTCAACTTCGGGATTTGAGATATCATGCGACAGTCTGCATGCCTAGTTTTAAACCCAATCATGGTTTATAGCTATGGTTTCCTCTTTAATTGCACGACGGTGGGTCAGGCCTCAGACTCTATGACGGCTCTGACGTAAAGCTTTAATCGGTGGGTTGGTGCCTGATGCTTATCTGTAGCTGGACCCACCGTGGCTCAACTTGAGGTTTTCTTTAGCTCTGACTATCTGTGAGTCATGAGCCCTTTTCTTTGTTTCATCATGGAGTGTTAATTTGATTAGAGTGTTTTCCATGATGATACATTGCATTAGTTAGATGGCCTCCATGCGAGCTGAACATTTCTTGTACTTCAACAACAGCAGAATCTAGGGCGAAGATTTGGTACCAGTTAAATGCATTTAAGCCCCCCCCCCCCCGGTGGCTTAGGCTGCTGTCCGTTCTAAGGCGGTGGTTCTGTTGTTGTTGACTTTTTGTTTATTGTTACTCCCATTGTGGGAGTCTGTAATTGTTCTATGTATTGTTGTACGTTACTTTATGTCCATTCTAGTATTGCAATCATCTTGATGGGGAAGAGAGAGCTGATTGCTTTGCTTAATTTGTCTTCCTGGTGTCTCGTGATGGTTGAGCGGCTCTTCCTCACGGTGCCACGGGGTTGTCTGCAGTTTGTGATTGTGGTATTTCCTGATCATACTCACTTACTATTTTTGGCGAATATCACGTGACCAAATGTTACTATAGTAAGTATGCATACGATCGTTTGCATTAGACAGATTTATAACGGACTTATTTCCATAGTGATTGGAGAGCCCTAAGCATGACATGACATGTTTAACATCCTGGCACCAATTATTCTGATTTATTTCATAATCCGCATTGAAAGCACATTTTGTAAGCCTGTCGTCGTCCATGAGGATAAGTCTGTTCCACAGCCGTAACATAGATGTCCATCTCCTGTATACGCTAGTGTCACCCAGCATTGCTAAGATCGGTGTGAATCGGTGTACGCCGAGGAAATAACGCATTGCCCTGTTTTGAACGTTGTCTATTTGCTGATAGTTTTTAAACCCCTAGACCGCAGAACAGTAATCTAGGATGGGCATTACACATGAGGAATATAACTTTCATAAGCTTTGAATCCGAATTCCTTTAAACTATGGATCCTACTTATTATGCTGCCAAAAACTCGACCTGCTGCTTTTCCAAAAGCCTCACTGTTTATTGCATACTCTTGCTTTTCATGGACTATAACTACCAAATATTTATATCTATCTGTAGTTTCTAAAACATTTTTTCCGATTTTGAAAGTATATTCACTTCTGCTAGATCGACCTCTGCGAAAATGCTTACATTTTGACTTATTGGCATTAATTAACACTCGCCATCGTTTGCACCAACTATGAACACAGTTTAACATTTGTTGTAGGTTGTCTTCACTATTAGCCACTAGGCAAACATCGTCAGCGTAAGCCAGCAGGGAAATTTTACGTTCACCGACCTGTATACCAATGTCAAGGTCATCAATTTCTTTAACTAGGTCATTTGCGAACACAGAGTAGAGCGTTGGTGATAAATTGCAGCCCTGCCTGACTCCTGTTGTGCAGTCGAACCATTCAGTTAGCTTATTGTTTATACGTATTGCTGACACGGTGCTGGTGTAAATAGATTTAATTGAGTTATAAATGTGATGTAACAGCAGTTTGTATAGGAGCATGTCCCTGTCTACATAATCGAAACACCGTTTTAGGTCAATGAAGGCTGTGAACACGTTACTGTTATTCTTGATTAAACTGTTTAAAGTGAAAACGTGATCTTCGAAAGAGCGCTGTTTTCTGAAACCGTTTTGTTCGTCTGCTTATATATCATTTGTCTCAAGATATCCTGTGGGCCGTGTGTTCAGAAGTGAAGTATAGAGTTTGTTGATACAAGATAATAAACTGATGCCTCGATAATTCATTGGGTCGCGCCTATCCGACGACGGATGGACAAACAATAGCTCGGCACCACACTGATGGAATCACACTAGAATCAAACACATACTGGAAAAGCTATTGCAAACACGCGATGATGACTGGCGATTTAAGTACTTCGTATGGTAACTCATCATAACCGCAGGCTGAGCCAGACTTTGATTTTTGAATAACGCAAGCGACCTCGTCTATCGTTACATTGGAATATAGTTGAACATTTGGCTCATAAAGGGGATCGTTCATATTATTTTCCAGAAGAAGTTTATGTACTTTTTGCGCGATCATAATGCACTTCGTCAAAGTCTGATTCTTCTTTACAATTGTATAAGTTATAAAAGTCATGTTTCCATCGTTCGAACACGGTATCTTCAGCAGCAGAAAAACTTCCATCCTCATCCAGGACTTCGATTGGGATATTTCGGATTCTACGGGGGCCTAGATGTTGTATTTTACGCCAAAATTCGGTTGGGTTTGTTGTGGACATATCCTCTATCTCAATGGCCTGTAACTTTCTGTATGTGCGCTCACTTTGTTTTAAGGCTTTGTCGAAACTGTTCCTAGCCGATGTGTAATCCATACGTAGGCGTTTTCTCAATTTGTTGTTATCCCGACACTTAAGGAAATCGTTCTCTTTTATACGCATTGTATCCCATAAATGTTGCAGTTCGTCACTCCAGTACGGTTTTCTATTTTGCAACACTTTCCACTTTAATCATGCTACAATTTGTCTTTGTGACCTTTGTTTTGTCCATTTTTAGTTGCGGCTTAAGGCAGGTTTTACTAAAAAAAACACCCAAAAATTGGTTTTCAAAATCGAATTTCTCTTAACGCAGGTCAAAAGTATTGCAGCATACTCTGTCAAAAGTATTGCAGAATGCTCCAAGAGAGCATTCTGCAATACTTTTGACCTTCGTTTTGCTACCATTTGTCTTTGACCTTTGTTTTGTCTATTTTTGAGTGGCCGCTTAAGACATGTGTTACTGTACGTACTGGTGCATTCCTTCCCACAACACATACAATGGGAGCCGAAAAAGGCTCGGATCGAAATTTGTGCTGCGCATACCTAGTCTGTGACGTCTGATCTTGGTTTGTACTGTTTGAATTATTTGCCTATGACCCCCCCCCCCCCCCTAAAAAAAAAAATAAAGGCGCTAGGCTTATGCACGTTTTAATCAACCTTTTTATTGGTAACTGTAGTTTATAATAAAAGAAACGTGTTAGCTGAGGCATAAACGTGCCAGCACATGAGATTTGGTATGCAATCATCGCATAGATACGCAAAACTTCCTTTTTATAAACACCCATGCATTCTGACGTACCGAGCTAGACTTGAGATCTAAATTTTGGCCTTGCCATGCAAATATGTACGATACATGCGAGCAGCGAAATATCTAACGAGGTCTGTGCTTATGTTCAGGTTCGCTTGAGTCTTGGTTGCTGGACAATGCGATAAGTACCAACATTTCAGGACTTATTAAGTAAAGATCAAAGTCATTCTTTGAAATTGAACGTACTTACGCAGCCATTCAATGCCGGGACGCTGTTGTCCTGGCCCCGAGCGAAAACAACTCTTGTTCGTGCTCAACTGAACTGAACTGAGCACGGAATTTCAGTCAACTGCTCATAAAACTAAAACACATTCCGTTAAGTCTCTCCGATGTTTTATTATCATGCTAATAAATGTTAAAATGCCAACAATTCCAACAATTGTTGGCATTTTAACATTTATGAGGAGGATAAATTTCGTGCTCAGCTGAGTATGAAAAAGGTTTTATAACCTCGGGACCAGATGTTGTGTTCGAACTCTTTTCACGGTATACCTATGTGTTAGCAGCTAAGGCTCAGACGAGACAAAATGGAGGTGCAGGTTCGGTTCTGTATTCTCTGGGTGTGCTACACAATGCGATGAAGACATTTTTATTTGCATATGCACATGTATATTTGTAGCTACCGGATTGTGACTAAACATTGCTGAATTGATTCAAATGCTGACAAACTCCCGACACTATATCTTTGGAACATTTTAAAAATCTGCTTACCTTGAATTTTAGAAACAAAAGATCTATGATATAATCATAATTTGTAAGAAATAATACATGTGTCTTCATATGTGGATTTGTGTCCATATGTCACTGTCTCTTGTATCCTATTCGCGTTTTATTTGAGCTCCATCGGCACAACAACAAATGTATGTGCATACGTAACGTATAGGCGCGGACAGAACGTAAAGAGACGCTTTCGTGGTCATACTTGTTTTTCTGTGTATTTTTTGTGTGTCTTTTTACATGAAATTTGTTTGATGGTTGTTGTCATACATGTTCATGTATATGCCCCAATGTAATGTGTGGGGACTGCATTTTGCATGTGGTAAAAGCTAACAAATATGAGCGACATAAAGGTGTGTCTGTTAAGTTCATTAGATATATTTCGTATTATCTAGGGCACTACATTTGGTACGAAGGCGTGTATACAATACTTTCGGATGTCTATCACCGACAAAGAAGTACTTAGGCACAGATATATATACTCAGAAGAAAAAGTTTAGTCAGTATTTATGTTTTCTCATAAAATCAACAATACTGGATGTATCATTGTCAAATTGTATATATGAGTTGTATTATCGTAGCTTTACCGGCATGTATCCGTTTAGTGTGTGACAAATAATGCCTTTATTAGACTGTATCAACCAAATTTCAAAATGCACGATGTGCACGTGCTGCGGTAAACCGGCAGGGTTATTTTCTCATATGCTGTTTGATACTGAAAGAGAGTTGTTCCTATTGCAATAATCCGGAGAAAATTCAGTGCTAGCAAGCTTAAGTCGCCGTCAAGGCTATCAACAAATTACAGAAATACCGCGTTTTTGACGTCTTGAAGCAGCTACACGTGTTGCTGACGTGCCACGCAGTTTTGGATGTAATGAACAAACAATTTATCGTCTGCAAACACGTTTTCGACAGTCTGGCAGTAAAATTGACAAGCATCCATCAGGGAGACCACGAATAACGACGCCAGTTGAAGTTAGGGTCATAGTGACGTCAACATGACGTAATCGCTTCATGGCCGCTTGGAAACTCCTTAAACACCTTAGACATGCAACAAGTACGAGAATTTCCGTCTTTACTACCAGAAATCGTCTGAGGAGCGCCAGACTGATTTTTGAGTTTTGAAATTTGAATTTTGACAGTGACCCCTTTGTGTAATTTTGATGAAGAAAAGAGGTATATTTTCAAATTTTTTGTTGAAAATGTTTACATTTGAAAGAAATTAAATGAATTTCATGTTAGGTAAGGTTTTTGTCAATATTAAGACTGTCCTACAAAATAAATGCACACAGTGTCTGTACTGACTAAACTTTTTCTTCTGAGCATATATTGTTTGGTTAAAGGTGTGTTTGAACGATGCGACAGACGTGGAATTTCTCTGCTCTTCGCTGACACTATGCCAATCTCTTGTTGTAGAAGGGGGAAAGGAATTGAAGTACTGGCTTGTTCATGCAGTAATTAAAGAGATAGTATTTGCATCTCTGATGTTTCGTTGACAGTGGGTGGTATAAGAAAAGATAAATAAAGATGTATAAGATGATTTACCATTTTGTGAAAAAAAACTAAATTTTTGCATTTTTCGACGGGTGTCTAAAGCCAATTTCACTATATAAAGAGGCAGTAGATACATTTTTTGTTGTTCCAGTGGCTATTCTGGCTGCCTCTATATGGATCTTTTCGAGATCACTTTTTTCATATTGCTGACAGTTGTCCCAGATTTCATTGCCATATTTCAAAATGGGGTCTAATAAAAGAGATGTATATATGTAGTTTCGAGGGATTTGCGGTCTAAGACAAATTTTAATCTTCTCATGATGTTTATTCTTGCCCAAGCCTATGTAACTAATCTTTTTATGCCAAGAGCCATCATTACTAAGATTTCCAAGGTGTTTGTAGTAATCTTTTCCATAGGATAGTTAAAAACGAGGAAGAGGAGGCGGTTCAAGTGAACCCTTTCTGGATCCGCCACTGGACATTTTAATGATAAAAGAAAAATATGTACACTATTAGCAAAACTGTTTTATTCTTAGACTTTTCGCTTACTGTAAAGGCGGCACCTCATGAATGCGTAATTAGGACTGGTCAACCTTAGACATAGGTAAAAGCTGAAAATGAGTCGTGGTTTTATTCAAAATTAACTGTATCATCTTGCGCAATTATCTCAGTATATTATTTTGTCCTTAAACCGCCAGCAAAATAACTGCATCTGAAAATGTCTATTTTCAAAACATAAGCATACCTACAGGAGCAGTCAGATCTGGGTCCACACTGTTTGTCTATGAGGCTTCAAATATTTTAATGAACGGCAAACGCATACATTTTGTGATTATGCGCTTTAAGGGTTAAAAATGTAAGTTCAGTGTGTATACGGTTTGGATTTTCATGAAATGCACGCACGTTTGCACGGCTCAAAAAACTTATTAACTCTTTACCAAATTATAAACAAAACCTGATTTACCTTCCTTAGCAGATGAAATAGCCAAGCCACGCCCAGATATGAATATTAAAACTGCCGCCTTTACAGTAAGCGAAAAGTCTATTAATATCTGTTATCAACTATGGAGGCTGTCAACTTATCAAAACCTGCTATGACGTCACTATTAAATTATCTTCCGACTGCAGTTAAGCGACACTGTTATCTGTAGCAAACATAATCAGTAAAACTATCACAGAGATCAACAACTGATGTACAGTGTATCAGTTGAGATGTCAACCCATTTGCCTGCTAGTCGAGACTTCTTGTAGTCTGCTGATAATATTTGCAAGCAGCTTGAGTGCAGATCTGGCGTCGAGTCTGATCTGGCCGCAAACTGTTTAACACGTACCCTAAGAATTTATTTAGAAATGTTGACTTTAAAGGAAACAAAAACATCAGAAGACAAAAAAACACACATAAAAATGTCCAAGCATTCAAGTAGTTAAGAAGAAAAGATATAGCCACGGCTACTGGTCACTTAAGCCTCATTTATATGCACAATTTGCACCCTAGTGCAAATTTACTCCCGGGTGCAAAATTGCACCCAGGAGTAAATTTGCTACCCCTTATGTAGCGTTCATATGTCAATAAATTGTATTCATATGTTATTGGATTTGCTCTTTAAACATATCACAAATGTTTCAGTTTTACTTTAAGGAGAAATTCGATGTGTTAAGAATGTTTCGATTATGATACCGTCGTGTGAGAAAAATGCAACTCCATTTGGTTTTATTTGCTTCATTTATTTATACAATATTTAAAGAGGATAATACACCAGTCATTTGTATCCACGGCACCCACCTATGGGGATAACCGTGGAATAGCCGGGGTAAGGTCCTGGACAATTACTTTTTGATTGTCCCCGCAGTGCCGGGGAAGTGTGGGGGTTATAACATTGGGAAACTTACCCTGCTGGGATTTTCTGTTGTGTAGGGTGGGGCAAAGAGCAGGGTTGTTACCATCAGCTTGTCCCCACAGGGCGGGGCTTATACCAGGGCTCTTGAAAGTGAAAATCATTATCCCCGCCCATCCCCGTAGGTGGGGGAGCATTGGATACAAATGACTGGTGCAAAAATGACACTTATACGAGGGGTGATCAGAAAGTTCGCGGAAAATAGTTGCCATTTCTACATCGTTTGATCAATAGAGCTGTAATTACAGCACATAATACTGCAACACATATGCAGTTGATCGGTTACAACATGCTTGGTGTAAGTCGTCTACGTGCGTTACAGCTGTCGTCAAAGCAACGATATATCGCGCGAACCGGCCCATTTAACGTTGCATTTTGACGTTTTACTACACAACCAATTAAACTTCAACGTTTTGTAAAATTTTGTTATGCTGTGAAATCCCATATTGCGTTCCATTCATATTTAACGACATAATTACTACTCTTCTATGCAAACTTTTAAAGATTTATATCTAACGGTTGGTGTTCTAAATCGAAATGAATAACAGCACTGTCAAAAAAGCAAAGCATTCAACTTCTATGAACCGATTGCCTGTTTTGGCATGCCAATTCGTAGAAATGAACCATTTACATACTTCGAAAAACACCCTTTTTCAGGACGGAAGATCTAATATTGATAGTTAAGTCCTATATTATAATGATTGTGATGAACACTGGCAAGAAAATAAGTTTTTTATTTAAAATTTAGAAAAACTCGAAAAATTGACGCATTTTAGGCCTTCCCTTCGGGCTGAAAACTATTTAATTGAATACATAGCGCAGCGGAATAACATAACAACCTAATATTATGTTCATAGAATGAAAGAACATTACTTTCCGTTTAAAAAACCAATCAATTTAAACACAACTACGAGTTTTAGCCCCGAGAAGCAGACCAGTGGTATAGATGGCACTACTGGCACTTATCTTTAATGAGTCCTTAGCTCGGGGCGATGTACCAGATGAGTGGCGACAAGCTAATGTTTCCCCGGTCTTTAAAAAAGGTGAAAAATATGACGCTGCTAATTACAGACCGGTGTCGCTCACATGCATCTGCTGCAAAACCCTAGAGCATATATTAGTCAGTAACATCAACAAGCACTTAGCCTTAGATAGCATACTTGCTGACTGTCAGCATGGTTTCCGAAGTCAGAGGTCCTGCGAGACCCAGTTGGTCCAGTTTGTGCACGATATCATCAGCAACCTGGATGGCGCTGTGAATCGTGGACACAAGCAGACAGATTTGATCATAATGGATTTCGCAAAGGCCTTTGATAAGGTACCACACAGGAGGCTATTACACAAATTGGACTATTATGGGATAAGAGGGTCCACCCACAAGTGGATCAACTCATGGCTCTCTGGGCGCACTCAAAAAGTAGTATTAGATGGTCAAGCCTCAGATCCAGTCCCAGTGTTATCCGGTGTACCCCAAGGATCAGTTTTAGGGCCGATCCTGTTCCTTATTTTTATAAACGACCTGCCGGATAACATCAGGTCTTCTGTTCGCCTGTTCGCGGACGACTGTGTCCTGTATAGAAACATTCATTCAATTCAAGACTGTTTTATACTGCAGGAAGACCTCACTAGCTTAGGACAATGGGAAGCCGATTGGCAAATGAAGTTCAATGTAGCCAAATGTCACTCTATGAGAGTGACTCGGCATCAGCATCACAAACAGATTCTCTTTGATTACTCCCTTCACAACCAAACTTTGGAAAACGGTCAGTCAGCAAAATACCTTGGCATAACCATCTCTGATAATATGGATTGGGGTCAACACATTTCAGAAATTTCTTCCAAAGCAACTAAGACACTTGGTTTCCTTCGCAGGAATTTGGCTTTTGCACCTCGGAGTACTAAGGAAGTTGCATACAAAACTTTGGTTCGGCCTAAACTAGAGTATGCAGCACCCATTTGGAGCCCTTACTCAAAACTTCAGATTAATCAATTAGAGAAAGTTCAGAGGACAGCAGCCCGTTGGACCTGCAGGAGATGGCGTAACACAAGTAGTGTCGGCGAGATGCTTGATGAGCTTGAGTGGCCATCTCTTGAGGCCCGTAGGGATCAGTCCTCCCTGCTTCTCTTTCATAAGATACATTCTGGTGCTGTGTCTATAGAAAAAGACAAGTACCTGACCCCTGCTCGCAGTTTGAAATCTACCAGGTCATCACACAGTGCCCAATATTGTAGATACCAGACATACAGTGATGCCCTGAAGAACTCTTTTTTCCCCCGGACTATACCACAGTGGAATAGTCTTTCTCCTTCGGCGGTCAATTCCCAGACTGCTGAGGAGTTTAGGGCACTCCTCATTTAGTTAAAAACACAGCCGAAAGATTTTTTTGTTTTTTTGTTTTGTTTTTGTTTTTTTGTTTTGTTTTTGTTTTTTTTTTCATCAAAATTCCAAAATTGCACTCCCTGGCGTAATGATCAAAATTTGATCGTGCCAGTATTAAGAGAAAGAAAGAAAGAAAGAAAGAGAAAGACGGGCCGGTTCCAGCGAAGTGACGTCACAGCGGCGCCTCGTGCTCATATGTCTGACGTCACATTTTCAAAATTTCAATTTCAGTCAATTTGCTATGAACGATAGTATATATATCTATGGATTTTCATTGAAATCGATAAAAGCAATGCGATTTAATAGCACTTTTCCGCGAACTTTCTGATCACCCCTCGTAAAAGCTGTTGCAGCATATAAGGATCTTATACTGTGTGTCGAGTCGAGATAGAAGTTTCCAACCCGAGGAATGACCTTGCTGATCGGAACCGAGGCTTGCCGAGGTTCCGATCAGCAAGGTCATTCCGAGGGTTGGAAACTTCTATCTAGACTCGACACACATATAAGATCCTTTTTCTTGCATACCACCACTGATTTTAATCTTTATTTGTTTTTTTGTTATTTATTTTTGTTAATCTTTCTTCGCACTTTATTTTGAGAACCGGCTCATTATTTTCATATGCATAATTAAAGTATGCGCTGTTGCGATGACACTAAGCACGACGCGGTTACAATGTCAACGCCTTAAAAAATAGTGCCGTTTTGGGTGCCTGATTTATTTCTTTTTTCTCAAAATTTACTTGGAAACGATAACTACACGGCATGCAACATTGAATTTGTATCCATTAGATATCCCTTACACCTAATATAGCAATACGGATTTTATCTTTAACATAAACACGCTTGGCGGTGTTTCTTTTGATCGCGAATCAAGATGGCGGCAGATATGAAAGACTGGAAGCCTAGATTTTCTGTCAATGTCGACGGTTACCGCGACCGGCAACAGTATATCGTCTTGATATATGACTTCTACGTGTGATGGAATGACTATGTACAAATATTTGAAAAAAAAAAACAGCTCTCCGTTCAGATTTACGGACCGAAATAGAATCTAGCTGAACAAAATCGGAGACCACGAGGGACAGTCTAGGAGAATCTCGAAGCTCTATTTTCTGAAGTAATTCCAAAGGGAAAATCTTTGGGTCCGCCAGGATTCGAACCCAGAACTCCTGCGTGACAGTCAACCACTCTAACCATGTCGCTAAAGAGTTAACCCAACAGCGAGGCTGTTAGGAATGGCACTGTCACTACACTCTCCCCCCTTTTATTTCCTGAGAGCCGGGCATCAACCACAACCTAGGGGATCCCGCTACCGCTCCCAGAGGCCCACTCAGGCGCTACCGAATTACCGCTGCCACCAGTGAAGTAATTCCAAAGGGAAAATCTTTGGGTCCGCCAGGATTCGAACCCAGAACTCCTGCGTGACAGTCAACCACTCTAACCATGTCGCTAAAGAGTTAACCCAACAGCGAGGCTGTTAGGAATGGCACTGTCACTACACTTCCTTCGAGATAGAACATAGAAGACTGTGGAGACAGTGATTGAGTCTGCAGCCTCGACATAGTTAACCCGGTGTTGGTGAGTGATTGCTAATCTTTCGTTATAGACAGAAGGCCAGATAAGAGGCCCTCCCAGGGGGTACCTGTTCCCTTGTTCCCCTGAAATAAATTGGCTTGTTCCCCTGTTCCCCTTAAATCGAAAATTTGTTTTCTTATGTTCCCTGTTCCCCAATATTGTCTTTGTCCCCCCTCAAAATTTGGCCTTTGTTCCCCTGTTCCCCTAAAATAAATGCCCTGTTTCCCCTGTTCGCCAAAACCCCTGGGAGGCCTCAGATAAGCTTTAGTTCATTTGGGTAAAATTATTAATCTTTAGGAAATTTCTTTTCTTTACTTTACCCCCCCCCCCCCATATAATTAAATTGCTCTGTTCAGTCCAAATCTGTTACAGATTCTGTATCTTCAGCTAGATGCTTCCTCCTAGCCCATGTTCTTTTGAGACATAAAAATTTGATTTTGTTTGCTTTTTCTCTTAGAGCAACAATATTTTTCAAAGCAAGCCTTTAATGAATCTTTAAATTTTTGCAACCGAACAATTCCACAGTGGCATGGTCTTTCTCCTTCGGTGGTCAATTCCCAGACCACTGAGGAGTTTAAGGGCACTCCTCATCTAGTCAAAACCCCTGCGGAATTTTGTTCTACAAATTGGAGGTGTTCTAGAACTGTTCTAGAACATTTAGAACTGTTCTAGAACTGTTCTAAACAGGTAAATATGTTCGTTCTAGAACTCATGTTCTACAACTGTTCTAGAACATTGTTATAGAACAAATCAAACACATTCTAGAACTGATTTCCATTCTATAAGCGTTCTTGAAATATTCTAGAACATTTTTAGAACAAATCAAGAACCAGTTAGTTCTAGAAATGTTCTAATAATATTCTAGAACATTTTTAGAACTTTTCAAGAACAAAATAAGTTGACAGAAACTTCTAAAAAAGATTCAAATCAAGTTCTAGAACATTTGTCTTACTTTTTAGAACTAGTTAATTCTACAAATATACTAATAAATTCTAGAACATTTTTGGAACTTCTCAAGAGCAGAAAGCATCAGGTAGCTCACTTGGGCACTTGCCTCTGGTTCTAGAGGTCCCAGGTTCAATCCCTGCTTGTGGTGAGGAAACTTTCTGTGTCCGAACACGCTTTCTCTGGTGTCATTTGCAGGGATGACACTAGATAAGTGCATGGTCCTTTGGATCGGGACGTTAACTGGATGTCCCCTTTGAAGGGAAGGTCACCCCTTGTGCAGGTTAAAGAACCCTATGGTAATTTAGATATGGTTAATTACTTGTAGGCTTTCATCCTGCAACCTGGAGTGTATAAAGTACACTAGCCGATAATACTCGCAAGCGAGGGTCTAGAGATAGAAAGAAAAAAAGGGCAAAACAAGTAAAAGAAAAATCGAATTAAGTTCTAGAACTCATTTAGTACTTTTATAGAACCAGCAAGTTCTAGAAATGTTCTAAAAAGTTCTAGAACATTTTTGGAACATTTAAAGAGGAAACATGTAATAACCAGATGGATGATGGGAAAAATATGGCTGCAAGAATTGGAGGGAAAATGTGGAGGCTCTTCAAAAACATTTGTTTTGGAATTTCTAGATGGCAAACATGATAGTAGTATTGCCTGAGACACTGAGTAGACCTGAGAAACAGTTTCTCTAAGGTTTTAAATGTTGATTAATGGTGGGGTTGTTGTTTGTAAGTTTTTTTAGCAAATGCAAGACAATGTTTTGAAATGGGTGGGGTAAAACAGGGTGGCATGTTACCACAATGAGAAGATGATCATGGCTTAATTACTATAAACAGAGGTTGAGCAGTTAACATCCAATAAGTTTTCCAAAAACTACAATGTTACAGTTTTGCAATAAATGTTATTTATTTTTCAATTCACTGATAATTCGGGAGAAATATTTTACTGAAATTTACTGAACCAGCAAGTTCTACAAAAGTTAAAAAATGTTCTAGAACATTTTTAGAACAGTTCTAGAACAAGCATGTCATTATCATTAATTTAACCAGATTGATTTTGGGAAAAACATGGCTGCCATAATTGGAGGGATTATGAAGGCTGAGCCCAAAAAGCACTTGTGGCAGTTTCTAGATGGCAATTTGACAGTATTATAGTCTGGGACAGTGAGTATAGTAGGCTTGAGACACAATTTCTTAAGTTTAAATGTTAATTGTTGCTGTAGTTGCTGTTTTTCCATGGTCAAATGCATGACAATGTTTTGAAATGGGTGGGGTAACAGGGTGGCAATAACTAACAACATTTAGGCCAACTTAGGGCCCCTATAATAATTCTCCTCCAGTTGATGTTTATTCATTTATTTATTGTGTGATTACTTATTGGTGTTTTAAACCAATGTCAACAGTTTTCCAGATATATAAAGGTAGCATTCGATGGAATCTTATATCCAAACCCTATATGGGACATTTTTGGGGAGGTGTTCAACAAGACAACAACTGTTTTTAAAAAAAAATCAGTCGTATTAGAAAATTTGCAGAACAAACCACTAGAACATTCCTAAAATTGTTCTTAAACTATTCTAAAATGCTCTAAATAAATTCAGGGGCATTAATAGAATTTCTTTATGACATGATTTTTGCAGAGTTGTTCTACAATTTTTCCAGAATATTTCTAAAGGTTTGTTCTGGATCAGTTCTAGAAGAAGCCAAGGTTTATTCTAGAACAGTTCTAGAACAAACCATTAGAACATTTCTGGAATTGTTCTGGAACCATTCCAAAAATGTTCTAGAATGATTCAGATATTTATAGAACGTTAAATGAGACATTTTTAGGGGTGTTCTACAATTGTTCCAGAAAAATTCTAAAGGTTTGTTCTAGATGAGTTCTAGAACAAACCAAGGTTAATTCTAGAACAGTTCTAGAACAAACCATTAGAACATTTCTGGAATAGTTCTGGAACCATTCTACAGATGTTCTAGAACTATTCTGAGACATTTATAGAACGTTAAATGGGACATTTTTTAGGGTTGTTCTACAATTGTTCCAGAAAAATTCTAAAGGTTTGTTCTAGATCAGTTCTAGAACAAACCAAGGTTAATTCTAGAACAGTTCTAGAACAAACCACTAGAACATTTCTGGAATAGTTCTGGAACCATTCTACAGATGTTCTAGAACTATTCCGAGACATTTATAGAACGTTAAATGGGACATTTTATGAGGGATGTTCTACAATTGTTCCATAAGTTCTAAAGATTTGTTCTGGAACTGTTCTAGAACAAACTTAATTTGTTCTAAAACTGTTCTAGAAAAAACTTTTAGAATTTTCTGGAACTTTTCTAGAACAAATCTTTTGACCTTGGCTAGAACATTTGTAGAACAAAAAATTGTCCCATTTAACGTTCTACATCTGTTCCATAAATGTTCTAGAGCATATCTAGAACAGTTCTAGAACATAGTTCTAGAAAATTCTAGAACTCTTCTAGAATGGTTCTAGACCATTTCGCAGGGGAACACAGGTGAAAGATCTTTCTTGTGTTTTTTGTTTTTTTTTTGTTTTGTTTTGTTTTGTTTCTTCAAAATTCCAAGTTCACACTCCCTGGCGTAATAATCGCATGCGATTCTGCCAGTAGCAAAAGACAGATAGAACTGTTCATAGCCTCATGAATGACATAATTTGATTGATAGCTGCCAAGCTCTCTTGCCCATGCAATACTTATCGGACATAGAAGTGACACTGATGTTGTGATTGACTGCAAGCCATACCGAAGTCGCATGTGCAAAACAAGCTTCTTGTTTGCTTCATAGGCTACCCGTGTTCACACTGGTGGCTGTTCCGCTTTTCTGTTTTACACTCCAACAAAACCGTTAATACAATTATATATTAAATACAAAACTTTTCCCCCCTAAATTATAAATGATTTCTATATTTTAGATAATAAAATGTAAATAAAAGCAATAAATTCGATTTTTGGAATCATGAATACTTCATATTCCGTTTTCCGCATCAGGCCTTGTGGCACAATCTTCTCGAGTGTCGATTCTCTCACATGTAGATTAAGTGTCTCAAAGGTAAAATTTCCACAAATGCAAGAGACCCGAAATATATGATTCCATGAACATTCCAAAAATCAAATCCATTTCTTAAATGCAATCAGAATGTTCAAACAGTTGGGGTCCAGATCAGGCCTGACAATTTGTTGGTCCTGATCTAGGTTTAAACTGTTTGCTAAGGTTATCAGCAGATGACAGAAGTAGGTATTTGATTTATAGATTAAATTAGAACTCAAGCATTAAGGACATTTTATTTGCGTAAACTTTAATTATTTTCTTACCCATTCATTTGAACATGTGTTTTGGGCGCTCGAGGGGACCGTCTCATTGAGACGGCTCGTTTGAGTACCCACACCATATGCTTTGGATGAGAAATAAAGAAGATAATATTCCAATACACACTCTTATCTGGAGGCCTGGCTGTTTTATTTGCTTAAACTTTTAATTAATTTATTACCCATTATTTCAAACATGTGTTTTGGGTGCTCAAGGGGACCGTCTCATTGAGACGGTTCTTTTGAGTACCCACACCATATGTTTTGTATTGCTATTCATAGATCCAGATGAGGAAATTTTATTTGCGTAAACTTTTAATTGTTTTCTTACCCATTAATTTGAACATGTGTTTTGGGTGCTCAAGGGGGCTGTCTTATTGAGACGGTTCTTTTGAGTACCCACACCATATGTCTTGGATGAGAAATAAAGAAAATAATATTCTATCCCACTCTCACACTCATAACTCTTATAATCTCACAAAACCCGGCCCTAGAGAATGAAAAAAACTAACAGCCGCATGCTCGCCGTACGTCGATCCGTGATGTCATTGTGAAGTTAAAATGACGTCACCATGGCACATCTCAGCGTATTCAGGATTTTCTGGAAGTCTTTTCCACATTTTAACAATATAAACGAGGTAATGGCACTTTCAATGGACATTGTTAAAGCACTCTTAATTCGTTGAACAGGGTTCGCACAGGCTTGAAAAGTACTTGAATATACAAGACTGTCTTGAAAAGTCCTTGAAAATAAAATTTCCCTTGAAAAGTACTTGAAAAACCCTCAAAGGCCTTGTAAAGTATTTGAATTTTACTATTTGCAGGAGGATTCAACACTGTTTTTGGAGGCCTAATTTCGTGGCAATGTTTGCATCATGATGAAAGGAAAACAAAAGGGATAGTTAGTAAGTAGCCTACAGAATATGAGGGATTTTATTTTATCATATGACGTCGCGTCTGGGAGTGAAATAACGCCATGCGATAAAATCAATAAACCACTAGTGGTTTATCGATTTATGGGAAATGTTATGACGTCCATAACAACGTTGCATACATAATGACAAAATTATAACGTCTTTACGCCAGAAATGAGATTTCAAAGTAGTTGTCATATGATAAATAGAATCTAACATTCGTGCTCCTGTATTATTGAATTTATTAAACTTGTTGCGAAAAAGTAATAAAATGCTCGGCAAGCCTCGCATTTTATCACTTTTCCCCAACTCGTTAAATAAATTCAATAAACATGAAGGATGCCAGAAACATAAGAGAAAGATAAATGAGGAAAGAGAAATTTTGTAAACCATATTTTTCTAAACGAAAACATAATGTTGGTTGTACTCAAAAGAACCGTCTCAATGGGACGGTTTTATTAAGTAGTGAGTACCCTAGTTCTGGGACCATAACCTAGTTTGTAAGTTTCATCATGGTCAAACTAGAATGGGACAGAACAAAAAATCCATTCTTAGGCCTAATCTTAGGTCTATGAGTACCCAAGCATATTTTAACATGAATAAAAAATAGTTACAATTTTATGCATAAAAAGTTCCTTAATCTGGACCTATGATAATGAACCGTTTTTAAGGAATGCTATTTTTAATTGAACATATGTTGTTTATGTTTAGTTGTCAGTTGTATACACCAGTGGAATAGAAAATTGTTTAGAAATTGGCAAAGATCACAATTTTAACATACAAGGGAGGACCTCTCTTTAAGGCAAATTTAACCCATTGAGAAGGGAGAAAGATACAAGCTGTGTCTCATTTCAAATGTTGCAAACTTTTCTTAAGAAGCTCAGATTTTTGACAAGTTGGTATAGTTCAATTGGCAGAATGGCCTCGGGTTATCATATGAAAGCACCTGGAGGTATGTCTGGGTTCGAACCCCAGTACTAGCAGTCTGATCTGATGCTTTGTTTTTATTCAAAAATATGAAAAACATAAAAATGATAAAAAATTCAGTCAAAATATAGCATTTTTGAGAAGCATTTACTTTAGGAAGTGAAAATGTTGTCTCCCTTGTAAGTTAAGGTTTAGAATTAAAAGCCAATCTCTGAGGAACAAAATTCAGAGTTAAAATGATTGATAAACTGCTTTAGTGAAATCTAGCCATTTCAACACAATTAGCTTTCATGGTGTAATAGGAAACATACTCACTCTTGGAGTGAGGGCTCCAGGTTCAAATCCTGGTGAAAGTACAAAGTTGGGCAGCTGGAAACTGATTTGGAGGAATCAATTATAGTAACAAAAATAGAAATCTAGCCAGTACAACAAAATAAGCTTCTGTGGTGTAATAGAAAACATACTCACTCTTGGAGTGAGGGTTCCAGGTTCAAATCCTGGTGGAAGTAAAAAAGTTGGCAGCTGGAAACTGATTTGGATGCTTCAACAAGATATCAGTCCAACTTTCACCCTATGGGCAAAATGATATTGCCCCAATAACTAACTGATATTCAAACAATATCCATCTTATGATGGTTAGATATTGGTTAGATATTGGTTTACTAACTAGGGGTAGAAACTGTGGCATGCTTGAGAGGTCATCTCTTGTCAGGCCATTTGGCTTCTCTTCAAAAAGACTTTGACTCTCTGTTGACAACTAATTGAACTCTGCTTACAGCTAAAAGGTTAGCAGGTCATCACATAGTGCCCTATTTTGTACATGTCCCGACCCAGGCGTTGGGAGGGGGATTCCCTTGAAAAGCATGTAATGACATTGTGAGCTTTTGATGCTACAGAAGTGACATAAGGACCAAACTTAAAGCTTCTGTGTGCAGTCACTACCCAAAACACAGATTTGATGGCTGTCATTTAGGCCTAAAATAAACAAAAAAATCTTTCAGGTTACCAGACTGCCTATTTTTTAGTGTTTATTTTTGGCAACGGATTTCCCCCAGTTTTTGAAAGATCCCCCCCCCCTAAATTTAAGGAGGTAGGGTGTGATATTTTTCATATAAGCAAAGAAAAATATTCTAAAATTTAAGTAAACTACTCGCTTTTTTTTAAATGGTAGCATTGAAACTGATGTTTTTGTCCCTAAATCTTTTTAATGGGATTTCCCAGTTCAATCAGTCCGACAGGGCTCCAAATAAGAGGGGTTAAAGGGTATTTCAGCATTGATTTTTTGGAATTCAGAATTGAAAATTAAATTGAAGGGTAAAATACCCTTTGCAGTTTGAGTTTTCTTTGCTGATGTTCAATTTATGTGGTGAAATCTTTATTCTTAGTAAGAAAAAACTAATTAATATACACCAATTGTATAAACTTCGTAAGTTCTCCTAAAATGCAACATGTATTTGATACAAGCAACTTTTCTTAAAAATATGTTAAGCAAATATTGGGTCTTTTTACAAGGCTTTGCAATTCCTGCAATTTGATACTTTAAATATAGAGTAAAATTCTCATTAAATTAAAAAGTAGGGTGTGAAAAACCCATTGGTCCAAATCCTTATCTCTCCCCATGTAAAAACTTTTAACAAAATAATTTTTTTTTTGTAGATCTACCTTAGATGTCCCTATTTCAAAAACCTGATAGAAACACACATATTCTTTTCTATGGCCTAAGGAAAAACACAGTTAAACATTTTCTTTTTAATACAACTGGCATGATAATGTTTAAAATGGAGCTAGAGAAATAGATAGATACATATGCATACATGGATTGGTGGATGAATAGACAGTCAAGGAGGGAGAGAAACTTCATAAGTGCTCATGTCCGCATCTAGGTAGTGCCTAAGTTCATATTAGTGATGAGTTGTATTGTGTAACAAAATTACAGCCACATATTGCTTATCAGTCTCTTTATTTGTTCATTTTGCTTTCTCTCCAATGGAAATTTCTGTCACAGATTGTGCAGCTCCTATTGGAGCCACTGTTTTCAAATTGTGTGTACACCTTCAGGTAGGCAAAGTGTATTGTGTAAATGAAAATTAGGATGCTTATCCTCATTTTGCCGTCTTTTTTTAATTTTTCATTTTTTCCTTCTGTCACTCTTATATAATACATATGGACATTTTTTTTCTGTCAAAGATTTCTCAGCAACTACTTGACTTAGGATTTTGAAATTATGTACAAAGCTTGATAGTGATGAGTTGTATTGTGTAACAAAATGACAGCCACATATTGCTTATCAGTCCCTTTATTTGTTCATTTTTCTTTATCTTCAAGGAAATTTCTGTCACAGATATCTCAGCTCCTATTGGAGCCAATGTTTTCAAATTTTGTGTACACCTTCAGGTAGGCAAAGTGTATAGTGTAAATGAAAATTAAGATGCTAATCCTCATTTTGCCTTCTTTTTTCAAATTTTCAATTTTTCCTTCTGTCCTATAAAATACATATGGACATTTTTTTTCTGTCAAAGATTTCTCAGCAACTACTTGACTTAGGATTCTTAAATTTGGTACAAAGCTTGATAGTGATGAGTTGTATTGTGTAACAAAAAGAGCCACATATTGCATATCAGTCCATTTATTTGTTCATTTTTCTTCCTCTCCAATGAAAATTTCTGTCGCAGATTTCTCCGATCTTATTGGAGCCAGTGTTTTCAAATTTTGTGTACACCTTCAGGTAGGCTAAGTGTATTGTGTAAATGAAAATAAAGATGCTAAAGCTCATTTTGCCTTCTTTTTCAATTTTTCCTTCTGTCACTCCTATATCTTAAACATATGGACATTTTTCATCAAAGTTTTCTCAGAAACTACTTGATTTCATAGGGGCCCGGCGCGTTTTTGGTTGATTTGGGACACATATCGGTCGAAAAAAGTATATATTAGGTAAAAAATAAACGATAGATTTGGAATTCTAGTCGTATAGTTTTTGTTTGTTTGTTCTCTTGATGATCAAAATGTTTGGCCGAAATGTCCGAAAAGCGAATATTGTTTACATTGACAACCAAAAGTAGTTCCGGCAGAAGTAGTTCGGCGCTACGTGCGTCAGTTCTTTTTTTATCTTTCCCTAGGGCTGGTACGGCACGTGCCAGGGGTGTGAGATAAATAGAATCCATCATTGGTGTTCAGTGGGGACAGAAAAATCCCAACCCGAGGGCCCATCGTTCCAGTGGGAAACGAGGCTTGCCGAGTTTCCCACTGAACGGTGGACCCGAGGGTTGGGATTTTTCTGGAACCACTGAACACCAATGATCGATTCTTTTTCTCATATACCACGACCGTACGGTACTGTACTGTGTAATATTTGTTGGTGACGTCACTGAGATCGATGTTTACAGTCAATGACGCGCGCTGTATAAATCAACTTGAAACAGCGAATAAACAGCGCATTTAACAATAAACAAATGGTTATTTCATCAAAATGGATTTACAAGAACTAGCTTATCAGCCACAGTAGCTCGAGTAAGTAATTTTGTTGAGGAAAATATGTGTGTGTGCGGTGTGTTTTTACATCGTCAAGGCTCCCCGTCCCGGTGGATTCAGTCACTCAATGCTCAAAACAACAGGTTAAAATATGTCAATCGCAATGCACTCAGCATGTTCAAAGCATTGAATAAAGGTTTTAAGTTAAAAAGCGCAGTTTTACTTTTAAACCAAGTTGAAGGCCGACTTCAATCGCTGAAAATTCAACATAGAATTTTTTCCTGACTGACAACAATTCAACTTTCGTTTTCGAAAGAATACAGTCATGCGCCAAAAATGTTATCTCACATTAGCAACCGGTCGCGTGTGGCTTATCTCGTATTAGTTACGCTTATCTCACATGGGTAGCGATGTGAGACAGATTTTTCCGACAGCGAGCTTACATAGGGATCACTCGATCTCGTATGCGTTGGTATGTGAGAAAGAAATTTCTTACATGGGTAAAAATAGCGGAAATCCCGATCCGGTATGCGAGAAATACTAAGTAAATATATGACTATCTGGCCAAGAGAGGTAGACGGACGTAGTGTTTGAGACTTATATACTTAAGGCCAAAAGTAACTTTACACTGTTATTATATATACAGTTAATGGCCCAGTTCCGAATCACTTTTACTTCAAGGCGTATTCCAAATAGTTGCTCTGAGTAAATAAGATTTTTGTTTTACTATTACAAAGCACTATCATTCTCCTAAATAATGCACCTCAATTTGTATCATTCGGACTCTGCTATGTGCCATACCACGGCTTCGAAGTAGGCCGCCAATTTGCCTAGTTGCGGGTCATTTGCCCAGTTTCGAATCACTTTTGAAATTGTAAGAAATTACCTTCAGTAGTACAGTTGCATTAAGGTTTCGACATTGCTGGCTTAATCACTACTTCCAATGACGTGTTTGACGCATTATTTTACCGTATTCATTGCAGTAAACTTGCACGGACACAGAAAGTAACTAAAACGGACACACATCGGCCCGCCAGCGAAACGTCATATAAATGGCGCCTCGCTAGCGGTCCGATGATGACCCGACATCGGTAGCTTTCTACGTTTCCAACCAGTAATCCTAAGATAATCTACAGCTTTGTGCTTTTCCATGCGGGAGGGGGTGGTCCGGACCCCCAGTACTCACTCCTGTGGATCCGCGCATGAATTAAGATCCTAAGGCTATGAACATTTTTACCACATGCAAGTAATACTCCCGATTATACACCCTGGCTAATAATCGAAAGGTTTACAGGTAAACTTGGTCTATGAGACAGTGTAGAGTTGAACTAGATCAGATAGCTGTTAGAGGCGCGTTCTAATCAGGATCTACACTGTCTGTCATTTGACGCATCGCTTTGTGATACATACACTAACATTCACTTTTTTCAGAGTATTTTTTTCTATTTTGTGACATTTTTATTTAACGTCTGTGCTTATTTCCATTGTTATTTAGCGCACGCATATACCAACACGCGTTGTGAGAGTAAAATGCATTTGTATCCCCTGCCCCACCCGCCAACACCGCGGGCGGTCGATACACGTGATACTATAGCCGGGTCATGGTAGATATTTGAATGGTTATAACGTCTTGACCCCCCCCCCCCCCCCAACCGACACACACACACACACACACACACACACACACACAGTACGGGGTAAAGGCCAGGTTTTAAACATTTAAAACGACGATCGACGAAATCTGCGCCAGTAAAAAGAAAAACTGGAGAGCTTCAACATGTTTAACGGTACCAACTTCACTCTTAATTCTGATTTGGCTCTGGTCTCTACCCAAGTAAAAACTCTGTTATACATAGTTGGCCAAAAAGCAAGGGAATCATTCGACACAAGTATGTCCACTTGTGATGGAGTGAGACATATACCAGGGCACTGGAAAATCAACAAGGCGTTAGCCCTACTTTTACTCATAGGAGAATGTAGTGCATGTGCGGATCCAGAGGGGGGACAGGGGTCCGGACCCCCTCCAAAATCACAAAAATATAGTTTTTTAAGCAATACTGGTCCCCCTACGATCCCCTTAAAACCGTAAAGCTACATGTACCAAGCCACTAAGCCAGCTTTCAATTTTGGGCCATAATCGGCACGCCAGCGAAACGCCATTTAAATGGCAGTTAACAGTTAACATATACTGACACGTGTGAAAATATACCTTCATAAAATGGGTCATGGGGGAAAATTGTAATTATTCTCACCAAGCAGATGACTTATAGATATTTGCTTTCACTTACATACAGAGGGATAATTATACAACAAAACAAAACCAAAATATGTATTTTAAATCGCTGGCGGACCGAAGATGGCCCGCTAATTGTGATTTTTGGATAATTCCTCCCCCATCAAACTAAAAAAACGTTGTCAAGGTTGGACCCCCTGTGACAAAACTTTCTTGATGGTTACGGATAAATGATGCATAATTAGGATAATGGGCTTCTACCAGCTAAGGTTAATCGGGAACGGGACTGATTGCCCTGTATCGAGCTCGGGATCCCTGGTCTGCTAGGTCTACACCAGATATGCTGAGAGAGAGAGAGAGAGAGAGAGAGGGGGGGGAGAAAGAGAGACATGCAGACAGACAGGCATATACATATATAGAGACTTAGATAGACAGACAGACTGATAGACAGACAGACAGACAGACAGAGTAATTCAACAGACACACATAAAGGCAAAATCCTCATGCATACGCGGATCCAGGGAAGACTGGGGGTACAGAGCCCCCCCCCCCCCCTCCAGCCAACCCCTGTAAAGTCCCATAGCTACACCCCTAAAATTCAAACTATTTTCACACTAATGCTCTCTAGAGCTACCAAGGCCATCAAATGGAGTATCGCTGGCGGACAAATGTCGACCCGCTCTTGTGATTTTTTGATCCTCTCTTCCCTCATCAACTAAAACGGCATGAAATATAAAAAAAAACGTTGTCAGAGTCAAAACTTTCTGGATCCGCGTCGAGAGAGAGAGAGAGAGAGAGAGAGAGAGAGAGAGAGAGAGAGAGAGAGAGAGGGGGAGGGGGAGAGCATATGGTGCCCTTGGAACTTTTTCACATAATTTTGACTTCTATGTTGTACAAACAGCTGAGCGCGTGTACGTTATTGTTAAGTGACGTGAAATAAACTTGCGTTCAGCTGATTCGAAACTGGGCCAAAGAGTGACAATGATTACACGGCTATCACGGAACCCAAAACAGAATAAAAGATCCGTTTTTTTCTAGGATGTGTTAAAATAATTGTTGGAAAACATGCTGAAACCGAAAGTTTGATAAAAATGCATTTCAAACGAAAGCATTTTTCGGAAATATGCAGTTAACATATACTGACACGTGTGAAAATATACCTTCATAAAATGGGTCATGGGGGAAAATTGTAATTATTCTCACCAAGCAGATGACTTATAGATATTTGCTTTCACTTACATACAGAGGGATAATTATACAACAAAACAAAACCAAAATATGAATTTTAAATTTTACCACTGATGTGTAGTTTGCAACGAAACTATGACGTGATTCGGAACTGGGCCAGATTCGAAACTGGGCCATTAACTGTACCTTTTCTGGGTATTGGTGGGTGGTATTTTAAATGTGTTTAATTCGTATTAAAGTTAAATTGATTATTCATATGACCTTTTAAATTTCATGTTGTTGCTGTCATAAATGCAACCACAATGCGTTAATGAAAGAAGCAAGGGAGCAAAATAAACTTTTCCAAAACGCATCACTTTTGATGTGTTACTGTAGCTTTGCAATTGGACAATTTTTAATTTTGAAGAACCAGTCTGAAAGACAGGCTATTGAATTGTTGTTTAGAGTTCAAATCAGCCTGGATCATCCTTCGGGTATTACAAATTAAAGTTGTGTTTTTACGTACATACCAGTTTTTGTGAACTTTACAATGCTTTCAATGGAATTTCCCATAAGAAATTGTTTGCCGTTTTTCTTCCAAACCGATGGGAATTTTTATCAGATTATCTCGTTACATACTCAGGACAGAAGTCCCAACAAATCGCTGGTCAAAAAAATCCTTATGCCATCTGAGATAAAGCTTTTAGCAGGGACTAAAATTTACTATTGTTTTAATTCAAAGGGAGATAATTTCAAAGTGAACCAACTTTAAAATGCTGCCAAAAACAAACTATACGTCAGAGACAGAATGTCTTGCAGTATTTTTAATGTGCAATTGATGGTCCTTAAGGTAGCGTGTTCAAATCCTGGGTTTACTTTGGATTTTGTTAGGAAATGCTGATTTTGTGCTTTTAATGAAAGCACAGATAACTTGAAAGAATATTAATTTACCTAAGTTGTTTTTCGTGAATTAGGACAGGGCGGGAACCAGCAACTCATTGCAATATTTAATTTGGTTAAACTCAAAAGCAGTAAAGATATATTCGATAGTTCAAAGTGTAAAGTTACTTTTGGCTTTAAGTATACATGTACTGATGATCCATGGCTTCCGAATGTCACAAGATGGTCCAGGATTGTGTTTTTGCCCGGCGTTTGGAGTTTCAGTTTGGAGTTGGGAGAAAGAACGGGTATAACGCTGGTTGGGCAGGTTCGGAGTTCGGAGAAAGAACGGGTATAACCCTGGTTCGGCAGGTTCGGAGTTCGGAGAAAGGCCAGTTTCATTCTCCAAACTCCGAACCCTGGCAGATTCGGAGTTCAGAGTAAGAACTGGGCTGAACCCTGGTTCGGCAGGTTCGGATTTCGGAGAAAGTCCAGTTCCTTTCTCCGAACGGTTCAGAGTTCGGAGAAAGGACAGGGCGGAACCTTAGTTCGGCAGGCTCGGAGTTCGGAGAAAGCCGAGTTCCTTTCTCCGAACCCTGAACCCTGGCAGATTCGGAGTTCGGAGTAAGAACTGGGCCGAACCCTTGTTCGGCAGGTTCGGAGTTCGGAGAAAGTCTAGTTCCTTTCTCCGAACCTCCGAACCCTGGCAGGTTCGGAGTTCGGAGAAAGGACAGTTCCGAACCTTGGTTCGGAGTTCGGAGAAAGGACCGAGGCAGGTTCAGAGTTGGGAGAAAGACGGATTCCTTTCTCTGAACTCCCAAAAAAATATAAAAAAATGAAAAAAAATAAAGAAAAAAAATTATGAAAAAAAATGAAAAAAAAAAAAGAAAAAAATGGAAAAAAGAGAGAAAATCAAAAACGAAGAAAAAAGAAGAAAAAAGATAAAAAAAAAAAGAAAAAAAAGAAAGAAAAGAAAAGAAAATGAAAAAAAATGAAAAAAATACGAAAAATATAACAAAAATAAGAAAAAAGGAAAAAAACGGTGAAAAATGAAAAAAAAGAGAATAGAAAAATACGAGAAAAAAAATAAGAAAAAAGAAAAAAAAGGGGAAAAAGAGGTTCTTTCTCCGAACTTCGAACCAGCCGAACCCTGGTTCGGCTCGTTCCTTTCTCCGAACTCCGAACCCAAACTCCGAATCAGGGTTCGGCCAGGCTCTTTCTCCGAACCTGCCAAATCAGGGTTCGGCCCATTCCTTTCTCCTTTCTCCGAACCTGCCGAACCCGGGTTAGGCCAGATCCTTTCTCCGAACTCTGAACCCGAACGCTGAACCAGGGTTCAGCTCTGTCTTTTCTCAGAACCCCGAACCCCGAACCTGCCGAACCAGGGTTTGTCCCATTCCTTTCTCCAAACTCCGAACCTGCCAAACCAGGGTTAGGCCAGATCCTTTCTCCGAATTCCGAACCCGAACTCCGAACCAGGGTTCGGCCCGGTCCTTTCTCCGAACTCCGAACCGAAACTCCGAACTCTGGGTAAAAACACAATCCTAGACCAAACTGGAATGTCACGGGCTCTGCGACAAACTGCACGGATAGCTGCAACGGAACGCGCATGTGATAGAGTTAAGTTGTTTCAATTGAACTGCTGGTTAGTACTGCGCAGAACTGGACAATTGAGAACCTCTTCGTAATAGCAAAATAAACGTCTTGTGAATGTATGAAGCGGCTTTGGTCTTTAATTGTTGACGAACCCTTCTAAATCTCTGTTAAGTCCGAAGGGAAATGACTCAACCGAGGTTATCAATGGCTACAAGAGGTTTGGATTCCTAAATTGGGGGGGGGGGATAAGATAGAGGGTAGACATATTTTAATTATTGCTCTGTCTGAACGTCACGTTGATTACATGAATCGTAAAGTGTGGTCACTCCGTTATTATGCAGGGGGGGGGGGGGGGGGGGGAGGGACATTTTCACCGATGTATACATCGGATAGCATGGACTCGTGCATGGCGCCAGGGTTCTGGCAAACTCTGATTTCCATTGCTGAGGTTAGGAAGAGATATCGTTCGGAAATAGAATCGTGCAAATCAAAGCACATAGACCAGAAATTCCATGCAGTTGTTCTACGTGGCAACCCGGCATAGCCGATGAAGTAGTGACTACAGAGAGAAGCCATGACCTTAAGTTTGATAAAGGGACTATTTATATAGTTTATTTTCATACACATATACATGTTCATATAGAAAAGATGGGTAATTTATCAAAATCTAAGCTCAAATAGTACATATGTGATAACAAGTTGCGTTCATGTGCGCAATTTGCACCTAGGGGCAAATGTGCACCCGGGTGCTAATTTGCTCCACCGAATTTGCACCACCTACAAAGGTGGAGCAAATTCGCAACCGGGTGCTAAATTGCACCCGGGTGCATTTTCATAACACACCGTTTATATGACCAAAATACATCCCAGGTGCAAATTTACACCCCGGGTGTATATTTGCACCGGGGTGTATATTGTGCATATAAACGAGGCTTTAGATATAATTAACTGTCCCAATCTAATAATGTTCTTTAAGAAATAAATTCGGTTTTTGGAGTGTTCATGGATTTTAAATTAAATGAGATCGAAGGGCTTCACGTTAACTTTGCAAGGGAGCCATTTTAGTATTCATGATTCCATGAACCGACCAAAAATTCAATTTATTGCTTATAATTACATTTTATTATAAATATCTAATATATAGACATTATTTATGAATATTCAAACAAAACGGTTTTGTACTTAATATGTAATCGTATTAACGGTTTTGTTGGAGTGTTTAACGGAAAAGTCAGCTGTATGAACAGTGACAGCAAAGACTTATTTTGCGCGTGCAAATGAGGAGTGGCTCGCTGCCAATCACAACGCCAAGGTCACTTCTGGCGAATGAATTCGATGTTCGAAGCTTATTGCTCGGGCAAGCGAGATTGGCAGCTGCCAATCATAACTATGTCTTTTATGGGGCTATAGTGCTGCCAAGATCTTATGACTATGTTAACATTTGCTTGTTTGTAAATATTTAAATCAAAACATAAGGCTGGCATATTTAGCGGTCGGGCGTAGTTTTGAAAACTATATGTTGTCATCTTGTATAGCTCGGTAGGTAGAGTCACTGTCAGTAGAAATTCCATTTATATTCCTACATGTGCAGGGTTCGAATCCCATCAATGCTTTCAATTTGTTTTCGTTATTTCTATTGCATCAAATTTTCACATGTTTCCTTTAAACTTACTTGGAAAAAAGAATTTACATTTATACAAAGTGTCCATCAAATGGTACATTACCAAACACGAAAACGCATATGCGAGATGCCACTGAATGTATGAACTCAATCGGTTATGTATTGTTGCTGTCATTAAAAACGATACTCAGCAACCCAAATGATTTGAAAATGATTATGAATAATATTCAAACAATTGTATTTATAAATAAATAAATAAATTAATTAATTAATATATAAATTCAAAAGAAAAAAAGTATGGTTAGGGGGCTCGAACTCGCAACAGTCATGACAGTGGACAAGCGACCCATCCACTATGTTACGAACCCCCCTTGTGATCTTTAAAACCCATATACATGATATAGCATTTGACATAATGTGTCCTTTGGTTAACATAAATATTTGAGCAAGTTCGTGAGAACTTGGTGCTCATCACATATGCGTAAAGTCATTCCTAAAATAAACAGACTCAGTTATCAAGTGGGGCTAAATGCCTCATATTTCGTCTAAGCCTTCATCTACCTCAATACTTTATGTATGTGAGCAGTGAAGAATCTGGCGAGACTGCGCATGTACATAGGCTCGTCTGAGCCTTCGCTGCTCGCATATGACAGATACCCTAATCTCGAGCTGGCTGATTTGTTACATGTACTATGAACCGGCAAATATAATTGGAGCAATTAGAGAGGAACGATGATTTAGATTTGTCACGAAAGGACATTCTCAAATCAACTTATCAACAAAATAGTTAACATTAAAAATTACAAAAACTCTATTATTCTATTAATAAAAGGAACATGTTCAGGAGAAAACCTTTCTTCATAGTTTGCGGACAGGTTATAGTCAAACTAACTAATCTTTTCGCAGAGATTTAGTACATAGAAACTTTGAGCTAAGACACATGTTTTCATAGGTTAGTAGTCTTTCTAATTGCTAATATACCAAATTATCATATGA
Source organism: Loripinus fragilis (assembly GCA_964019695.1). Taxonomy (NCBI): domain Eukaryota; kingdom Metazoa; phylum Mollusca; class Bivalvia; order Lucinida; family Lucinidae; genus Loripinus; species Loripinus fragilis. Next base: position 10,899,120 of record OZ026520.1, read on the forward strand.
CGTCGCGTCTGGGAGTGAAATAACGCCATGCAAAAAAATCTGTAAACCACTAGTGGTTTATCGATTTTCGGGAAACGTTATGACGTCCATAACAACGTTGCGTACATAATGACAAATTATAACGTTCTTATGGCAAAAATGAGATTTCAAAGTAATCCTAATGTCATATGATAAATTGAATCTAACATTCGTGCCCTTGTATAATTGAATTTATTAAACTCATTGTGAAAAAGAGATAAAATGCTCGGCAAGCCTCGCATTTTATCTCTTTTCCTCAACTCGTTTAATAAATTCAATAAAATATGAGCACTCGTGTAAGATCGTCTATTTATAAACCTTAGACTTGAATGGTATACAGATTAATATAAGTCGGAAGACTTCCTTCTGAATCCCGTTTGTATGCTATTTAGTGTTCATATCATTGTACAACTGTATTATGCTTAGCTACACATAGGCATTCTAGATTGAGAAGCCCCCGTGGTGTAGTGGATAAGCGCTATGCCTTGTAAACCAGGGGTCGCAGGTTCGATTCCCGGCTTCTCCATAAAAACCATAAAAACCATAAAAAAACACATAAAACCACTTTCGGTGAGCCTTCGGGTGCTCCCGTCATATAATAAACACACAAATCATAAACCCTCCCGGCGGTACTGGTTTCTACCCAGGGAAAGCCACAAAAAGTTCTAAATAAAGTAGAGCAATTGTAGCTATTATTTTATTGGCTTCGTCAAAAAAGAAGCTTGTAGCGCAACACATCTGTGCGCTGGGACAAGTTTCTTGGATGTGGCCATCACAGATGTGAATTCCGTGGTCATTTGTTCCCATTAAATAAAGCAGACTGCTTCCCTGTTCCGAAAAAAATAAAGATGTTTCCTGTTCTACCAATATAGCACTCCTTAAACTTGGCCTTTTTCCCCATTTTCCCTGAGATAAATTGGCATGCGTCTGGGAGTGAAATAACGCCATGGAATAAAATCGATAAACCACTAGTGGTTTACAGATTTACGGGAAACGTTACATGACGTCCGTTGCGTACATAGTTAGAGGATAATTAACTGTCTTCAAAATTTTCATTTTGGGAGTTATATCGTCGGATATACGGTCAGAAATTTAGTTTTACGGCGACGTTATCGTGATGCTTCTCGTCTGCTGAAAAATATTTCAAGAATACCATCAGAATCATGGGCGGATCCAGGGGTCCGGACCTCCCCCTTGAAAATTCACAAAATATAGGGTTTCTTAGCAATACTGGTACGGATCACCTGAAAAATCACAAAGCTACCAAGTCAGCAGCAATGTTGGTCCATCATTCGCTGGCGGGCCGATGATGACCCATTTATAGTGATAATTGGATCCTCTATCCCCTCATCATAAAAAAATAATAAAAAATAATAATAAAAGTTATCGTATTTGGACCCCCTCTAACAAAACTTTCTAGATCCGCGCATGAGAATGTCAAACAGATTGGATCGGTTGGGCCTGATCTGAGTCCAAGATGTTTGTTAAGGTTATCAGAAGACGATAAAAGATGTCATCGGCAGATAAAGAGTTAGATCTAAATCCCATAAGGAAATATTTCACCAATAGATGTCGGTGCCTTTTCCTCACAAACGACTCATTTAATCATAATTTCTCCTTTTCATATTTTTTTCTTTTCTTGTTCGAAAATTATCTAGCAACAGAGTTACCAAGGTGGCGTCACGAGTTACAAAACGCAGCAGCGACACGGACGGACTGCTAGTCTTGAAATTTCTCTCGGAGTATCAACACGTTTTAAATTTTAACTTGATTAGAAGATATTCATTACAAATTTTAAAATGGCTCAAAGTCGAATAAATGAGTTGGATATGGAAAATCGAGATGTCAATATGCTAAACAGTCATATAAAGGTGAGTATGCTGGGTGAAAATCTCCTAAGGATGCATATAACCACGCAACTATCATTCAGTTTTTCTTTTTTTAAAATAGCAATATATTGCAACGAAACGTCTCAATATGTGTTTGTTTGTTTGTTCGTTTGATTTGATTCTTTACGTCCCATCAACACTCTTTCAGCTATAAAGGGACGGGTCTTCCTGGGTTGAACCAGTACTAAGCTAGGATTAATGTTCTTGCTCAAGGACACAACGCAGTGACGCCGGTGAGGCTCGAACCCGCGGCCCCTCGGTCTCGAGTCAAAAACGTCTCAATATAGACTGCCAATAACATAAAATCGGCATTCTAATATTGTCAGCAGATGCATGACACACTTCATCAAAACTTGTTAATTTCTATATGCCCATTTCACTAGTAGATAATTTGTTTTTAAAAAGTATGGCGATTACTTATTTTTTGAAAATACATAATGATGTAGGTACATATTGGAATTGTCTCCTGTATGAGGTAATTCCAATATGTACCAACAACATATATTTAGTTACTGAAAATAAGGAAAACTGTGTTACATGTGTTACTATACATTTTGTAGGTACACATTGGAATTGCCTATGTGTACCAACAACTTATATCATTGAATATATGGAAAATTATTTTGAAATTTACGCTTTTAAGTACCGTGCCCATTATCTTGGCTTCTTTTAAACATCTTAACCTGCCGATCAGTATTAAAATACCTGCCACTATACCACAGCTTATATTTGCATTATAGCTATATTTCCAAATTCGATTTCATTAACCTATTTGCTAACCTAGTAGTTGCCTGGTTGTACAATGTATATACATGTAATTTTGGATCCATCTTCAATGTTATCTACTTTATGAAGTAGAATCTATCTTGAAATCTCTTCAACTAGGTAAAGCCTCGAGACCTGGTGAAATAAGCAATCAAATTCTGTAAAAACTAGCTACCCCTCTGTCTCGTCCTCTTAGTAACCTCTTCGATCTTTCTCTGGCCACTGGCAAAGTTCCCTTACTCTGGAAAGAGGCAAATGTGACCCCAATATTCAAAAAAAAAGATGATCCTTCTGTCATTTCTAATTATAGACCTGTCTCTCTTTTAAGTGCAGTGGGTAAGGTCCTGGAAAAAGTTGTACGTAAGCATTTATTTAACTATATTCGTGATCATGAAATTTTGTTTGCCTTAAGATTCAATAGTATACCAACTCGTTGACATATACAACACATTTTGTAAATCCTTTGACGAAGGCAAAGAAGTCCGTGCTGTGTTTTGTGACATGAGCAAAGCATTTGACAAAGTATGGAACAGAGGCCTTCTCTTTAAACTTGAGTCTATTGGTGCTTCTGATTCCCTATCATTATTGTTCAAGAGTTATTTAGCTGACCGTAAACAGAGAGTAGTACTGCCTGGAGCAGTATCTGCCTAGAAATACATTAAAGCAGGTGTGCCCCAAGGCTCTATCTTAGGACCTCTTTTATTTCTTAACTATATTAACGATATTGTTGGAGACATTTACTCAAGCATCAGACTTTTTGCAGATGACACATCTCTACATCATTGTTGACAATCCTCAACAGTCAGCAAATTTACTAAATGCAGACCTTGTGATAATTCACTTATGGGCTTGTAGATGGCTTGTAGCGTTTAATCCCTCCAAATCTGAATCTATGACACTTTCACGCAAACCTAACAAACCTCTGCACCCTCCTTTGAATATGGCTCAACTAAACATCAACAAATTCACGACGCATAAACACTTAGGACCTATTTCTTCTGACGATGGCAGCTGACATGAGCATATTGACCATGTCAAGTCCAAATCTTGATTTAGACTAAACATCATGCGTAAACTGAAGTTTCAGCTTGACGGAAAACCACTTAAAATAATATATACTTCATTTATAAGACCTCTTCTTGAATATTCCAATGTAGTCTGGAATAACTGCACTCAATATGAATCGGAAGACCTGGAAAATCCAAAACGAAGCTGCCCATACTGTTACACGAGCCACAAAATTAATATCACTTCAATCTCTCCACATAGAAACTGGCTGGGAAAGCCTTCCTTCTAGACGACAAAAAACAAAGCTTGTACTCTTTTTTACTAAATGCAAAATGAAACGACCCCTGAATACTTCTCATCTCTTGCACCTCCTATTGTCGGTGGTACAACAAGATATAGATTACACAATGAATCAGACCTTCAAACTATGCCTGCTAAATTACAACAATATTATCACTCTTTTCTGCCCCAAGTGACACGAGCCTGGAACAGATTATCTGAAGAAACAAAAACCTCACCTTCTATCACCGCATTCAAACACAAACTTAATAGAGACATAAAAAAGCCATCTCAATATCATCATTGCGGTAAGACACTAGGCCAAATACACAATACACGCCTGCGACAAAATTGATCTTCTTTACAGTAAAATCTATTCTCAAAAAACATCATAAATGATCCCCATTGTGAGTGTAGGAAAATTGAAGATACTGAACACTACGTCCTAAATTGGAACCCATGAAGAACACTTAAATGCAGTCACCACATTCTGTCAGCCTACTTTAAATGTACACTATATGAAAATGCTAATTTAGCAGAATCGGAGAACAAAACTGTTTTTCTGCAGTTCAAGAATTTATCTTGAAGACAAAACACTTCTGACCCAACAACAACAACAACTACAACTACTTATTTTCCAACACATATTAAATTTGTGATCACTTTAGTTATTCATGCTTCGTGTTTGTCATGCTTTCTTGACAGTTCTTTGTGGCCTAGTGGTCATCTGCTAAAAGGGACTGGTGTAATACATTATTGTATCGATTTCTGATCTTTGCGCCTTAATTGGTGTACAGTAGCTGTATCATTACCTTTTCTACTTTCAGGTCAATTTCGAAGATGTATTTGGAGAACCTGAAGGTGTACGATCTCCTGACTGTGTGTGGAGAAATGCCTATAGCTGCTTTGAGTGTAGCAAACAATGCTGTTACAAGCTCATGACGCTTCTCTGTGGTATTTGCATTGCTCTGGAATGGGGATGTGAGTTCGCTGCGCTGACCTTCAACCACGTGTGGTGCTGGACCCCATGCATGCGAGACTTCTCTATCACTGTTGGCTGCTTCACTAAATTCATGAAAGTCGTGTTGGATTGCTGCTGCACACCTATCTGTGAAGCAATGGGAGGCTGTCTTAGCAGAATCAAGATCAGCAGGTCATAATTCACTGACAATTTAGAAATCAAGAACTTATCAATTTATACCGAGTTGCACATTAAGTAACTCTCCCTTCTAGCACACAACAGTGCCATGTTCGCGATATTACAGTTTAATATTGAACTCTTTGATTGCTGATTTTTCTAAAATGAGATATTCCTGATGACAACAGAAAATAGTATCTGATTATACTGCTCCAAGGAGGAGTCTTATATAGGACTCTTTGGATTGTACATACTGTTCCTGTTTTAGTAATTTTAGACAAATAATTCAAAGTTTATCGAAGACAATAAACAAATATACCCTGATCATACTGTTCCTAGGAGGAGTCTTATAAGGGACTCTTTTGAACTCATCTGAACTGTTTGCAAATGTAAGCTTCAATGATTAAGATGCGACATGACACTATAATCAAAGGCAAACAAATATTATGGATAAAAGGCATCTTGTGTGGTAATCTGATGAAAAGTTACAGCTTGAATCCTCTCAACTGATTCTGCATATTTCCAAATAAACTTTCTCTCTATGACAATAGTATAAGCATAATTTACGCGTAAATGCTGTGCCCTTCAATCGTGTATAAACTGAAAAAAAATGAATGAACGAATTAATAAATACTTAAAATTAGACTATATTTAACTGTGATATATGTATGCAAGGGTGCACAGAATGACCAGAAACTCAACAGAATGAATATGGGCCTCGACGCGAGAAAACCTGTCTTTGGAGGTTTGCGAACAACACATGCGCAGACCAGCCTGCGCATACGCGCAGTCTGATCAGCGCCTTTGTTATTCGCTATTTGGAAAGTAACATATATAAACTTGCTATAGGTGAAATTTCAATGTTCTAGCTAGTCTCTGTAGCTGAGGAGACTGGTTTGAAACTCGCTTTGACGGAAACCCCGAAGACAGGTTTTCTAACGTCGAGGCCCAATTATGTCTCCAGGTGCATCTTTTAATTAAGATCAAATCATTATGCAAAAACTGTGTGCTTTTTATCAGCAATGTGTTTGAACAAATGTATAAATTGTATATTTAAAGCTGGGTACACTTTTATCTGTAAACACTTATTTTTATGTTAAATAAAATTTTATAAGAAGTTTCCATAAAATTTTAATAGCAACTAAATTTACCAGTGCCTTGGATGCGTCATCTGGGCCAGCACGTTATCGCATCACCGCTTGTATTCACAAAGAAAGGCAAAATATTAATGATCAGGTCCCGAGGTTATAAAACCTTTTTCATGCTCAACTCAGCTGAACATGGAATTTCAACTGCACGTAAAACTCAAATGCTGAACAATAGTCACTTTTCTAGCTTTCAACTCTCAGATGTTGTATTTATGTTAAAATGCCAACAATTGTTGGCATTTTAACATTAATAAACAGGATGAATTTTCTGCTTAGCTAAATTTCCTGTTGAGCATGGAAAAAGTTGTATAGCCTCGAGGTCAGGCCTAATATAGACATCAACCAGTTGTATACATACATTATGCGTGTGCTGGCCCGATTAAAAAAACAGCAACATTGGAAGAAAATGAATTTGAAATGCCAGCCCTATTGAACCATGTAATCCCTGGCAAAAATAGTAAGTGAGTATGATCAGGAAATACCCCAATCATTAACCGCAGGCAAACCCATGGCACCGCGAGGAAGAGCCACACAACCACTACGAGACACCAGGAAGACAAACCAAGCAAAGCAACCCACTCTCTCTTCCCCATCAAGATGATTGCAAAACTAGAATGGGCATAACGTAACGTACAACAAAATGACAACAATTAAGAGTCCCATTACGAAATTAACAATCAACAACGAATCAACAACAACAGAACCACCGCCTTAGAACGGACATCAGTCTAAGTCACAAGGTCAAATTCGGATGCAAAATAAAACAACGATCTGAAAATAAACAATCTGACTTACAAAAATGTCAATGGAGGTCACCATCTTTAATGTTTAATTAACTTCCTGTAAATTTTGAAAAGGAAATAAAATCCTGAATTTCATTGCAAACTGTAAAGATATTTTCAAAATTAACTATTTCTATTGATTCGTCTGTTGAAGGTGAATCAATAAAAAAGCAAAGTATGTGAAAATGCAAGAAACTAGATGTTCTGTTTATGTATAATTAATAAGGACGGTGTAACGTCGCACAGACACGTGTAGCTTTCAAATGTGTACTATACAACATGTGAAGCCCTTGATGTTGTGCTTTAGGTGTAAACGCCAAGACAATAGGCCTTATAAAAGCATCAAAGACCCAAATTATTGGAAACAATATTGAAATTCACTATCATTTTAATATATTTTAATGACTTCTAAAATTGTGTTTATGTAACAATTATTGTTTCGCTCTTTTATCAAACCCGGGCAGAAAATCATTAAAACAAGAGTACCATAAGATCCTGAAGTGCTTTTCTGACACTGAGTCACACTAGATTCCCTTAATGTAAGGTTATAAACTGTCCAAATCCACCTTGTATCACCAATTGAACCTGTTTTGTAACGACAATATCCCTAACTATACATACAAAGATCCGACTTGAAGGTGAATGGATCTTTACCGTCCAAGGAGTAAATGTTTAAATTGTTTTATATAACATGCTATGGACACCACTTTGGTCGTGTGACATGCACAATATAGTCAAATTAAGGTTGTCTCATATATGATATTCGCCTTCATTTGGCCCTCTGATGTCTGAAGAAATGTGCTTGCAATCCAATTAAAAAGTAAGTGACTATGACCAGGAAATGCCACAATCGCAGACTGCAGACTTAGAATCGACATCACGAAGAAGTGCTATACAGAACACAGACAACGACAACACAACAAAAGTAAAGCAACCAGCTCTCTCTCTCCCTCTGCAAGATGATTAATAAACCAGAAAGGGCACCAATTCCATACCATAAATCAGGGACCAAACACAAATGAGAGCAAAACAATGTAAAAGCAAAAACGGGCAAAGGTCATTGTTTCTGCACACTTACCTATAGTCATTGTCTCATTAGGTTTAACGTTTCTAGTACATAGCGCACATCCCCAAAGCTACATACCGGGTCCAAAGTCATAGGCCTACTGGTTCTGCAGAAGCAGTTTTTTCTTTAGCTCTGACTATCTGTGAGTCACGAGCCCTTTTCTTTGTTTCATCATGGAGTATTAATTTGATTAGAGTGTTTTCCATGATGATACATTGCATTAGTTAGATGGCCTCCATGCGAGCTGAACATTTCTTGTACTTCAACAACAGCAGAACCTAGGGCGAAGATTTGGTACCAGTAAAATGCATTTAAGCCCCCCGTAGGCTTAGGCTGCTGTCCGTTCTAAGGCGGTGGTTCTGTTGTTGTTGACTTTTTGTTTATTGTTACTCCCATTGTGGGAGTCTGTGATTGTTCTATGTTTTGTTGTACGTTACTTTATGTCCATTCTAGTATTGCAATCATCTTGATGGGGAAGTGAGAGCTGATTGCTTTGCTTAATTTGTCGTCCTGGTGTCTCATGATGGTTGAGCGGCTCTTCCTCGCGGTGCCACGGTGTAGTCTGCAGTTTGTGAATGTGGTATTTCCTGATCATACTCACTTACTATTTTTAAAGGGTTTTACAATATATTAGTGTGGCTTTCATCTTGGTCATGTCACCATGATTATTTGAACAAACTTTCATTCCTCTACCCTAAGACGTGTCCGCATGAAATTACAAATCGATTGGCCCAGTAGTTTCTAGGAAAAATATGTTATTTTTTAACTTACAACCTTGGCTCAAAGGTCAACCTTGACCGTTGATGTTTATTTATAGTCATTGGCTCATTAGATTAAACATATCAAGTGAGTACAATGACTTAAGCTTCAGCAGTTTTTGAAGAAAACGAGTTTTACCGTTTAAATGCATCAGGAGTCAAATTTGTAAAGTAAGTCAAGGTCAACTAAGGATCATCATTTGAACAAACTTGTTGATTCGTTGTTTATTGTTACTCCCATTGTGGAAGTCTAAAATTGTTCTATGTTTTGTTGTACGTTACTTGTATGCCCATTCCAGTTTTGCAATCATCTTGATGGGGAAGAGAAAGCTGGTTGCTTTGCTTAGTTTGTCTTCCTGGTGTCTCGTGGTTGTTGTTTGACTCTTCCCCACGATTCCATGGGTTTGTCTGCAGTTTGTGATTGTGGTATTTCCTGATCATATTCACTTACTCATTTTGGTGGGGCCTTCATTCCCAATGCTACATACAAACTCCCATGGTCATTGGCTTTCTAATTTTGGAGAAGATGATTTTAAGGGCCTTTACCAAATATGGGTGTGGCGGTCATCTTGGTCATGTCAGTGTAACCATGACAATTTGACAAACAAATTCTTGGTCCACTTACATTATGGAGTATTCAAATGAAATTTGAGTTCAATTGGTTTCAGAGAAGAAGGTGAATGAAAATGTTGACGGATGAACAAACAACGGGCGCTGGAGCCATTGGTTCAGTATACTATTTGCTCACCAATGAGGCTTCAGCTCTTGTGAGGTAAAACGTGGCAGGGGTAAAAATACATATTTCTTTGTCAAAGAAAACTTCATCTGATTACATTAAGTTTCAAAACGTACAGATAACATCAAAGTATCACTATAAAAATAATATTCCCCGGGGGCGAGGTGCCTTTAATTTTGAATTTTTAAATAGTTGTTGAACGTAAAAATGGAAGAAACTAGTCGCCACGTATATTTTTGGAGAAAATGGCCTTTTAGGCATGTCTTTAAAGTACCATAGCAATACACTAAACGATGATTCCAACTTGTTATTGCTTTGTTACTTTCATTGATAAAATGGAAAAGAAAAATGAACAAAATGACGAAAATAAATTTACGAATAGAAAGTGCTCAAGTGTCAGAAGTGACCTTAAGGTGCTAAAAACAAGTGAGTATGACCAGGAAATGCCACAATCAATGACCACAGATAAACCCAAGAGATAAAGAATGCTAACAGCCATACTACAGCAAGAACACGTTGAAGAAAGCATCTAGCGAGATTATTATAAAACTAAAAAGGTTACTAAGTGTTGCATTATAATACAAGGACCAAACACAAAAAAACAACAAACAATGGGGGCAACATTGCTGAATGAATCAATAATAGAACCTCCACCTTTGATAGGAGAGCAGATAATCTCACCTGGGGTATATATGATGTTGACTGGAAACTTTTTATACCATACCTTGACAAACAGTGGCGAAACATACTCATGCACTGTCACAGAGTGCCGCATTTCACAAATTCTTCATTGATGTAAAAATAGAACTTCAATGGTAGACATACAGTATAATGCCCCCTCAATACTGAGTTTTCTCACAATATCTTTTTGAGTGCCCACACGCCCCTGATAATTTAAGAGGAATTTACAGCAGTTAATATGGTTAAATTGTTTAAAAAAAAGTGTAGTCCAGCTGATTTTAGAAGACTTCCAGCGTTGTCTGAATCACAGCAGTCTAAGGGAATTTGTTCCACAATATTTATTCTGTTCTTGGGAAGAAGCGAGGACGAGTAAAGATGCTCTTTATTATTATTATTATTATTATTATTATTATTATTATTATTATTATTATTATTATTACTATTATTATTATTATTATTATTATTTTCAATAAGTATGTCCAATTCGTGCTCTTTGTATTTTCTGTCATAGACGGCCATGGTGTCCTATAATTAGGCGACGGCTGTGAAAACTGGGTTTCCTATTTCTTTGGGTATTAACGTAGTACAGGACCCATGTCAAAAGATAACCGAGAATTTTTAAAAAAGTAAGAGTTATCTTTATTTATTGTCTTAAAACGTACAAGTATTGGCGTTCACAAAAATATCATTTATCAACACATATGTATGACCAAATATGTTTGACCGTCTTGTCCAGTTTCACCCCTCAATTCGTTCCGAGTTATATACTTTGACTTTTCGCTTACTGTAAAGGCGGCGCCTCATGAATGCGTAATTAGGACTGGTCAACCTTAGGCATAGGTAAAAGCTGAAAATTAGGCGTGGTTTTATTCAAAAGTAACTGTATCATCTTGCGCCATTATCGCATTAAAGACGCAAAACACATTATTTAGTACTAAAAACGCCGGCAAAATAACTGCATCTGAAAATGTCTATTTAACATAAGCATAGAGGCAAACATTGTGGATCCAGATCAGACTGCTCCATATAGGAGCAGTATAATCTGGGTCTGCACTGTTTGTCTTTGAGGCTTCGCATATTTTAGTGGACGACAAAAACATACATTTTGTGATTATGCGCTTTAAGGGTTAATAAATGTGAGTTCAGTGTGTATACGGTTAGGATTTTCATGAAATGCATGCACGTTTACTAATTCTTCACCAAATTAAAAATAGAACCTGATTTCCCTTGTTTATCAGGTGAACTAGCCGAACAACGCCCAGATATGAATATTAAAGCTACCGCCTTTACAGTAAGCGAAAATTCGATTAATACCTGGTCAGGCAATTCTGGCCAGAAAAGTATTCAATGTATGTACTATTCGCTGTAGAGGGTCTTGTTCCATGACACAACACTAAGACTCTGGTGATTCACAAATTAGTAATCCTTCGATCCCTAGTTTAACACTCTAAGAACTGAGCCACTGTGCTTCTTAAGTCCATTATCTTTGTAAACATGGCGTCGTAGGTGGGAAGGCTTCCATTTATAGCTTGGATGAAACGCAAGAGCAACATATTGGACACTGTGAGAGCGCTCGCCAAATGCTGGGGCGTTCCTTTGCCCTATTTTTAGCTAGCCAGTGGGGAGTTTTTGAACTGAGGCTTATTTGTATATATATAAGCGAGCTGTGAATGATCTAATCAAGCCATTTACATGTGCATGCTTGTCTTACCATTAACTAATTGCATTTATGAAAAGGACTAAACTCGTGTATTATCCATTCTTTACCCATTGCCAAAGTGGTATAATGTTCAACTTGAGATAAAGTAGTCCCTGGTTTGAGCCCTATTGCTTGTTTGTTTGTTTACTTATTTGTTTGTTCGTTTGTGTTTATCATGTGAGTGACATAACGACATGTACCACTAGTGGTTTACAAACTTTGGTAACGCTATGTAATGACGTCCCTAATGGTTTCTCTTATAATTATATGGCAACATCGAAGCATAGTTCCAAGCAATTTCTAAACACGATTTAAAAGTAGTTTTAGGTTCATACAATAAATAGAACCCAACAGTCGTTCTCCTGTATAATTAAATTTATTTAGCTTGTCACGAATAAGTGGAAAAATTCTTGGCAAGCCTCGCATTTCATTTCTTTGTAAGCTCATTTAATAACTCCAATGTTGGGATCAGACGTGATTTTCTATGCATTATCACCTGCTAGAACACCAGGGTGGTGTTGAAACCCAAACACGAAAGGCGAGGGCTATGACTATCCCTGAGGGGTCTAGCAGATATAAGTGTATCAGAAAACCATCATTGCATAATATAAGGTCATTTTCTTGCTTGAAAACTTGCAACAACGTTTTCGAAATAGAACATTTTTCCAGATCAAAGACTTGTGTCATCCTGACGACAATTTATACGCGTTACTGTTGATGATGTCAATTTTGTTACGAATGCAGAATACGTATACTGTACGTATAGTAAAGAAAAGAAGAAAAGAATAAAAGCAGCAGCAAAAATTTTATGAATCAACAGCACGTGAATTACCCTCCCCCCCCCTCTCTCTCTCTCTCTCTCTCTCTCTCTCTCTCTCTCTCTCTCTCTCTCTCTTTCGCTCTCTCTCTCTCTCTCTCTCGTACACTCACCCTCATTTAGGCACACACACAAGCGCGCGTGCACGAACGCACTTATGAAGGTTTTAAGGGGTCCTAGAACGTGTCAAATGAGGAGTAGACAAATAATAGGCTTTTCGCACGCGGACCTAAATTAAACAACATCAACTCAAACAATACACTGTCTACGCACACGGACCTAAATTAGACAATGAAGCAGGTATGGCACTCCATGCCTGTTTTTATATCAGAGGTAAAAACAGAAAATAGCACAAAAAAGAAAAACGAGCACGGTGACATATGATTTTTAATTAATTATAAGTTTCTATGCAAAATTTCCTTCAAAATAATAAGTTTTTTGTTTCTTTAGTTACATTGTGTGACATTTTTTATTCAAGATTTAAACGATTGTTTGGCCTTAATTGTTTTTTACAAAATAGATTTTAGCTTAAGAAATAAGCTACGTGCCTTTTTTTTCGCTGTTTTTGTGTTCTTTTATTAGCCAATAGCATGTAGCGTATTCCCAGGAACAAATATGGCATTTCTCACTTTCATTTTTTTTAAAATATGAGAAATTGATATTTTGAAAAACTCATATTTTACGATTTTTAAAGTTTAATAACTTTTTAAAAAGCACGGTAAGGTCCTGTTATTTTTGTCAAAATAGATGAGTTTTGAGCTATTTTTTAACATATCAAAAGATGGTAACTTTTTGGACATATGCTGGTGAGTCCGGTACTACCTTAACAGTTATTTTGTATAAAAACATGGTGAAATTTAAACCTTAGTTATTTTCGCCCAGACGAAACTCAGCAATAAATAGTCTAAAATCGTCCAGTAAATGAAGATTATCAGTCATTTTCTATATTTCTAATATCAACCAGTTTATTTGGATTGTAATGAGAAACGGTAATTTTTCACTTCTGAACAACCTAAAAGATTTAAAATGTGGTCATGTCAGAAAGTTTGTGACGCTCTCCATTATCTTTTGACCAATATATTTATAGATGTGGCTCAAAATTGTATAGACAAATTGTAGGTATCCTATGGGTACTAATTGTGCTCCTCTTGTTGCAGGTTTGTTTTTATTTTGTTATGAGAGAGACTTCATGCTGTCCTTTTCTGACATTTATCAAGCAGACATTATTGAAGCATTTAACTCTACTTCAAGATATCTAGATAATTGGCTTAATATTGATAATCCTTATTTTTCACAAATGGTAAGTCAGATATATCCCACTGAGCTTCAGTTGAATAATGCGAATCCTTCAGATACTGAAGCCTTTTGTAGACTTAGACTTGTCCATTACAAATGACATAGTTTCAACCAAAATTTAAGATAATCGGGACGACTTTAATTTTGAAATAGTTAATTTTCTTTTTCTTGATGGAGATGTTCCTCGCTCCCCTTCCTTTGGTGTATAAAAAAATTTTTCGCAATTTATTCGTTTTGCAAGAGTATATTCTTATGTTGATGACTTCAACAATTGAAACAATTCTTTTACTTCTAAGTTACTAAAACAAGGTTATCGATACCATAACTCCGTAAAGCTTTTTCTATATTTTATTACGGACACTCAGAGTTGATTGCTACAATATTTGCTTAAAGACTCTTCTGCAACAAGGCAAATCAGAACCTATATTTTATGGCGATTTAGTTTATAAATTTAAAAGAATTGTTGGAAAGCCTAATTTTAGTGATCAATTTAAAAGATTATTAAACGTTATTAAAGAGTGGGATACAGCATGGATAACTGGGTCATGCCTCAGACTTAATGACGTCCCTGACGTAAAGTTTAATCCGTTGGTTGGTGCCTGATGCATGTCGTTGGATGGACCCACCGTAGCTCAACTTTAGGTTTTCTTTAGCTCTGACTATCTGTGAGTCATGAGCCCTTTTCTTTGTATCATCATAATGTGTTAATTTGATTTGATTCTTTCTCTATGATGAAACATTGCATTAGTTAGAAAGCCTCCATGCGAGCTAAACAACTTTATGTTTTAACAACAACAGAATCTAGGGTGATCTATTGTTTAATGTACTTCCCCTTGTTTGTGGGAATTCTGTGTTTGTCATTGATTTGCTATGCATTACTTTTTGTCCATTCTAGTTTTGCAATCATCTTGAAGAGGAATAGAAAGCTGGTTGCTCTACTGTTATTTTCTTACAGGTGTATTGTTACTATAAATGCTCTGTGGCTCTTCCTCACGGTGCCGTGGGTTGGTCTGCAGTGTGTGATTGTGGTATTTACTGATCATACTCACTTTCTTTTGATGCCCTTTAGCAGCTGATGATTCCTTTAATATTGACCGTAAATGGTCGCATATTTGGTGGCATATACATGTAGATAGTGTTGGTCTGGTATGTTCTCTTGGGCAGAAACTGAGCAGATTGGTCAGGTTGAGACTGTCAGAGAAAGTGAGTTCTTCTTTTTTCATAGGGATAACGCCAGTGTGTTGTCTTTCTTGCGGGATTTTATGAAGTTCCAAAAGATCCACAAACTCGTTGGCAAAGTCAACAGTATTGTCTGATGGGTTGTATGTGCAGCCAATGATGACTGTTTGATAGTCTGAGCACTCAGTTGTTTGAATTGTAACGTCTCAATGTGTATGTCTACAGATTCACTGATGATGCTACGTTTTGAAGACGCCAGTATGTGGAACAGCCTCTCGAAAGAACTGAGAAAAGTTTCAGCTTTCAAGGACTCCGAGAGGCTTATCCGTACATGGACTAGTCCAAAATGCAACTATGCTGTATGCCGCAATTAATTTGTTTTTTATTTACCTGTTGACTCTACAATAGTATTTTTTAAAATGTCCATGTTCATTCTTTAATTATGTTTATAGAATGCCTCAGCCCCCTTGTTCAGTTTTAGTTCATGTTTTATACTTTGTTCCAGTTTTGTTTTATCCTTTTAAGTCAATGTCAAAGTGAAACTAGTGGATATGTTTTATCTATCTATTATCTGTCTAACAAATCTTTTGTCTACTCGTATTTTGTATTTTTTCTTGCACGTGTTAATGCTAATCTGCTGTTTCGACTTTAGCCAATATGACAGAAAGTTTCTTTTACAGAAATGTAATACTTTTATATCAGGCATCTGCATTGTACTTTTTGATGTGCATAATCAAATGCCCCAGGGGAGGTTTGGCTATGACAACCTGGTGGTTGGATAGCCCCACCGAAGGAGCACATAATAATATTGTAAATAATGTTATCAAATCTAACCCTTAAGGTTTCAATCCCAACAAAAGCCATCTGTGCTTGTCGTCCTCTAAAAAAAATGGGGACCTCTATGACAAAGAGCAGGGACCCAGATCGGACTGCTCTAAAAGAGAGCAGTCCGATCCGGGTCCGTGCTGTTTGCTTCTACTTTTATCTGTCGATCATTTAATGGCTAAGTTAACCCTGTGTAAAAAAACATTCCACTGGACAGCGATTCCGCTACTATTCGAAATTTTGGTCAAAATGACGCGGATCGCAGCAGAGGCGGCAAGAGCTTGTAGAAGCATAGCAGAAGCGCCAAGGTCGTAGTAGAAGCGTATTGGAATCTTCATGATCGCCACCTCGCGGCGACTGTTTTGACCAGCTCAAAATTAACTGCGTGAACTTGGCTTGGAGTATGGAGTCTGGGGTATGGAATTCAACTCCAAGTTTGTTTCTTGCAAGCAAGAATGACATTAACAAGCATGTTTGGCATTCAATCTCAAGCCTGGTATTTATTCCCAATGTTGGTTTTTAAATCCCAAGTTTGATATTGGCAATGAATTTCCAAGGTTAACAAGACAGCAGTCTACAGGACAACCATATCCCCCGGACCTTAAAGTGGGACCTTGATTTTGAGTTTGCGTGGCTGAGTCATGGGCTATGCCCATTGACTCATTGAGAGGAATATTTGAGTGAAATTTTATGAAAAACGTTCAAAGGGTTCAGGAATTAAGAGCAGACACGAAATTCAAAGCTAAATCCAATAACCTTAAACTGTGACCTTGACCTTGAGAATCAGAATTATGACACATCTTTAGAAAATAAAAAAAATGTAATTACTATGGAAAATTTACTCGTCATTCAAGAAAATGAGTTTTCCGTTACAAAGCCAATGCACATTCAAAAAGCAGCTCGTGTATGCTAATGTAAACAAACTCGTCACAAGCGCTGTCCAAACAAGTTTCCCAGCTCCGCTATATTTATCCGCATGCCGAACATGTCCCGATGCCGTACTAGCCCCGGTTTCTCCTTACATTAAACAAGTTGGCTGCTTTTAAAAAGCCGCCAATAGTTTAGGTTTGGCAAATAGGTTGTTCCTTTACTTTTATTATTATTATAATACATGTAGGTCTTAGAGTCAGCAGAACCTCAGACCCAATTATACTGGGTCCGAGGCAGAATAGGATTTGTACAGATTGTATTATCGAGCATGAGCTCTTGCGAATGAACCTTCGCTAAAATGTCTGACCAAAATCTAGACCCTTAAGCCGCTGGGTAGGTTTTATAGGGGTTTACCAAACAATAAAGTACTAAAATTGTGTGTGCTCCCTAAAAATATTGATGTTTTTGTTTTCAATAAACCACACATCAATTTTCCATGTTTTGATTTTACCCATTGATTTTTCTCGGACGGTACAGAGGTCCAGATAAGCTTTCAGTTCAATTGGGTATTTACCCCACACGATTTTTATGAATTGCTTTTGCTTAAAATATTTTTTACCCCACATAGATTTTTGAAATTGCTTATTTATAAGTTATAATTAAAGTACCTAATTATCTTAGTTAATAATTCAAATAATAATCTTAGTTTTCGTAATGGAAGAAACATACAGATTGAGTGACTTTAAGTACTTTGTGCAAATACTTTAGCCAGTAACTGACAAATGACTTGCTTAATGTATCAAACTTCAAAGGAGACTTAGTAACATCACAACAGAAGAAAGGCTTGAACTGGCTACCACACTAAGTGTGCTGACATGGGATATATTCATATTTAGATCAGTTTGTTTTTTCTTTTACTTTTCCAAAATTTAATTGCTTTTCGCTACCCCTTCATTTATAAAACCATTGCTTTTTCCAAAATCTAATTCCTTTTTGTTACCCCTTCAATTGAAAAAAATTGCTTTTTTCACAAATTTAATTGCTTAACTACCCCCAAAAAGCGGCTTATCTGTTCCTCTGCGGTACATTTTGAGGTACAACATTAACATGCATTTAAAAGTAAAAAATATTCCAAATTTACATTTATTACCTAATGTATAAACATTGATGTGACATGGCTTTGAATTTTACCTATAGCGTTTCTTTTCTCAGTCAGTATATATTGATGACAATGATGATGAACAGACGCACAACGGAAGTCCTAACCTAGGTTAGCTAAAAGAGGATTATCTTTTGTTTTAAAATAACTTCAGAGAAATATATTAGGATCCTCAAAATGCCTGTTACCAAAATTATACAAACTGTTCCATTCCACTGAACAAATTAGTCATTATAATTGTATCTGTTAGCACACTCAAAAGCTTGCAATCATTTAGTAAGAGTGCTTGAATGGAAAATTGGGATTTTTTCTGTCTTGACTGGGGCCAGTCTAATACCTCCAACTAAAAATAAAAGATACTCTTATCTTTTCTGGTGCATCAATTTGTTTTCAGGACTGATGCCAGTCTAGACTTAAAGTACCATCCAATACCATAAGTATGTCGAACAGTTTGGATTTAGATGACAACCAACATTTTGTTAGTCTGATTAGGGTCTGAAAGGTTAACAGTAGGACTAGCATGCAAAGGGTCCATACATTTCATCTGGTACATGATGACCTTAGAGATGTCAGACTTTATGCATTTATGCATTCGCAAATCATCTCTGGGTAAGCACATAAAGAATCTACTTGACTATTTGCCTCTTCAAAATCCATGCATCGTGTAACTTGTATAATTTCATGTTATCTGTGCTTTAATAAGCTCCCTTTTACTTTGGATT
The DNA here is from genome assembly GCA_964019695.1 of Loripinus fragilis. Classification (NCBI taxonomy): domain Eukaryota; kingdom Metazoa; phylum Mollusca; class Bivalvia; order Lucinida; family Lucinidae; genus Loripinus; species Loripinus fragilis. Next base: position 10,917,955 of record OZ026520.1, read on the forward strand.
TCTGACTGACCAACTGTCTTATTATTCTCTTCAGCAGAATAGTGGCTAAATGTCATACCAGGTCGGCCTAGGTCAATCTTTGAAGAACATGGTGCAATCAGAATTTCAAACCAGAAAATGACAAATCTATATTTACAAATGACATCAGTTTAATCTTAGACAGAGGTCCCATGATCGGTTACATTTGGTCGCATGCTCCTCCATGGTACAGCTCTAATTCTCAGCACCTAAACAACAATAAATCAACAACACAGATTCACCACCGAATTATGCTTGGGGTCTGAAGTTTGGTATTCGAATTATTCCGTAGAAGAAGAATCGCTAGAGTCAAACCAAGTTTGGGATTGAATCCCAGGCTTAGCATTCATTCAGTATCAACATGCAGTAGTAGACATTGGGATTGGGGTTGAATATTGACAAAACATGCTTTTCAATGTCATTCTTGCTTCATAACCCCAAGTTTGGAATTGAATTCCATACCCCAGACTCCATACTCCAAGCCAAGTTCACACACTCCTCAAAATTTACGGAGCGACATCGCCGTTGACTTGAAGCGCAACGGAAGCGTAGTCACATCGTAGTAAGTTCTTTATGAGCGTAGCCTTAGCGCGGCAGCATCGTGAGCATCGTAGCAAAATGATCGCCGTCACATCGTGGCGAAATCGCCGAGTTATTCATCCGCGACGCAGCTACGCCTCTACTACACTGATCGCGATCTGGTTACGCTCTTTACGCACTCACTACGACCTCGCTACGACCAACGCGCTTTTGCAGCGACTGTGCTATGCACCGTCAACCTTGGCGTTTCTGCCACGCTTCCGCTACGCTCTTGGCGTTCTGGCCAACTCCAGGTATGGTTCAAGTGCTCTCCTAAAGTTGGTGTCGCACTTTTGGATTCTAGGACCAAATCTGAGCGGTTCCATTCTCGTGTAATTGGAAAATGAAGAGCTATCTTCCATCCTCATTGCTCTTATCAGTCGATCGGTCATAGTGCCCAAATTGTAGCCGTCTGTCTGCGGATAATCATGGACGGACCCAGGACCTTTCGGCCCTCCGTCCCCGTCATGCCTGGACCTCACCATCCAACAGAATAAGTCTGTGGTTCATACGAGGACTGTTCAAATATGAATGCAAGTAGCTTCATAACTTTCTTCACATATATGCTACAACAAAATGGTAAACGTTTCTTTAAAGGACTATATGCCACCTTTGAACTGGCACCTGACCTAAGGAAAAATACAGTTTACTTATCGAGCTATAGCCCTTTGAACGAGGGTCACGTTAGAATACTAACAAACTCAATGCTTCGAACATATGCCAGTGATATAGACGAGCGTATAATTCTTCGATAAACCGGTGAAATTTCTTGATTTTTAAAGGAATTATCTCCATATTTTTATATAATGATTCTGTGAAAGTTGTGAAAATCCAACATGCTTTTGTTATGTTACAGTTTTCAGTTAAACTTATCTCTAGCAAAATACACGAAGCAATATTTAAACTAGTTTTAACACAAAGACAATATGTTGATCGCTCATACCGAGTTGTTGCTACAAATTATTGATGGATTGTGGGTAATTTTTAAACGCTGAAAAGCATTTTTATTAAGTCAAAAATGCCTTAAGTGAGGGGTTTATAGAATTTATACTTATTTTTTTGTCATAACATTGCGACTTTATTCTAAATTTGAACGTATTAACTTTAAGTTTGACCACTATAGGCATTATTAACTCGAGAAATATAGTGCGTGTTTCTTTATGTTTGGTGCCATTTTAAAGGCGACAAATAGTTCTTTCCAGAAAAAGGATGACATTTTGTCGTAGCATATATGTGAAGAAAGTTATGAAGCTATGCTTGCATTCATTTTTGAACAGTCCTCGTAGCTTAAGCATAGCGACTAGAGCGCGTCTATCGTTGACATTCAACTGAACATAAATCAGTTGAACTTCAGATTTTATATAGAAAAGATACAAAAGCGCAACGAAAGCGCAGCTCCATCGCCTAGGTCGTAGCAAGGTCGCAGCTTCATCGCTATCAGCGTAGACTAAGAGTAGTCGGATCTTCATTGTCGTAGTGGGATCGTAGCAGCAGCGTAACGGAAGCGTACTGGAAGCGTCAATTCCCCAAAGCGTGTAGTTGTCTACGCTTCCGCGGCGATTCGGAATAATTTTAGAGAAAATATGTGACCGCCATGAGCGTAGCGGAATCGCCGTCCTGTGGAATGGGGGGTTAGTATATGATGCATGTGATGGCAGTGTGATACATCTTGTAAATATCCGCCTGTGATAAATTTTATGATACTACTCAGTGATATGATATACTTAATACTTTAACACTTATTGTTTTTCATCCTATAGTATTTTAACAGCAAGAATCTCCTTTCTCTTACAGCCTGTTTATATTTATTGAAAATTAGCTCTATACTATGTTTGCCGGTAAAGTAGCTGCATTGTAGATGGCTTTCGTGTTCCGAACAAAACCCCTGTACTACTGCTAAGCCAAATAGCAAGAATGTCTTTTTACCCACCCACTGACCCCTCCCACTTTCATCTCCCACCCCCCTCCAGCAGAGAGTCAAGAAAGACGCTGTAAAATCATGGTCGCACCAGCATGTATACATGGAATCAGCACAAATTGCTGCACCGTGGCTTCGCACGTGGTGCACAATCTGCTAGGGCAGCGGAAATTTAGTTTGGACATTCGTTTCTGCCACATGGTTGCTGTCTGGCTGTGTGTATTTAACATGTTGCAATACCAGTGCAGATATTGGGTCTCAGGTGGCGAAATGATTATCTCAATATATGTCTGCACCTATATTTAGGATCCGTGACGTCTGGTGTAATGAAACACTGCAGTGTTAAAAGAAATAGTATTATGTATCCTCTTTTATGCATTAGTCACATGTTTAAGGCATATGTTTCAGTCGCAAATATTGACTCATTATATTGATATTATATGTAATTATAGGAGATTTACGTTTGAGCGGATCCATAACACGAAAGAGCAGATTTATTTTTACGAAAGAGTGGAGAACCATAAGGCAAAAGAGCGGATGTTTAAATCATTGAAATGAGAGAATTATTCAGGTAAGCCTCCAAATGCAGGGGTGGATTAAGGGTTCCTGGAAATGGGGTCCATATGTATAAAGGTGTAGGGTTTCGCTTTGCTGATTTTGCTTCATTTATCTTAAATATCCCATGAAAATGAAATAATTTGGTCTCTCTGAGACCAAATTATTTCATTTGCCTCGGATATTTAATAGCGGGGAACCCCCTGAACCCCCTTTGGATCCGCCACTGCAATGCTATCCCAACTGGGCAAAATTGGCATTTACATGTCTTCCTGGGTTGAACTACTTAGCTAGGATTAATGTTCTTGTTCAAGGACATAACGCAGTGACGCCGGTGAGGCTCGAACCCGCGGCCCCTCGGTCTCGAGTTAAGCACTCAACCCCCCCCCCCCCCCCATCCAACTTGAAAAAGAGGATAATGCGTTCAAGTGTAGTCGAAGGGAGACAAATCTATAAAGCATGTCATTTGGAAAGCTCAAACTTGTTTCCTAGAGGGCGCTTCCAAAGGTAAACATATTAATTTCCGGTTTTAATTGGACCGCGGTCAAGAAAATACATTCAGTTAAATTGCTGTTCTTTTGCCACTAGGACGATGACTAGTACTTTTGCACGTCTAATACCATTTTGTAAACATTCTTACAAATGCCCGCCATGGAGGAGTCAAATTTTAAGAACAAAACTGTTGAAAAAACAGAGGCAAACTTTGGGCATTTGCTTTAGAATTTTTTCCACTTCGACATTACATAAACGTTCCATCTTCAAAAACAAAGAAAAAGTAGACGTTGATATCCCTACATACGGTCAACTTCTTGATTCCTGGTATTATGATGTTAAACCGTTTGGCAAAGTACAAGTCCATTCACCAATGGCCGTGCATATTCACTCCCTCAACCCACAGAAATATCCAGAAATGGACAAGGTTTTCATCAACATTCTTTACACTGGCGCAGAGCCACTGAATGAACAAAGTATAACAGCTGCAAAGAAACTTTATATTGTCAGCATGAACCTAGATGACACCAATGAAGAAATAGAAGTTGATGTGAAATATAAAACTGATGTTAAACTGCCAGCAGTTTTTGACATTCAGGTCCCAATTAAATATGGTGAGTGAACGCACTTAATGAACAACTACATTGTAGCTGTTATTTTCATAGGTCATGACAACTGAATCAAAGTTACATAAATAGATGATCTTACATGAGTGCTCATGTTTTATTGAATTTATTAAACAAGTTGGGAAAAAGAGATAAAATGCAAGGCTTGCCAAGCATTATCTCTTTTTTGCAGCTTGTTTAATAAATTCATTAATACAAGAGCATGAATGTTAGATTCTATTTATCATATGACCAGGTTGGGAACACTTCTATTTTGATCTGTTATAGTTCAATTGATCTAAAATAGACCGATTTGTCTACTTAAAAGCACTGAAATAATGCTTTATATGCTCTGCGCAGCTGTTGCCGAAAAATTGCAAAATCATTCTCCAGCCAAACTGTAGCCTTTGTTGATGCGATCTTGATGGTGTAAAAGTTTTGATTTTTCATCGAGGAAATTATTGCAGAAAACCCCTTTTTTATACAATTGTCTGCTGATTTTGTTAAAAATTCAATTTAAGAGATGAATTCTCAGTAAATAATGTTATTCCTTACAGACTTCTTGAGAACAACATGCACACGTTCATTTCTGGACAGAAAGGTGATTATAAGGTCACTTGTTCAGCTGCATATCTAATTTTTCCCCCTTAACAGCATCCAAAAGTATGAAGGCAAATAAATGACATCCATATACTGAGAAAATTTGAGTTTTTTTGAGAAAATAGTCTTTATTGTGTGTGACTTCAGTGTTTTCCTTCAGGTTTGTTTTACAGGAGTAAACAGGACTCACTTCCTGTGGGTTTTAAATGTCCCAGTGCAAATGTTAAGAGTTGCATAAAACATGTTTTGCTTAGTTTGTCTTAAAAAGCCAATACTTGTAACCCTGTCAAGGGAGGCAACTACAGATTATTTAAATAATATTTTGTCTGTGAAAAAGTTGACATTTCTTAAATATTATGACACAGAAACAAAATACTGGATAAAAATATATAAGGAGAATAAAATTCATGAGGTTTGGATTAAATATATAAATGGAACCAAACTAAAACTAAAGCAATTTCATACCAAAAATAATTGGATTATGCACTGTATATTTACTGTAAACCCATTTCTCTATATATGCATGACACTTATTGGCCACCATACATTTGGATGCTGTTGTGTGAAATTTGATTTGCAGCAGCACAATCGACCTAATTATCATGTCCGGGTCAAAGAAAGGCTGCAGAAATGGCAGTGTACATGTTGGTCTTAAGAAGTCTGGTAGCTTCAACAGCATTTATTGAAAGTTCATCTGGTAAATTGAATTCCTAACAAAATCAGCAAACAAATTTATAAAAAAAGGGTTTTCTGCAAAAATTTCCTCGATGAAAAATCAAAACTTTTACACCATCAAGATCGCATCAACAAAGGCTACAATTTAGCTGGTGAATGATTTTGCAATTTTTTGGCAACACCTGCGCAGGGCAGATAAAGCATTATTTCAGTGCTATTAAGTAGACAAATCTGTCTATTTTAGATCAATTGAACTATACTATGCACAATAAGTTTAGCAATTTCTTATGTTTCGCATCTTTTTTGTGCTCATCTTCGTGCAGTACCGATCAATTTTAATTGCAATGACGAGAACAGGATCTTAGGCAAATGAAACCACGAAATTTCAGACGCCATCCTTTAAATAGGCATTTGGGGAGAGCAAGAATTGCAGAAGGGGTCAGTAAGCAAAAATCACACCCGTTGTAAGTAATGCTGAAATGATAAACATGTGATTTTTCGTTTTGGTGGTCTTTCATCTCCCTCATGCATCATACGCCTATAAAAATTATTGGTTATGTGACAGATGTGATAGAGATTTCATGCTAAAAATCAGGTACCATCAATGACGTCAAAACGTAGTCATCATTTGATTAAACTTCTAATGTTAATTGGCATTTCACTTCAACAGAGTATCAGTTTACAAAGATGTCATAGGCTTACATTGTAACTCATCTCATTGTTGATTAAAACCTTAAGTTACTGAAAAATGGTGCGACGCAATTGCGAGATAACGGTGACGTTAGATTTTATCTTTCGGCTCGTGCACTGTAGTAGTGAAGATGTTTCATTCAACAGTATTTGTCTGAATGTGTTGGAAGGCATCAAACAATTTTACTTGTTAATGTGGTTCAAGAAAACTCGACTAGAAACACAGTTCAAAGGCAATAACGTAAAAGCATTAGTAAAAACGTCAAATTGTGAAAACTTGGTCCTTTATTTCTCTAAGAAAGTTTAGAAAATTGCAGCATTTGCTATGCTTTTTTGGTTTTCAGTGGCCAAACAATCGTTTGAAAATGGTTTATGCTTTTCCCAATGATCAGAAATACCCACGTTACCCACTTGTCTTAAAATTGAACGTCACTTTAGCACGGCCGTTGCGTTCGGTAATTCTGTATTTTTTTAAGTGGAAAATCTTGTCAGATGATCGACGCTTGTATCTTCATGATAGCAAATGAAACTTGAGATCTGATGTGGATGGATTCACCCATACAAAACAATTGCTAAATTTATTGTGCATAGTATATAACAGATCAAAATAGAAGTGTTCCCAACCTGATGACATTAAGATTACTCTGAAACCTCATTTCTGGCATAAAAGTTATAATTTTCTCATTATGTACACAACGTTGTTATGGATGTCGTAACGTCTCGAAAGTCTGTAAAACACTAGTCATTTATCGATTTTATCGCATGGCCTTATTTCACTCCTAGATGCAACAATAATTATGATAAACAGGTATATATCATTTACAAAAATAATGAAGTGATATTTTGTATGTTTGAAAACCAGATGCATAAATAACAAACCCGTATAAGTCAGTCAGTAGTGTGTTTATCTGTGACTAGCTCGACATACCTCTGCTGTGTAGGTTTGAATCTTGCTAGTGTTGCTAGCAAAAAATTTGATTAGTGAAAAAATTATCAAAATTCTTCCTGCAATGGTATGTATCAAATGTTTGACTGTCACCTTCCGGTTGGGGTGGTTTCACAGGGATTCCTGGCGGAGAACCACACTGGCTTTCCCCCACCACAAGACAGTCAGTGTCTAAGAAGCACAATTGCTTAAGCTCGAAGACTATCTCCAATAAGTTCAATAAGTATGAATTGGCCATTTTTTTATTACAATAAATTCAATATTTGTGTGTAAATTTTGATGAATCATGCATCTATATGTATCGTACATTGGGCATTACATGTTCTGTATCATATATGATACATTGGAACAGGAAAAAAAAAGATTCATTTTCACATTTTATTTAGCCACTTCTCTCATTCATTTATAAGACTTATAAATATAACAAGTATTTTTAACCATATATTTGCATCTATCCACACATACATAGATAAGAGACTCTGAGTGTGTAGTTAACATTAATTTTTTTACCCAAAACATATGTTAAATCTTATGGATAAGCAAATATTCACAATTTTACGCTCAAATGTTTGTTTCTTGTCCTTTGAGACAATGTTTCTTTGTGTTTCAGATGTTTGCATAACATGTACAGAAGATGGGGACGCAAATCTGAAGTACCTTGAAGGGTCATCAGTAAAGGTGACCACAGACAGAGGAAACTGCACCTGTAAAAGTGTCAAGGTGATCCATTACTTGATGCATAGCTAGAGCCAAGTTTTCTTGATCAAAAATTTGGACTGATTGTTGTTTGGACTGTTGAAATTTATTGAGAGCTCATGGCAACAGGTCATCTCAATATTAAAGAATATTTATGACCAGGACTTTAGTTAAGAGTGTGTAATGAAAAACTAATTTTCTTATTTCTCACCCGAAACATATGCATAGGTCTAGATAAGGAAAATTTATTTGCGTAAAATTTTAATTATTTTCTTACCCATTAGTTTAAACGTGTTTTGGGTGCTCAAAAGAACCGTCTCATTGAGACGGTTCTTTTGAGTACCCACAACATATGTTTTGGATGAGAAATAAAGAAAATAGTTTTCCAGTACGCACTCTTATCTGGAGGCCTGCATATGTTGTGGGTACTCAAAAGAACCATCTCAATGAGACAGTTCTTTTGAACACCCAAAACATATGTTAAAACTGATGGGCAAGAAAATATTTACAATTTTACGCTAAAAAATATGTTTATCTAAACCTGTGTATGACTTCGATTTAACTTCACATTTCACCTTATTACCAGGGGCCCCTGAATTTGGTAATTGTACACAAAACCATTTTATGTACATTATAATAAGACACTTGTATTGCCTTTCCAAAGTCTTTTAAGTTTTCATATATCAATATATAAAGATAAAGAAGCCACATTTAACGTTGCTTATAATGTAATAGACAACATTAGTTCACAAGCTATTCTGCGACATAACAATTATATCTTTAACAGATACTTACCTGCCTTACTTTATCTTCCTAGCACAATCTATTCTGTTAGTATTAACCCTTTGTTATTTAAATGATTTTTTTTTATAATAATTTCCTCATTAGCTCCCAAGTACCGCTATAACTGTAAGCTAGCATGAAAGTTTTGATATCTTTTTTCTAAATCAACAACATAATTTCATTAAACTACATGAAAAGCACCATGAGACATTAAGCAGACCACAAGACCTGTAACTCTGTTTACACTACCTTGGGTGTTATGTCCCTCTGAACATTCAAACATCATGTAAATATCTGTTTCTGTTTTCTATATACTTTTTCTCTATATTTAAAGCTCTTTTTTCTCATAGATCTGTATTTTTCTTGATAATTTTTCTGATCTCAGTAAATATTGTTGCCATTTTCATCAGCTATCCCCCATCTTGTACTCCATCCAGTACCTGATGGATTTTAGTTACCTCCCTTTTATCAAAGATATAAACTTGAGGGTTTCAGATAGGTGCTTATATCATTCTTTTCAACTTTTTATTCTTTCAGAGTGGAGTGATTAACATCAAATCCAGAAACGGAAGCATTTTGAGTAAAACAGTATTACAAGGAAATATGAATCTTACAACAAATGATGGAGTAAGTCTTCTCACCACTAACATAAGATTTTCAATCATGGAATTTACCTTTGACCTTTTTATAAAGGCCTCTTGGCAAGAAAACCTGTTTTGGGGGTTTCTGGCCATGTCATGCTCAGACCGATCCGCTCATGAAGCTTCAGAGACTACCGGTAGCTATAAATTTGGAATCACACTTGTAGCTCGGACCTAGGATACCCGAACTGGTAACTGACGGAAATACACAGACATGTTGTCGTGGCTTTATGTAAATATAATCTGCTGTAAACTATTGCTATTACTTCATCACCTTGCATGCTTGATAATTTCTCATGCTTTTTTGCCGTCTGCTGTTTGTTTGTTTTTTTTGTTTTTTTTTAAATCACTTTTTCAAACAATTCTTTCAGAAATATCATCAGTTTCAAATATGTTGGATGAATTTGGATCCAGCTCAGGACAAAAAAAATGTTGGGCCTGATCTAGGACCAAACTATTTGCAAAGATTATCAGTAGGACGAAAGAAGCTGCCACTGACTGGATATAAGTTAACTCTTAAGCTACTAATGTCATCTGCTGATAGTTTGAACCCAGATCATGCCAGACATAATCTGAATCCAATCTGTTTGACACTCTGATGGTATTCCTGAAATAATTTTTGAAAAAATTGATTTTGAAAAAAAATCAGTAGACAACAAAAAGAGCATGTAAAATTACCCAGTAGGCAAAGAATAAAAGTTTATCAAAAATTTGTTTGACAGGATATTCAGGCAGGAAGGCTTCAAGGTCAGTTGGTGAACTGTCAGACTGGTTCTGGTGATATTTGTGTCAAGTCAGTCTACGCAGACAACTCCTCATTCAGATCTGAATCAGGATCAATCATGTTGAACAGTTGCCATGGAAACAGTCAGGTGGATGTAGGGAGTGGTAATCTCAATGTTGGTAAGTCTCATAGACATGCAGTGCTCATAATACGTAGATATTTTCAAAATTGGTATCATTCTGATGAAAAATTCAAAAGATCAGTACTGTAAATTCAGAAATTTTCGTGAGGACTTTATATTTCACGAAACATCGCATACGCATGTGAACCTGTTGATAATAAACGGAATCATGTTGAGGACTGGTTGAAATTTCAAATTTTCACAACAACGGTGTTTTCAATGGATACTGTAACATCATGTTATAAATAGTGATATGAAACACTGTTCTACATGGGTGAAAGTTTTCAGGATTATTCCTGAATTCAGGATTTTGAGGCTGACTTTCTGTGATAGGTCAGCCTCAAAATGCTGAATTAGGAAGATCATAGTAGCTCTGATTTATTTTCAGTCTGTCAAAGGACATTTGATCATTTAAACTTGAAATTGTGAATATTTAGTGGGCATATTGCAAGTTTTAAGATTGGAGATTCGAAAGTTCTGGATTTTAGAGCTTTTGAACTTTCACCCATGGTTCTAAAAGTTTGAACACTTTTTTTTATCTGTTTGCAAATAAAATGTTGGTTATCAGTGCTAGGCGTCACAAAATGCTTGTCTGAATAGCAAACAGGGAATACCTTTATCAGACTACCGAAGAAGCAGATTGATCTGGGATGGCTGTTCAGTATACCATTTTGGCAAGCAAAAGTTGAACTAAATTTTTAGAATACCATAAATGTTACATCAAAGCAATGTCTGTTAAAGTTATGCGTTAAAATTCTGTTGCAATAATTCCTCAAATGATCATATATGATTATGTTGCCAGAATCTTACACTCGTGATCATTTCATTTGAAATGTATCAGCCCTTAAAGCTCCAATCACAACAAAAGTTGTCTACTTTTGTTGTCTGCTGAAATGTTTTAGAAGCCTTTCCAACAAACAGTGTAGACCCAGATCAGACTGCTCCTATATATGAGTAGTCTTATCTGGGTCCACACTGTTTGTCTTTATACTTAATTTTGTTAATGTTTACAAAAATTTGCAGTACACAACAAAAGCAGAAGGGATTTTCAGATTAATTTTTTGCTGGCGTTTTAAGGGTTAAATATTGCTAGGGCTTGTTACATATATTTCATATTTAAAGAACACTTGTGTAAGAACCTATTTTACCATTTTATTTAAACAATATTACCACATTAACCCTAAATATTAAAAAAGGTCAGCCTATTAGCTAATATGTAGTCACTCTCATTAAAAAGTCATTATTTACTTACTTTAATAACATGATGGAACAGTCTCATCAAGGTTTACACTATTTGTCATTCCATCACCATTTTTGCATATCTCATCAGGGTGTTAAATGGATTCACTCTATATTTAGGATAACTTCAGTGCAGTCCCTTTTGAACACTATATTTGGGGTCCATAAAAATGGACTGTGTTATAAGCAAATCAAGTTATAAAAGGACAATTTAACAAAGCAATTATAGGAAAATGACCATGCATTTCATGGTCATTTTCCTATAATTACTTTGTTAAACTCCATGGTAGAAATATATGGGAGCCAAAGCTGGTTTACAAGGACAACCATAAAAGCTTGGATAAGTTTGAATTTAAAGTATAACAACATCAAACTGTGGAGTTATACTGACCATGTTAAACTGACCATGTTATATCTAAATATATGTTATAATGAGGTGTGTTATAAAGGGGCTGCCCTGTATAGTAAGGAGAATTTGAGTCTGAATATTTTGTGTTATTATGATACGAGCCGCAACATGAGATTTCTAACAATTTAGCATGTGCAAACAGCAAAGGATCAGACAAGCCTGCGCATACGCTCAGTCTGATCAGAGCCTTTGCTAATGGCTTGAATATTCTATGAATATTAAGCTAATGACCGAACATTATTTGGAGTTTATAAGCTTTAAAGGAGGCTGCACAGGCTCATCTGAGTCTATTCATGTAAAAATACCACATTGTTGGAAATCATATGTCGCGGCTCATGGTAATTTCGAACAGATACTCTGGATGGAGCATTGAAAGCTAGTGTCTCATCAGGCGATTCAAGTGTCTACATGGCTAGAGAAGGAGTGCTGGATCTCAAAACGGACACTGGTAAGCAGGGTTTACCCTGGCTCAGAGTTTGTTGTAGCCAACACTTTAGCTAAATCGAAAAAGTTGGAGCCAAATGAAATTGACTGTAATAAGCCAGAAAGTAGTATCAAGAAGTTGTTCTGTATTTAACTGTTTGCCCGCTAGCGACGACTTTCGTCGTCTGCTGATAATATTTGCAAACAGTTTGGTACCGATCAGGCCCGACATTTTTTCAGGCCTGATCTGGATCCAAACTGTTTGACACCCTGATGGTATTCAAAAAATTTATCATCCAAAGAGTTAAATATGGCACAATAATAAAGTGTGAAGGAATAATAGATCAAAATACACTTTTTCGCAGATAACTATAATTTTTGAACCACCTAGAGTGTACTTTTAGCCAGTGACTTTTATTTGTAGCCACTGTACATTTTTAGTAGCAAATGACTACAATGGCTAATGGCAGGGTGAGCCTTGAGTAAGAGCATGCATCATACATGAGGGCCTCGATGGGGTCAGTAAACTTCATTAATGGTTTTGGTATCATACACGCCACAGTATAAGCCAAAAATATACCCAAGTGCATCAGCTGACTTTTGCAAATGACTTTGATGATGTATGTACCCATGTGACATCACCAGCAATGGCACTTAAGATGCAATCCAATAAACAGCTGATTCATGACAACCTTGAGTAGCACGTTGAAACATGCAAGTAACTTTTCAATCGCATATACCTTTTGCGGGAAAAATGCAAAATTATGGTGATGCATTTTCAAGGTCCTCTAGTATACTTGCACAGTGCACTTATAATTAGGCTACATAATGTACAGTGAAAACTCTTTACAGCGGCATTCTTTATAACAGCAAAATTCTTTACAATGTCAATTGTATTTGCATTAATGTACCAGTTAAGCTTAAAATTGTATTCATTACAACAGAAATTCATTTTAACATCAAATTATTTGGGGACAAACAGTGCCGTTCTAAGGAGGGTTGACTGTAAATTTTAAAGATTTTCTTTCAACATTCGACACATGTACAAGTTACAATAATAGTAAAAAAAATAACAATCTGTTTTCTGCTGATATTATTGTGCATAATCTTTAGGGTGAGGCTAAAAAAGTATACTGCCACAAAGCAGCTGTGTTAGATAAAGAGGATCTTACATGAGTGCTCATGTTTTATTGAATTTATTAAACGAGTTGGGGAAAAGTGATAAAATGAGAGGCTTGCCGAGCATTTTATCTCTTTTTCGCAACAAGTTTAATAAATTCAATAATACAAGAGCACGAATGTTAGATTTTATTTATCATACGACAAATACTTTGAAATCTGATTTCTGGCATAAAAAAGGTTATAATTTTGTCATTATGTACGCAGCATTGTTATGGACGTCATAACGTTTCTCTTAAATCTATAGTGGTTTATCGATTTTATGCATGGCGTTATTTCACTCCCAGACGCAACGTCATATGATAAATATATTTTGTGTTGTTTGTTTGAGTTGATACTTTACATCCAAGTAAACAATTTTTCAGTCATGTCTAGACTTTTGCTGGTTTGAACAGTACTTAGCAGAGGATAAAAAGACTTAACTCGTGGTCACCTGCTTGGAAAGGGCTGACCTCTTGGCTCTCGTTTGTGATGTCTTATTGTGAAGTTGTCACTTTACCATTGGTACCCTGGGTCAGTTGTGGTGCTTGATTGTATTGATTCCTGATCTTTGCCCTCTTTCTTACTTTAATTAAGCTCACAGTTCAGTGCCTCGGGTGAGGCTTGAATGAGTGACATTTCAATTTCACCACTTGACTACTGAGCCACTGCACTCCTCCTCTGTATTGGCAATGTGTATTTTGCAGGTAACATTCAAGTCAATGTTCCAGTTTCACTGAATTCTACATTAGAAGTAGTGGGGAAGAGTGTAGAGCAAGGGGAGGTAACCATTCAAAACAAGATTGAAATGAAATCCGATGAACTTGTAAAAGTCTCAGGTGAGTTCTTACTTTTATACAGACCAAATATTTAAGATTACTTACATAAGGCAGTGGTGTGGAAATAGCAAAATTTGATACTTGTCCAGGGACACGTAAATGGCCATAATGTTCTTGTCCAACGAAAATTTTACTAGTCCCAAAGTACAGATAACTTAATTTAGCCCTCACTGTGCTGTATCATATGTAAACATTTTTGAAAACAGAATGAAACCAGATATATACTCTTTTGAAAACAGTGTAGATCAAGATCAGCTGGCTCTAAAGGAGCCAGCTGATCAGGACCCCTTACTGGTTTCCATACATTATGTCAGTTAATTATAATATAAATCAAAATGATGAAATATATAGAATTGCTTTCTTTATATACTTGTCCCAGGACAAGTCCATTGAAAATTCTAACATGTCTTGAATAAGTTGGGACCAGTCAGACAAGTCGGACATGGTATTTCCACATGACTGCATAAGGCAAAAGTAAGCAATCTATAAAGATTATTTTAACATAAGCTAATTTAAGCAATTGCAGGAGAAAAACTTGCTGTGGTTTAATACAATGTTAGGCTCAAACCAACTTAGCTTACTACTGACAGAGTGGGCTAGTGGAATTTTCCAAACTGATTTTGTCTGAAAAAAAATGTCAATACCCCCACCTCCCTTAGGAAAAAGTTTTGCATTGTAAAATGGGCGAAACATGTGAGCGGCAACATATCCAGCTCTAAAACCCCAATATATTTCTGAAAAGTTGCATGTGCTTTATTCTTTTTACTCTACGCATTACATTTTAATTCCCCTGAGCCATAATAGGCTTAACCCTTAAAGCGCCAATCACAACTGCAGCAGACAACAAATTTTGAGACATCTTTCCCAATTTTCGAAAAAAATAAGGTATGATATTTCATGAGAATTGTCTGCCAGCAGACATTTCTCATGAAATATCATGCCTTATTAGTTATTTTTGAAAAAGTGGCAAAATTTTAAATTGTCGTCTGCTGCTAAATATAGGTGGCGCTTTAAGGGTTAACGTGAGCTTTTGTGATCATAGGATGTACGTCAGGCATCTGTCAACAATTCACTGTAAACAACAGCTTCTCCTAAACCAGTCTTTGGAATTTCACCAAACTTATGAGGAATTATCTTTTTGTGGTCACCTTTCGAAGATTTCTATTCCTGCAGAATTCTTGTAAAATCAGCCGAAAGGAATAAACTTTTAAAACCTTTTTAAAAACTACTGGCTTCATTTGAAAATAGTGTGGTCCCGGTACATATCAAATGGTAACTCATATTAATATTATTCCTTCCATACAACAAGCTACAGTTAAATCTGTGTAAAACGGCCACTCAAAAAAAGACAAAACAAAGATCTTAATTACAAATGATAGCTTAATGAAGGTTGAAAATGTTGCAGAATGCTACCATTGGAGCATTCTGCAATACTTTTGACCCACATTAAGCGATTTTTGGTCTTTTTGAGAGTGGCCGTTTTACACAGGTTTTACGTTATGCAGTATTTAACCTTTAAAAATTTTTCTGGTGACATACGGCGCAGACCCTGACTTGATTATGAGTATTGAATAATCTGGTCTGGGTTTGTGCTGTTTGTATGAATTTCCCAGGGGAGATAAATGTTGCTGAAACTGATTTGTAATTTATGTCTATTTAGATCCCGTTTTCTCTCCTTCTGCTAACGTGCGCACTCACGTGCGTACGTGCGTTTGTGGACACCAATCAATAAGAGATACCTTTGTTCATACAAATGTACATCACAACGAGTACTAATCTCCGATTTTCTCATTTACTTTTTTCATGCTTTACTTAGCCTTCTACTTCATGTTAATTCAACTTTTTCCCTTTTTCCCAAGCCTATATACCAATGACTACAGTTGCTGTATTGCGCATGAGAGCTTCTCGGAAAACGCATTTTTGCCTTTCAATGTTATCCATTGCCCTGTTTTGCCGACTAGACTGTTCCTAATCTTTCTGCACATGCTCCCTGGTAGATATAATGTCTCCTAAATTAAGATCGGATGGTCTAGGCGGCTTCTCAGGGATATCGAGCACTCTTCTTCTTGGTAGTAGGAAACACATTACGTTTCACAACACTCATCTTCTTGTATTATGTCTGTTATTTACTACTACGCACCAAACGCATACCATTGCATGTTTCAGTCTTATACTTGATTTGCAACACAGTAATGAATTTTACCAAAATATCAAACACCCTGGTTGTCGTGTGCAATGTCACATTGAGAATGCATCATTTACCAAACAACTCTTACTCCTACTTAGTTTAATAATCTTTATGTCTTGGTTAATTCACTTGATCCTGTTAAGTGAAGATATATAATCGAACCCTGGACCAAACTCTGTCAAGAGCCTTACCGACACCACTCTAAGTTCTCTGGACAGTCTCTCTAACCACCGAAGTATTATGCACCTGAATATACAGAGTCTTGTCCCAAAGCTAGACCTGGTAGAGGGAGATTCCGTTGCATATTACATACTTGTCTTCTCGGAGAGTTGGCTCAAACCAGAAGTTCGCGACGATAGCATCCTCATCGAAAATTTTTTGCAACCTTTCAGAACTGACAGGTGCGATCGCCCTGGTGGAGGTGTGGTAGTATATGAACGTGATGCACTCATATGTAGGCGTCGTCCTGACTTGGAAATTAGAGGGCTTGTGGCAGTCTGGGTCGAGATTCAAAGAAAATCAAAGAAAGTCCTTATAGGAGGCTTTTATAGGCCACCAAACAGCAATACTCAATATTTTAACCACATCAACGAAAGCATAGACAGAGCATACAACACACATATCGCAGATGTCATTATTTTAGGCGACTTTAATTACAACATGCTTCAGGACAATAATAACAAAACGAAAGAATTAATTCAGGTTTACAACATGAAACAATTGATATCCGATCCAACGCATTTCACTGAAAACTCATCCTCCTTGATAGATCTGATTCTTGTTCGCAACAGCCCAAACATATTAACCAGCGGAGTCGCAGACACTTTCATACCTGGCTTTACCAGATATCATTGTCCCAATATTGTACTTATGAAATTTCTACAACCTCAAAACAAAGCATTTAAGCGACGTATTTGGAATTATAATCTAGCAGATTTTGATAAATACCACCACGTTTTAACCAACTCAAATCTGGAAGAGAAACTGCAGCAAACAACTGACATCGACCAAAACACAAAAGTAGTAACAGAAACCATAATATATGCCGCTGATCAAGCTATACGAAATAGATATGTTACAATAAGGCCAACAGAGCACCCTTGGATCACTTGCCATATCAAAAATTTAATAAGAAAACGCAAACGAAACTTTAGAAAATTCAAAAGGACAACAAACCCACTTCATCTACAACATTACAAAACACTACGTAATAAAGTTGTATCAGAAATAAGGAAATCTAAAAAGACTACTTTGATAAGCTTGACAACCTTTTATCCTCAGAAACTACACACAGCAAACTTTTTTGGAAAACTTCAAAACAAATGCTAAATATAGGAACATCAAACCATGATATCCCCATGCTGTTTATTAACAACGAATGTGCCGAGACTGACATTCAAAAGGCAAACCTGCTAAATAATTATTTTGCTTCCCAGGCTACATTAGATGATGATAATCGACCATTACCACATTTTACACCAGTACAAGACCACCTTGCTTCCATCAGTATTACAATTCAAGATGTCAAGGATGTGCTTCGTAATCTTAATGTAAATGAAGCAAGTGGCCCGGACCTAATCAGCCCTCGTCTACTCAAAGAAGATGCGATCATCCTATCATGGCCCCTCTCAATAATATTCAGTCGCTCTTTGGAGCAAGGCTACTTTCCTACGTGCTGGAAATTTGGAAATGTAACACCAATTCATAAAAAAGACGATAAATCAGCACCTTCAAATTACAGACCCCTCGCTAGGCAAAGCCATGGAATGATGCGTCCATAAGTATTTGTACAATTACATTATAGAAAATGCAATCCTTACTCCATTTCAATCAGGCTTTGTTAGGGGTGACTCAACTACTAACCAATTACTCCACACCTATCATACTTTTTGTAATGCTGTTGACAGTGGTAAAGAGGTTCGGTCAGTTTTTTTGTGACATTAGTAAGGCTTTCGACAGGGTATGGCATAGAGGACTCCTCCACAAATTAGCAGGCATAGGATGTTCAGATAAAATAACTAGCTGGTTTTCTAGTTACTTGACTGGGCGAAAACAGCGTTTTGTCCTTGCAGGTCATGTTCTGAATGGATATCTGTTCTAGCAGGCGTCCCTCAGGCTTCGATTCTAGGTCCATTACTTTTCCTTATCTATATAAACGACATAGTCCAAAACCTAGGCTGCTCAATTCGCTTGTTCAATGACGATACCAGTTTGTACATAATTGTAGATTATGGGGCTGCACACTCACTAAACATAGATCTAAACACTATAAGTACTTGGGCAGAAGCATGGTTGGTCGCTTTTAATACTGGTAAAACATTATCGATGATCTTTTCACGAAAAGCAAACCCTCCGCAGCACCCACCATTACTCATGAACAATATCGTACTAACAGACACCGACACACACAAACACCTAGGTTTAACACTCTCAAATACATGCACCTGGTCCAATCATATTCAAACAATAACCACGAAGGCTTGGGCAAGACTTAACTTACTGCGTGCCCTAAAATTAAGAGTTAGTCGCAAATCATTGGAGCAGATGTACATATATTTTGTTCGACCACTATTAGAGTACTGTGATTCAGTATGGGACAACGCATCAGTCGATTCCAAGAAACAGCTTGATGCTGTGCACATAGAAGCCGCACGAATCATCACCGGTGCCACCAAGTTGTGTAGCATCGAAAAACTACTATCCGACTTAGGTTGGGAATCACTTCAGAACAGACGAAATAAACATAAACTCATCATCTTCTACAAGATAATCAATGGCCTTACACCCAACTATCTTCTCGATCTTGTCCCTCCCATTATTCAAGAAACAACTAACTGCAACCTACGGAACACTAATGACATACACTCTCCATGCTTGCACAAGCTTATACTCTAAATCCTTCTTTCCATCAACGATTAGGGCGTGGAATAGCATGCCCAAAGATACAAAGCAATCCCCATATATTTCTTCTTTCAAATTCCGACTTACCAGAGACATAAACAAACCACCAAAATATTACAACACAGGCACACGCATGGGTCAAATCCTCCATACTTGTATTAGACTTGAATGTAGCTCACTAAACGCCCACCTGCATAGGAAAAACATTGTACCAGAACCTACATGCCAATGTGGAGGTTTCGAAAGTTCTTACCACTTCTTTTTCATCTGTCCAATATTCCTAGATGCTAGGACAAGATACTTACCAGCAAACTTAAACAATTTAACGACCAGGGATCTTTTGTTCGATATGGAAAACAAAACAAACCACAAAAACGAGGCACTATTTATGAAGGTACAAGAATTCATAGTGAAATTAGGAAGGTTCACTCGAAACTAAGTGTCAAACATGAAAAACACTATACACCATGTTCAATGCACAGCATAGAAAACTTGTAGTCATTCCCTTCCCCCTTTCCCCCACATTTTTTTTCTTCTTTTTTTTTCTCTTTATCTGCCATGCATTGATGTTGATATTATATGCGTACATTGGTTGCCAGTGCCATTCTAATATAATTTTGTACAATCCACATTGTAATAGGAAATGACTTAAATATAAGCTATAGCTTACTGTCAAATCCTGTACCACTATACATTTGTATACCTTGTATTATGCTTGTAAATTCAGAAATAAAATATTGTTTAAACAAAAAAATTTTCTAATTTCAGGTGAATTAGGAGAGCAGAAGGAGAAAGCAGGCAAGATAGTTGCAGTTTCTAAGTCAGGAAAGATACAACTGGCCTACCAAGACTGGTTTGCTTCCCTAAACCTCTTCAAAGATTCATAGCACACCAGGGTACCAGTCTGTGTGAAATCTGAATGTCTGGGTTCTAACCAACAGCTTGCACTGGACAATGAGTATTGGAACCTGGCATTATTGTTGCTGCTAATTTTGCTACAGTCATTCCTTTTTACTATAACCACAAGCTTTAAAACAGTGAGCGCAGAAATTATTGGATTTGAGAATTTATTGGTTTTGAAAAGCTGTGCAATGCACAGCTTCTCAAAATCAATACATTCTAATTTTATTTATGGATGCATGTTATTGCAAGATTAAAGATAGGGGAGCTTTTAGAGAGAAAATAATCCAGATGTTTCTCTTATGCTTGATATTTACTACTGACAGACAACATATCAATTGGAATAGCTTGGGCCAATTCAAGAATCAAGCCTTGGGTGTATATAAGGCTTAGTACTATGTATGAAAAAGCTGCATTTTGTTAGCTGGAACTGGTGTAAGGAAGATTACTTCTGCAGCATTCAGCCCTATTAAAATTGATAATTCTGATTATCCGAAAAGTTTTATCAACAGAATAAATGAAGTTTAGGTTTTTCAATAAAATATCGCTATAGCAACTTCCTTTTTATGACATTTATTGTGGAATGTTGTAACCATTTGCTTTCGCTGCAATCAAACTTGTTATTGTGTTGCAATGTACATCTGAGGTCTGATTCCATGGAATTGGCCAAGGCAGTTCCGATTGAGAACATCTAGGAGAGTAAAGAAAGTCTTTCTAAAAATGACTGAGAAGTCTAGCTTGATCCCTTTATTGACAGAATCTGCCGAGGCAGTTCCGATTGAGAACATATAGGAAAGTAAAGAAAATCTTTCTAAAAGTGGTCGAGAAGTCTTGCTTGATCCCTTTATTGACAGAATTGGCCGAGGCAGTTGTGTTCCGATTCAGAACATATAGGAGAGTAAAGAAAATCTTTCTAAAAGTGGCTGAGAAATCTAGCTTGATCCCTTTATTGAAGAACCCTTTCCCTGTTTAACATTGAGCTATTGCTATTCAAAACTGGAGCTAGTAGACAAGTTTCAGAAAATAAATTCCCTGATAATAGTCACATTCCATTTTAACCATTAAAGTACCAATCGCAACAAAAGTCGTCTGCTTTTCTTGTCTGCTGAAATGTTTAAGAAGCCTCAATGGCAAACAGTGTGGACCAAGATCAGGTTCTGGTTCCACCCTGTTTGCTTCTATACTTAGTTCGTCAATAATGCTAGGCAATTATTTGCAGCAGACATCAGCAGACGACATTTTCAGATGCCTTTTTTATTGGCGCTTTAAGGGTTAAAAAGCAAGTTCCATATTGATAAAACTTGTGTTAATTGACACCAAAATGCCTCAGCTGATGTTTTATTAGAGTATCATGATGGGGATTTCTACGAATGGTTAAGTGTACCAAGTTTGGACCTATAACAATCAAATACAGCCTTAGATAGATACAAGTTAAGTCTTATCAGATCACTATATGGGCTGTGAAGCGAGAAAACATGTCTTCAGGGTTTCTGACAAAGTGAAATTCAAACCAGCCTACTCAGCTACAGAGACTAGTGGTTAGAGAATTGAAATTCCGCTCTTAGCAAATCTAGATATGATACTCTCCAATAAGCGAATAACAAATTTTAAAGGCGCTGATCAGATTGCATGGATGTACAGGTTGGTCTGCACTTTTATTGTTGACAAAGACAGGTTTTCATGCATGGAGGCCCAAATATCTCTTCATTTCATGAAAATATATGAGCCATGGCATGAGATTTCAAACAATGTGGTGTATGCGGCCAGCAAAGACTCAGACCAGCCTGCACATACGCACAGTCTGATCAGAGCCTTTGCGAGTCGCTTACATACTCTTTGAGTGTTAACCTGCTGACTGAACATCATTTGGAGCTTCTAAGCTTAAAAGGAGGCTGCATAGGCTAGTCTGAGTCTACACTTGTAAAAACGTCAAATTGTTGAAAATCACATGTCACGGCTCAATGGGACTAGTCATGAGAAAACTTATTTTGCTGCATGCAAACAACAAAGATGCAGTTCAGCCTGCATATCTGCTGAGCATCTAAGCATTTTTTTCCAATGAGTTAAATCAATTCAATAATAATCGAGCATAAATAATAGATTATATTCATCAAATGGCACTATCATTGCTTTGAAATCACGTTTTAGTTTTCCAAGAATTGCCATAGGAAACATGATGTTATTATGAGGTTCATTTCATAACTTTATATTTATCTAAATAAGTTGCATATTTAATAAAAAAGTGTGTTATCTTATATACAGTAAAACCTGTCTTAAGCGGCCACTTAAAAATATACAAAACCAAGGTCTTAATGGAAAATGGTAGCTTAATGGAGGTCGAAAGTATTGCAAAATGCTCCCCTTGGAGCATTTTTGACCTGCATTAAGCGATAATCGGTATTGAAATTCAATTTTCGGTGTGAATTTTGAGTGGCCGCTTAAGACAGGTTTTACTCTACATGTGCATCATGATATTACACACCCAGATACGTCAGCATATAATTATAACCATTCTCATAGAAGATAGATGAAATAATATTTGGGCCCATGGCCAGCAAAAGGTACAAGTTGGCATGTACGCCCATCAAAGACTCAGATCAGACTGTGCATTTGCGAAGTCTGGTCAGAGTCTTCGATAGGTGCTCTATGGATGGCCATGTGTACAACATGCCTTCAGGCAGAAAACAAAGACTTTGATTAGACTGTGCTGATGTGTAAAGTGATTTGAATCTTCCCTGTACGCACATACCAACGTGTATTTTATGTTGGGTATTGACTCAATTCTGCTAGATATTGACAA
The DNA here is from genome assembly GCA_964019695.1 of Loripinus fragilis. Lineage (NCBI taxonomy): Eukaryota > Metazoa > Mollusca > Bivalvia > Lucinida > Lucinidae > Loripinus > Loripinus fragilis. Next base: position 10,940,915 of record OZ026520.1, read on the forward strand.
ATGTTACATCATTATTACACAATTGTTGTAAACACTGGTTTAAATAAACATCATTTTTCAGCTTACAATTGTAAATCTTACCCATCATTTTTTGCATATGTTTTAGGTCCTCAATAGAACCGTCTCACTGAGACGTTTCTTTTGAGTACCGACAACATATGTTTTGATTGAGATGGTTCTTTTGAGTACCGACAACATATGTTTCGATTGAGAAATAAGAAGAAAAAAATTTAATTACGCACTCTTAACTAAAGGCCTGTGTAAAGTCTAAAATATCAGCAGTGTAAGATATGGTGAGAAAATTCCACATGAGATTATATTATTCAAATATGTTGTGATAATATAAATGTTGTGTTGTTGCATAACAAGCCATTTTGAACATTAATGTTTAGGCCTCAAAGTCTTCGGGTTTCCGACAAAAGTGAGACTAAAATCAGTCCCCTCAGCTAAAGAAACTAGCTAGAAACTTGAAATTTCACCTGTAGCAAGTTTAGATATGATATTTTCCAAACAGCGAATAACAAAGGGGCTGATCAGTCTGCATGAATGCGGAGGCTGGTCTGCACCTTTGTTGTTAAAAAACACCCATGACAGGTTTTCTCCTGTCAAGGCCCATTTAATCTCAAAGAGGGATACAAATTATTACTTCATTTACAAAACACTAATCCTCCAATCCTCTTGCTCTATCCACAGCTATAAATTGGTACATGATTCAAACAGGCTTGCAGTGTACTTGGTAATTAACCATTATTTAGGCCAAGATAATTTCATTTTTTCGACTTAACTAATTTTTATTCAATTTGAAAGTGACTGCAGATCCAGGGGTCGTGAGTTCGATCCCGGCCCGGTACCATACTTTCGTGGAGATTGATCATGAAATAATTTTTACGGTCATTCTCCTCCCTTCTGCTGAATCATTCAAGAAGGGTTGTTGTCAGTTACAAGCGAAAGTATTTGCACGAAGTACTGGTTAACTGCTTGTTCAAGCTTGCCCAAGAAAAAGTGTGGTTAGTAGAACTGACCGTCCCACAGTGACCATAGCTGTTGACTTGGTACATACAGCAACAAAACAAATAAACAAACAATTTGAAAGCCTTGAAAATGTAGACCAAAAGCAATTTATGCAACAATTAAGTATACTTTTTTTGCATCATATGATTTAAGAGGGAACATGCTCCAGCAAATCATTTTTCACTGGTCCATATGACTCAGAATCAGAGGTGTTGCTTCCAATTTTCTGTAGTTTTTGAAATAAAATAAGTTAATCTTAAAGAAAAATATTAAATTAAAAAAAAATATATAATTTTCAGTATTTCCAAAAGAACTCATATTTCTGGGTGCTTAGAAGAATATATCACCGATAAATCTCACAGACACATTTCTTTTAAGCACTCAAAACGTTTTGATTCAAGATTATCAATTACGTATGGCCTATTCTGGGAATTAAATGAATCCCAAATATAATTCAAATTAGTGGATACGTGGATACTTCCAACTATGAAAGTTTATATTACTGTACACTATGCTGGACATATATATGGCCTCAATTGATATTAAACCTTATAGTATTTAACCAAAACTATTTATACAACTTTATAACATTTTATCCTAATATTTGAAATAGCCCTTTGACAACCTAATGATTTATCAGCTTATGCTTTAAGGTACCTGATCTTGCAAACAACATGGCCCCAGATCAGACTGCTGCCAGGGGAGCAGTCTGATCAGGGTTCATAGTGTTTGCTTACATGAAAATAATCTAGTCTGAACTGTACTTAAATATCCGCAGCAGATGTAAAAAGCAGACAACATTTTCAGAACCAAAACTAGTGGCGGGGTAATGGTTAGTGTTGGAATGACCAACAGTTTTTACATGTAGCTCTGATCAGACTGGGCTGATCTTGGTTTTTTGTTTATCCAGACTATCTTCGTGAATATTTAGGGTAAATGCAGTATTCATATTAATCCTGTTAAGTTTGCTATCCTCTGGAAACATTTTTTCTCAGAGTTTTTGAATTTGATAAATGTTTAATTGTTCCATATTTAGAAATGTTTTTTTTTTCTAGCATTTGCTTGTTACTACTTGTTTGCTTTTTGCTGTGCCTTAACATTGTATTTTGTGTGTATTGCAACTGCTATTATGTTTACATATTTGCATGTTCACTGATTTTTCCACAGCTTTTTGCTGTTCATTATGTCTCTTCAGTATCTGTAGAGGCTGACAATTTTCTCACTTGTTCATTCCTCTCTAAGAAATCCACAAGGTGTTGACAATTTTCTCACATGTTCTACTCCAGGAACTCCACAAAGTGTACAGTCACATACATGTACATGATATCATGTACTGTTAATTTGAAATTTTTTGCGAGAATTTTATTTTCGCAAATACCATTAAAAGACATATTTGCTTAGTTAAAAATTCCCGTCTAGGGCATGACTTACCTTCATCAGTGACGACAGAGTGCTTTCGAGAGGGTTATATATCCTCAAAACTTCGAAGTTTCACAAAAATAAAATCCTGGCAAAAATTTCCAAATTTACAGTATAACACATGCATGTAAATTGCTTTTCATTTAATCTTTATATCTCTTATATCTTAAAGCCCACCCTGATAGCAACATTTCATAACCATTTCTTGAAGGGAAAGTGGTACACCGATAAACTGACCAGCAGGGTAGACTATGATGAGACCATCTCATCTTTGTCTACTTTTTAGTCCTTTTCATTTTGATACAATAAGTATGGGATAGTCAGTTTTGTATTTTTAGGGGTCATAGGTTGAAATTTCTAAATACTGATGTTATTATGTCCCTTAAGTTTGTTTTCATCTTAGCAAACAGTGCAGAACCTAATGAAATGCTGCATTAAGCAGCATTTCATCTGGGTCGTCACTGTTACCCAAAGTACCTATGTATGCATGTATGGCTATCCAGAATACAAAGAGTTCAGTGAATGTACCTATCGTATATTATCAGTGTATGCTCTTCTTACTAAGGACAAATCCATCTTAAGGGACGGAAATACAATGTAATATGAAAATTTAACCTGCGACCTCTCAAAATATATATTGGACTGTCCAATCGATTGTATCTAACTAGATGGGAGAATCCATCGGTCAAGAATGGGTTAATTACTTTGCTTACAATATTGTAAACTGTGAGGGGGTGGGTGGAATTGCTGAAGGAAATTCCTACAGAACTAAGGATTGACTGGCAGTACATATTACAGTAAAACCTGTCTTAAGCGGCCACTCAAAAATAGACAAAACCAAGACCTTAATGACAAACGGTAGCTTAATGAAGGTCGGAAATATTGTAGAATGCTCCCCTTGGGAGCATTTTGCAATGCTTTTGACCTGCATTAAGCGATAATTGGTCTTGAAAACCAATTTTTGTCTTTTTGAAAGTGGCCATTTTAGACAGGTTTTACTCATTTTTCTTTTAAACATATATGCACAGCTTTCAAGATGGGTCCGTATGTAGAGATATACCGTGTGGCTAGATGTCTAGTTTTGGGTTTGAAACCTTCATCTACTGCCATACTATGTTATGTTAGCAGTGAAGGCTATGGCCAGACTGCATGGATGCACAGGCTCACCTGATACATGCGTATGCCTATGCGATAAGTATCAAAATCTCATGAGCTTACTACTATAAATGCTTTAGCTTTAAGTGCTTTAATCCTTTCCTTCATGAATATTCATGCTAAAGCACAACCCACTATAAATAATTGTATAAATAAACTGTCACATGTGTACACAGAACAAAGAAATAACTTGTCAGGTTCAGTAGTGTAAGATCATATCTAATCATATTTCCATAAGTAAACAGGGTAGACCTTGATCAGGCAGGCTGCTCTGTTTGCAAAAGTGTTAAAAGGCTTCTATGTCTTAAAGGGTTAAGTGCTAAATTATGTATCTAGTCTTTCATTATTATCTTTTTGATATCCCTTTTACTTGGACAACTGAGCAAAAGCGAAAATGCTACACTACAATAGTTTATGTTTTGTGAGAAAGTATTGGGTTAATAATGTTCCCCAGACATCCAGCAAAGGATTCATTGAAACTCCACCTATTTGTCTATTTTGATATCTGAGTTATGTTCCTTTTTGTGTTTTAAGCTTTATTCACTGAATCTTTCAATTGGGCATGTGCAAAAAAAAAGATGTTATGCTTATCAGAATGGGTCATAATTGTGTTGCATAAAAACACAAAAACACTGACTAATCACTTGAATCAAGCTGAGAAATCAATTTAGAATTTATCAAATTTGTAAAAAAATTGTAAATATCTCCCTTTGACAATAACAAATAGGGAATGTTAAATGTTTGGTAATCTTCGATTTATCATGATTTTCGATAATTTTCTTTTGCCAAATCAGGGTGACCTAACAGCACATTGTTTCTGCCATTTCTTGACTAGTAACATCCCCACACTAAGATGCAACAACACATTGATTTTCCTATGGAGAGTTTAGTGTTAACATTTCAAGCTTGTCAATTTGATGAGAAACCCGCTTTTTTAAGATTGCTTTCCTAAAAAGATCAAACACACTTGTGATAAGTCCTTCAGATTTTTGGTTCTCACATATCTAGACTACCATTTCGTGCAGTCGGATCTGGTTGGTAGTGGATTTCTGAAGGTCTAAACTGTGAGATTTCTGTTCATTTGCAACCTGAAAAATTGGACCCCTGTCACATTTAATTGACTTTTATGTGTTTCCTCATGGCATCATCCGCAAAACTTTTACTGTTATGCATAACCCAGTGTTTGAATATTCAGATATACTTTCATTAGCTTTACTGGCTTGCATCATTTTGTATATAAATGCAAACAATGCAGGTGTAGCATTTTCACTTTTGTTAAGGATAGATCTCCATGTTCAGTGTACTCCCAAAGGTCCAAGACAATAAGAGTATCCATATTCATATTTTGTCTTTTCTCAACCCACAACATATGGGCCAGTGCACAAGCTTTTGGTACTTACATGGTTGAAAGTTTTCAAGATTATTCCTGAATTCAGGATTTTGAAAATTGTTGATATTTTGTAGGCATAATGCAAGTTTTGAGATTAGTATTTGAAAGTTCAGGAATTTTCTAAATTATAAACTTTCACCATGTACTTATAGCATACATGTATGAGTATGCAGTCACTCTTAAAACAGGCATACATAGCTATCCAGTGGGTGAGGAGGAGGTCTAAATTTGGGAGTATGTATGCAAGCGGCTATGGCTCTTGTGATACTGCACATCACCAATGTGATAAGTACCAAAATCTACTGTACTGACTGATGTTTTTATTGAGAAATAAGAAAACTACCATTCTAGATAACCTCTTTATCAGTTACCTCTCATATTAACTGCATTGTTACACATTGACCTGAAAAACACCGTCTATCTCACTGCACTGTTATGATTATCAGGTCAATGTGACGTTGCACTTTTTGAATGAAGTTGATGATGTTAAATGTACATGAATATTAATAATAAGGTCATAATAAATGGCCAGTTTGAAGAGTGAACCAATAGGTACTCTTTATGGAATACCAGGTTTGCGTCTTTTGATATAAAGTTTACCAGGCTCAGCTTCGAGAAAGCTTGTTAAATCGCTTGGCACAGCCTCCAGATTCAACAAGTGTTCTCAAAGCCCTGTCTTGTAAACAAAAGAAACTCACCTAGTATCCTCTACATCTTGAGCTATGCTATATTGTATACATGCTGATTGATATTACGATTTTACTGTTGATAGCTTTCTCATACATGCACCATTGCTTATTACATTTTGTTACAAATAAAGAACAAGACAGTATATGAATTATTTCTTTGCATTATTCCGGGGTGTGTCATATTGTCTTAAACAGTTATGTGACATCTGATCTGTGTCTACACTGTTAACATCCTTCAGGAAATACAATAAATAAGATGTCATTTATCCGTACAATTGAAAATTGAATACCCAAAAATATGTGGGGTCCAACAGAAATAAAGGCAAAGAAGCACTATTCTAATGCACTTGCTTATAATGTGATTATGTATTGTGATGTCAAATTGGAGTACTTTAAAGCTTTCCTTTTGTCGCCTGCTGATAACCTTTGCAAACAGTTTGGACTCAGATCAGGACCCAAACCAATTGACACTCTGATAGTGTTCCTGACACCTCTTTTTGAAAAAAAAGATTTGAAAAAAAAAGTCAGCCGACAACAACAAATAAAATTACCCAACATGCAGAGTTAAAAAATAATGCAACATTAGCTGTTAAAGAGAAAATGCATTAGAATAGGGATAACTGCTTTCAAAATTATCATTTGGTAAGGTTTATCTTCAGTTTAAAGGTAGGAAATAACATTTTATAGCTAGCCGATTTGTTGCTGTAAAAATGAATTTGGGACACAGAGAATAGTAAACTGTGTTTCCTTGATATGAACACTATGTAATGAAGGAATGGTGGTCATGACTTGGTAAACAACGATTCCGCAGGACGAGTTGTTTACAGAATCAGCACCATTCCTGAGTGACATAATTTTCATATCAAGGAAACACAGTTTACTATTCTGTATATTTCTAATAGAAAAGGAGGAAAAAAAACATTTTTTTAACGCCCATGACAAATAGTGTGTAGTAATACATCAACATGCAAAATGATGACAATCATGCAACTTATCCCGGCTGTCGTGTCACTCGCAACTGCCTGGTTTGTTGCTTTCCAGCATGTTGGTTGTACCCTGTTCGTTTAGAGTTTTAAGCAGGCATAATGCTTGTGGGCCTGTTGTGAAACTACCCTTCTCGTCATGTGGCTGAAAGGATGCTTTGAAGTCACCGGTGGATAATACAACATACATCAACAACAACAATGACTGTAGACTTTGTATCGCGATGCTTTTAATTTTGGAATTATTGAGCATGTTTTTTTTCAGTTCCGCTCATTTGGATAGTGCAATTCGTTTTGAATTATTAGTTTACAAAAGCTAAGATCCTCGAAGAAAAGGTAAGTGGCTTTGTCTGATATTTAATTTACATGTCACTGTTGGTGAGTGTGCATGTCTGTAAACTTTTCAGTTTCAGCCTGTCTGTGTACACACTCAGAATTATGTACATTGCAAGTGACACTCATGACATTTTATCAGGCAAATGGGAATGGAGAGCTATGAAAAAGTTTGTTTATCTTTGCGTGGGAGAAAATTCCTGAATTCCCCTGTACTAGACAAGGACCAATATGTCGAGACTTATTTTTGCTCTCAATGTGTAATGAAAAAAGGTAGTCAGGAAAGATCATATCATCACTTGTGTGATATCAAAAACTGATAGCATCACTAGTGAAATATTTCACTCCTCAGGATACGAGCACTATCTCACTGCAAAAAAAATTGTAAATTCATGCAAGGTATAGAATATTAATTTGATGGCATACGTCCTCCCCAAATTATTATTATTATTATTATTTTCTCCTAAAGGCATTGCCAGCTCTACTGCAGGAAAAAGAGCATCTGAAACACAAAAGGCCATTTCAGTCTAGGGACAAGATGCCCCCGTACTTTAAAACAATCACTGCAGTAGAAATTACATATATCAACACTGTCAGATTTGCTTTCAAAATAAACAGCCTAGATAAATTCTGTTAGCTTGCCATATCTCCATGCATGTAAAACGTGAGGCCAGTGATTAATTAGCTTTGGATACAAGTAAACTTCATTTAACAGTGAAGACCCAGATGTAATGCTACATCTGGCGACATTTGATGAGCGTCTGCACTGTTACCCATTGAAGGGCCAGCAAAACACATCTGAAAATGTCGTCTGCTAAAGTTGTTTGCTGTATATTTAGTACTAGTTAACATCCCATGTAGATGGAAGATTCAATTGGAACATGAAGGGTCAATAGACTTACCTCTTTTTATGGATGAGGCTGTTTGTCGCATACTTTGCTGTTTTTATACAGTAGGAACTTATTAAAATTAAGTTAGTTTCTGGAACAGTCTAGTCTGGGTTTTGATAGATAAAATAGATTCAACAAAAACAAGGCAATGATACATATATTATCTTTTGCTGTATGCGTGGAGCTAACTTATGACAGAGTAATTTCTAAATTCAGATGCTGAACCCAGTTAAATAAACAATTAATCTCAGAGTGTTGATAACACAATTATAGGCCAAATTTATGAACTCGGATCGTTCTTCAAAAGCGCTTGTCTCTAGACTGATTTCATATTAAGGTTATGACTTTGTAATGACCATGAGTGTAAGTTTCTGTTTATCTTTAAAATGGGATATCGCCTTCAAAATGAACAGTTTCAACGGTAAAATGCACCAATGACACAGTCCTTGTCAATGATGTTCCATGATCATTTTCCTATAATTCCTTTGTAAAATTGTCCCTATAGAACAGGAGTCACTTATACATGTAACACAGTCCATTCCAATTGACCCAAAACACTGTTATAAAAGGACAGCACTGTAATGTTTCCCTTAATGAAGCACTTTTTCACCTTTTAATTTTTCTATTAAGTTCTCCATATAAACATTTCTTGTGGTGCTTACTGAAAATGCTTCAAGGAGTACCTACAAGAAATAACCCTAGCCTCAAGGTTATAAAACTGAAATTTCATGCTTAGTTTGACAAGCAGGTAAACTGTTTTATAACCTCTGGGCCAGTTCAGGAGACTTTGGTACTGATGGCATATATGATCAGTGATCTGAGCCTTCCCAAATAGAATCTTGCCATAGACCCATGCTGCTTACACACAGTGATGTAGATTCACATAGAAAAATCTTCTAGTCTGATACCACAAGGCCTAGAGCCTTGATATTTGATGCTCATTCACAAAATTGCACACACTGTTGGGACATTATGGACATATTTAAAGGCTCACCTCTATGCCACCTAGATAGCTGCACAGATAAGAGCATGGAATCAAATATTAATTTTCTTATTCCTCAACTATGTTGTGGGTACTCAAAAGAACCGTGTCGAAAAGACCATTCTTTTGAGCACCCACAACATATGTTAAAACTCCTGGGTAAGAAATTATTCACAGCTTTTATGCTCAAAAAAGTTGTTAATCTTGACTCATGAAGACTTTATCACAAAATCTTTAATCGTAAAACTGTTAATATTTTCTAACACGTTTTGGGTGCTAAAAATTGAGTACCCACAACATATGTTTTGGTTGAGAAATAAGAAAGCCCTTTTTTGGTACACACTCTTAACTAAAGGCCTACTTTATGTATTTATAAGCACCAAAAGTTCATGAACTTGCTCCAATGTTTCCTCAGAGAACTGAGAAAACTAGCAGTCCCCGACACCCCTCTTATCTTGGGGCTATGATCTGACACTATCTTGGCCACAAGGGCCCACAGCTGGGCAGCTCTGAAGATATCAACCCCAAAGGTCCCTGGCCGGCTTGGGTTCAGGTGTGTTGTCAATGTTCTGAATTTCTCTCAAAGCCTGAAACATAAAAGCACGAAATACAGTGAAACCTGTCTTAAGCAGCCACTCAAAAAGAAGACCAAAATTGGTTTTCAAGACCGATTATCGTTTAATGTAGATCAAACGTATTGCAGAATGCTCCAAGGGGAGCATTCTGAAATATTTTCGACCTTCATTAAGCTACCATTGGTCTTTAAGACTTTTGTTTCGTCTATTTTCAAGTGGCCGCTTATGACAGGTTTTACTGTATATTAAAAGGGTCATGCAAGTTTGGTTCTATAACACAATTGACTTTCCTCAAATTGAAGACAACAGAGCCAGATTGTTCACTTCCAATGAGCACATTAACAAACATCTTGGTGAAATAAGAAGTTTGTTATATAAACAATAAGCTTTGTAATGGTTTATCTCATTACCTATCCCAGTTTTTTTCTTTATTCACAGTTCAGCTTTGTACAGAGAGGTTTCCATGATGGTCTTCTTTTGTGCAGCCAAAGAGTGGTACTTTGTATCAGTTACACCTTAAGCTATGACTATGATAGTAGTCTGATATTAGCATTGAGTGATTTAAATACCTGCTAGCCCAATTTTAGTTAAGAACAGTAAGAGTTTAGAATACAGTAAAACCTGTGTAAAACGGCCACTCAAAAATAGACAAAACAAAGGTCTTAATGACAAATGGGGACAGCAACCCTGATAATTACAATGTTTTATATGAAATATCTTAATAAACCATGAATTTTGATGCCAGTTTCGTCTAAATCGGTTGAAAAATGTGGAAGTTATGGGCGTTTGAATATTTGCAAATGGACTGTAATGATTGCGGCCATATTGTAGGCTTAGTGACGTCACTCAGCCTAATTAAATATGCGTAATGAAAATGAAAGACAAACGAATGGATTGGTTGCATTTATCTTTAATGAAACATTTTCCTTGTGTATAAAGCTACATATCTGCTGAAACACAGATGATGTGGTAGTAGTTATAGCTAAAAATTAAACAGTTGAAAAAATTCTGTAAACTAATTAAATATTCAAAATGGCGGCTACATGTTGGCCATATTGAATTTTTTAAATGCCCATAACTTGCCCATTTTTAAACCGATTTTGATGATACTTGTATCAAAAATCATGGTTCATAGAGCTCTTTCTGATAAAACATACTTATCATTAGGGTTGCTGTCCCCTTTAATGAAGGTCAAAAGTATTGCAGAATGCAATAATTTTGACCTGCATTAAGCGATATTTGGTCTTGAAAAACACTTTTCAGTCGTTTTGAGAGTGGCCTTTTTACACTGGTTGCACTGAACCTTTAAACAGTTTTCCTGCAGTATTTACTGTATGCCTTTGAATTGGAATATTTTCAAACGGTGACGGATGAGATCTGGGCTTCTTAAAAAAAGAGGAGACCAACCCCAAAAGGGGAAGCCCCATACCCGCATCCAAAATACATCTGATTTAGACATGATATTGGTTTAAATCTGGTACTTCTTGTTTCCACAATTTTTTGCAAAAATAAGAGAGGAAAGTCTCTAAACAGAGGAAGAGTCTCATCCCTGTAAAAACAAGGTTAACCAACATGGCTATAGTTACCTCTACTACAAGTTTAATGTCCAGATAAGAATGTGTAATAAAAAAAGAATTTTCTTATTTCTCAACCAAAACATATGTTGTGGGTACTCAAAAGAACCATCTCAATGAGACAGTTCTTTTGAGCATCCAAAATGCATGTTTAAATTTATGGATAAAAATATTCAAATTTTTACGCTATAACGTTGTTATATCTGGACCTTTGCTTACCTCTATTACAAGTTTAATGTTAGCCTTCACTTTAACAGCATCTTTGGTAAGTCTGTCTGTATGTTCTGTCAGGAACTTATTTCTTTTGTCAATGAAACTGAGGGCCTCGTCCAGGGTGAATTCAACAAAGAAACCATAACCCACAAACACGAATATCTTGCTTGCATCTGGTCTGAGAGAAAAATAGACCTAAAATAAATTTTATTTACAGAGAGGTGAATAAATTAGCAATGATATACAAGTTACCAAAGGTCTTGAGTCAAACATTTTAAAAAATGGCAAGTCAATCATCAGTTACGTGCAAATAACAACAACTTCCAAGTCAAATCTGGCCAAACTTCAAATATGTTCCATTCTTTATGATGGTCCGTATAAAGTGTATATCTCATCATGATGTCACTTATGGTTATGAGAAAAAATCTGTCTGCACGGCAGTGTGTGTTTATGCTCATATAAGCACCCTCGACCAACGACGCATAGACTGTGGCCTGGTCCTCCTATACAAGCGACCTTTTGGCCATTCCTGCCTCTGACTACCTGATCTGGAAAACCCTCCCTCTTCAAGAAATCAGCCGATGGCTTACCAACAGATCACAACTCTAAAAGACTTCTTTAAATACACCCTCTTTCCTCAGACAATAATACATTGGAACACCCTACCACACCACATCCCTACCCTACCTACCTTGGCACAGTTCAGTACGGCTGTTTGCCAGGCAGCCCACTCCACTTCCTAGATACCAGCATCTATTTTTATCTTTTAACTATACTAACACTCTCCATCGCACTGTACAAACTCATTTCACCCACTTTTTTCTATGCTTTTATTCCATTTAACACCCTATAGCTCCTGGTATATACCGGAACACCACCTTACTTCCTCCGCGGAGGTTCAGGTGTACAGGAAGGAAGACAGATAGACTCAAATGCAGTCTGTGCAAGAATTGCAATTTTTTATGTTTGTGTTGATGCTTTACGTCCTAGTCAACTTCAGTCATGTCGGGACATAATTTTTGATGTACATGTAGCAAGATATCAGTCTATGCAGAGAATAACAATGATGTTGATCAGATTCTAGATGCACAGTCTGATCAGTATCGTTGTTACAGTAAAATCTGTCTTAAGCAGCCACTCAAAATAGACAAAACAAAGATCTTAATGACAAGTGATAGCTTAATGAAGGTCGAAAGTTTTGCAGAATGCTCCCTTTGGAACATTCTGCAATACTTTTGACCTGCACTCAGTGATAATCGGACTTGAAAATCTAATTTTTATGTTTGTTTTGAGTGGCCCCTTTAGACAGGTTTTACTGTATGTTCCATTTTTTATGATGGGCCTTATGAAGTGTAGATCTCATCATGATGTCACTTGTGCAGGGTGTCAAGTGAAATTTGGCCCTTTAAATATAGGACCAACACCTAAAATATAGGACTTCGTCACTTCAGAAATATAGGAATATATAGGACAAAGAAAACATAAACAATTATATATTTAGCCACCTCCTCAATTCACTACACTCTATCCTTTTACTGAATAATCAACAAAAACAAGCAGTAAACATTATTTCAACAAAAAGATTAACCAATGAATGATTACAAGATATAGTCCGAAAAATGCTGTCAGAAATGTCTTTGGCAAAGCAAAGCAAAATACTGAATAGGCTGCCCAGTAACTTTTGGGGCTAAACAAAATTTAAGTTTTTGTTGGCTAAAACACAACTTTTATGATCAAAGCATACCACCTTCCAACTGTTTGAATTTTCTTTGCTTTCTGCACTCATCATGGAAACATCTATTGTATATATGCCAACCATATTTATTTGATCTATGTTTTACCATTCTTTTAAAAAGCACATGTATTAACAAATGACACAACCATTGGGGTTTCAAGACTTGAAAATAACACTGTACCTTGTCAGTACTAAAAATAAGTTGATTTGACAAATATGCTGCCTAGCACCTTCAACAGAACAGAAATTTACAGACAGGATATTATATATAAAAAGAATACAACATAATTACTATGTACCTCCCCAATCTTAGCTAGCACATGGTTATTTCAGTTTCACTAATAGCCACACAAAGCCAAATGCTGCTTATCTAATGACTCTTGTACATTTTAGAAGAAGTGCTTTCTTCAGTGGTTTCCTCTTGTTTGATGATAGTACCTTTACCTTGTCTGTACTTTTTCTTTCCTAGCTGTTGATGATCTACTTTTACTCTCTAATTTGTTCTGAAGAGGTTTTCTTTTCTCCTTTTCCACCTGTTTTTGACTTTCGCTTACTTTATCTACTTCCCTTCTTAATTTCTCAACTTTTGAAGTGGCTGTTTGTTTGTTTGTTTTGTTGCTTTACGTCCCAAGTCAACAGCTATGGTCATGGCCGGACAGTCAGTTCACCTAACCACACTTTTTCCTGGGCAAGCTTGAACAAGCAGTTAACCAGTACTTCATGCACATACTTTGCTAGTAACTGACAACAACCCTTCTTGACTGATTCAGCAGAAGGGAGGAGAATGACTGTAGAAATTATTTCATGATTGATCTCCATGAAAGTATGGGACCGGGCCGGGATCGAACTTGCAACCCCTGGATCTGCAGTCAGATACGCATCTGTTGCCAGACACGGCACCGACTGGGCTACGCAGCCCGGTGAAGTGGCTGTGGCTATCATCATTTGAGCTACACCTGGACCTTTTTAAGCCCCCTTTCTCAACAGCCATATTCAACTTTGAACTCCTATCCTTCAGCAAATGTTGTAGAATTACAAAATTACACCTTTCCATGTTTAAAAGTAACAACATTTGTTTTAAATAAGAATTCAACTTTTCTTGCTTACCCTGAAATATAGGAATATATAGGACTGTCTTCCAACTATAGGAATATATAGGAATATATAGGACACTTGACACCCTGCTTGTGGTTATGAGAACAAAATTTTTATGCACTGCAGTGTGTGTTTGCTCATAGAAGACTTAAATGCAGTCTGAATCAGAATTGCGATTTTTTTGTTTGTGTTGATGCTTTACGTCCTAGTCAACTTCAGTCATACCGGGACAAATTTGTGATGTACATGTAGCAAGATATCAGTCTATGCAGAGTAACAATGATGTTGATCAGATTCTAGATGCACAGTCTGATCAGTATCTTTGTTACAGTAAAATCTGTCTTAAGCGGCCACTCAAAATAGACAAAACAAAGATCTTAATGACAAGTGGTAGCTTAATGAAGGACGAAAGTTTTGCAGAATGCTCCCTTTGGAGCATTCTGCAATACTTTTGACCTGAAATAAGTGATAATGGGTCCTGAAAACCAATTTAGTCTTCATTTTGAGTGGCTGCTTAAGACAGGTTTTACTGTATTCTCATATGGCATGTACAGATTTTCTTACACATTTCCTTGTACGTAAAAGTTGCATCCAAGATCCACCTTTGTCTTCAAGTCTTCTGTAATACCTTCATCCTGTAGAAAACAATAACACCAACAACTCTTCATCATTATACAGTGCTGTCCCTTTATAACATTATATATATACATTTTTTATTGCAGTTACCTTATAGTGCACAGACTTATGTCGTGTTTTTGGGTCCCGTGGGATTTTTTTGAAGAAAGCAAACGACTATTTCAATTTGTTTTGGGGATGTATGGTAAAGACGAAAATGGTTGTTGGCAGCCCTGGAATCGTGGCAGACACCAGTTATGACGTCATCATTATGGGGCCTGTCAAAAGCTTAATTTGAGGAAAATTCATCATCATTGTAAGCATAGAAGATTTCGTTATCAGTCCTATGTCAGTCAAAAGTTGATATTGCATTAAAGACACACAAAAACAGTACAGAGTACACAAATGGTACATTTGTGTACATTTTAATGCATTTTTATTGAAATAACCTCTGCATTTGTCTCGTAAACGCTTGGAGTGCTGCAAATTATGAGTTGGACAGTGCCATTCTTTGGAACAAAATTTGGGCGAATAAAAGGATATATTAAACTTTGTAAGAAGTCATTTTATCCAGAGAAAACTATAATAGGTGCGTTCATTTGTGAACTCAACAGTATTAGAATAAATATGGGCATAATTAAAGCACTGAGACAACTATTAGTCACCAAAAACGCAAACACATTTTTCAATTGAAAATTGTCATTAAAATGCTGTTAAATGTATAATGAGAAAGAATGACAAACACAATAACAATCAGTGTCTTGTCAGAATTTAGAGGTTATTTTTGCAGTTGCAGATATATTAACAAAGAAAATGCAATGTACAAAAGTACACAAGACAAGCGCAATGTCCATGAAAGTGAAGCCAGCTGATACTCAATATTATTATTGTGATTCCTCGCATGTATAATTTTACATTTGCAACGAGGAAACGCAAGGCTTCACACTTTTCAATAAATCTCCCGTTTTGTTCCCTATCGTTCCTATAGTAAAATTGGTAAAAATATAAGTACTCTTGGAAAATTAAGCACATATATAAATAAACAATCGATATTTCCAATTTAAACTTTGAGAAATTGCACCTAAGATTTTGTCGTCTAACTTGATTTGAGTGAGAGTTTTCATTTGTTTTAGATATTTTTGAAATAAACAACTAAACATTATGTCTTTGAAAAAAATGGCATTGGGCGTAACTTATTTTGACCAGCTTATTTTGAGCATGTCTTTACAAACGACATACCACAATATTCGTGCTGCTAATGGCGTTAGAAGTCCTCCTCTTGAATTGCATGAGGTACTTGAGAAGGAATTTGAGTCAAATCCCCAAGTGAAACCTATGCATAAAGCTATCAGACAGTATATGCATATGGTTGGAGTTATGGTAAAAATGCAAGAAATCGATTCTTCCTGATCTCAGTCGATCTTGTACGATTGACAGAATAAGCCAAGGAAATGACTAGAGATTCAAAGGCAGCAAGAAAACGCCACCACAAGCTGTCTGGGGCTATTCTGAAAATGCAAACAAAGAATGCTCAAAAGCTTGTCAGCACCATAGAAGGATTTATAAATCAATTTAGCTATCAAGAAAATGATATAATAAATCTGGTTACAAAAAACTTGGTCTGCCTCTTTAAAAAATGTATGTGTAGCAATATCAAACAAAGTTTTAGCATTAAAAGCAGACAGAGGGTTGTTTGAGAGAATTGCCGCAAACTCTCACCCTGATATGCATATTCAGGAATGCTTAAGTAATTATGAGCTGTTAATAGTGCCAAGATTACTGTTTGCTGCAGACGAAACAATGCTGTACTGCTCTGCCAAGAGTAAATTATTGGACATATTAGAAATGATGTCTAGTGCAGAGACTTCTGATGTTGTACCTCCTGATATACTGCAACCAAACAAATGTGTTACGATAATTCATACTGTAACTGACGTTCAGTCAATGGACAAACCTAGCTGGATTAAAACGTGCAAAGATCTGTCAGCTCATTTCATTGCATTTATACAAAGAAAATATGATGAATATGATGAATTACATAATTCTGTTTGACAGGTATGACATTCCAAAATCACTTAATTCAGCAACAAGGCATTTGTGGCTTGGTGATTCTTACCCTGTGGCATATCACAGCACAGACACTACAAAATTTCAAATGCTCCACTGAAGAAACTATTATCCCACACAGCAACAAAGGATGAGCTTACAGTATTTTTGTCATAAAAATTGCTGAAATTCTCAAAAGAGAACAAGTTTAATACCGTTGCATGGCAAAATAAATGACTCACAGATGCATCACATAGGGGTGGGATGTAAACCATCTTAGCAGAAGTAAAGAAGAAGCTGATACTCCATGCCGTTGATGCAAGTCAAAATGGTGCAACAGAATGAACATTTTTCACTGGACGCAGATGTATTTGTTCTTTGCCTAAGAATATACCCAGAATTTCTGAGGGAGACTATTTTCGGGACAGGCATCGGGAACAGATGGAGGAAATTTCAACTTAGACCAATCTATTTAGCTCTTGGAGACTTGGGGACTCAGTTTCTTCCCAGTCTACATTCATTTTCTGGTGCTGATATCACTGGAACAGTAGCATGAAAAGGAAATTGGTCTTTTTGGAAAGCATTTAAGGATTGTGATTGTTATATGGGAATTAAACAGACAGTTCTTGAAGACCACATTGTAAGACAACTTGAACACTATGTTTGTCTGCTTTATCAGCCAGACACAGCCTTAGTTACTGTCAATGAGTTATGGTGGTGTATTTTTCAACGTAAGCAAGCGGAGGCTGAGAGGCTTCCTCCGACAAAGGCAGCTCTAATTTAGGCTATCAAAAGAGTACACTTTCAACGTATTGTCTGGTATAACGACACTGTTACTAATCCGAATATACCATCAGAGTATTTGGGGGATTCTCTCCTGTAATGACTACCATGGATCTAGCTCCTGAGGTAATTTTATAACTAGTGAAATGTGGCAGCACATAAAACAAAGTGCACAATAGTACTATGATGCAACTGAAAAAGCAACAAACTGTTTTGTACTGAATTGTAATCTTGTGGAACTGAGGACGAATTTTGTATCAAGCTTATGCTAGATGATCAAAGCATTGATGAGGACTCTTGTAAGTCTTTTACTGATGGTATGTAACAAATCGTCGCTTCAGTGCTATAGTGTTCTATCTACCATTGCACAAGTTTTGAGAAAAATGAGTTTGAAAATTTTAGCATCCTGATTTTTGATGCCTTATTTATCACAGACCTTTGAATCATACCAGAGGGTTAAAATATATACATACAGTGTAAATGACCTTGGTTTGAAGAAATTTTTACAGTAATATGGAATTTACTGGCATTTTACAGTTTGCAGATAGAACATTATGCCCTAAAAATTGCCTTCTGCGTTCAGTGCTATAGTGTTCTATATGTTCCTACAGCTTAATATTCTGTTTATGGAGTCAATTCATATACTATACTGAACAGAAATGATTATTTGTACCTAAAAGTAGCAGATTTAGTCATTTATTTGGCATAACAGTAACAAACCGCATGGATTATGCCATTAAAATTTTTGCTAGGAGGTAATCTGTTTCTACTAAAGTTAATTTTTCTGTCAATGGGGTCAATTTGTACAAAATTTTAGACTGAACTGAATATTTGGATCTAAAAGTAGCGGATTTAACCATTGATTTGTAATAACATCGACAAAATACTTCAATTTAAGCAGTTTAGATATGTGTAAGGGAGGTAATTTATTTCTTCAGCTTATTATTCTATCCATGGATCAATTCGCGTTATGTTTTTGACTGAGCCGATTATTTGGACCTAATAGTAGCCTATATAGCCATTAATTCGTCATAAGACCGACAAACTGCTTCAATTCAGGAAATTTAAATTTATGTAAGGGAGGTAACTGCAATTTTTAGCAATTTCTCCAAGGGAAGTGAATTTATGTAGATAGAACAGTATGACACTGAACTCACCCAGTCACGTGACATATTCATCATTGGCCATTGGATGAAAATCACTTAGAACACTATAGCACTGAACGAAATTGTCTTTTTGTAGATAGAACAGAAAAGCACAGCGATTTAAAGCTTACTGGAAAGAGATAGGCAAATGAAACCTTCACCAGTAGATAGAACATTTGATCCTCTTTCCAACGGTATGCATAACTCATTTTTGACCAAAATGTCACTTAGAACTCTTACGACATGATAGCCGTAACAAAGTAAAGCATAGCTGAAAAATTTCCCGTGCCTACGCTGGGAATCGAACCCGGGTCGCCCCGGTAAAAGACCAATGCTCTAACCACTGAGCCAAAGAGTCGACTCCCTGACGCAGTTGTCAGAGATTGATTATATACGAGAAGCTATGCGAAATCTACCTTGTGTAGATATATAGGTGAGAGTGCCTGGCCGGTAACACTCCCCCTCTTCAAAGGAGTCATCATTTATGATGACGGAAAGCCTTTTAAGGCGAAACTAATGTCCAATCCCGGACAGGAGCCCCCATCTTACGACATGATAGCCGTAACAAAGTAAAGCATAGCTGAAAAATTTCCCGTGCCTACGCTGGGAATCGAACCCGGGTCGCCCCGGTAAAAGACCAATGCTCTAACCACTGAGCCAAAGAGTCGACTCCCTGACGCAGTTGTCAGAGATTGATTATATACGAGAAGCTATGCGAAATCTACCTTGTGTAGATATATAGGTGAAAGTGCCTGGCCCGTAACAGAACACTATAGCACTGAAGCGACGAAATCTTGTTCTATAACATATCACCAGCGTATATTATCAAAATTGCATTGACACTAATAGATAACCCTCTGAATAGTATGTTGTTTCAGCTTTAAATATTGACCCTGTTTAAAATAATATTAGACAAGGTAGATTTTCAATGAAATAAAACATGGCTGCCATTTTGATGACGTCATAACTAGGCTCTGTCATATTTTAGAGGTGAATAGGTATCACTGATTACATTTAACAAATTGATTTATCAGTTTTCAAAATTACCCAGTATTAATAATAGTATAACACAAAGTAGATTTTCGTTCAAATTTAAGATGTCAGCCATTTTGGTGAAGTCATCATTTAGCTCAGCCATTCTGCTTTGGTATGAGTAGACATCACTTATCATTCCGAACATTTTGATTCCTAAAAAATTGAAATCGACCCACTATTATGGATATTATGAAGCAACGTAGATTTGTATTAAAAATTAAGATGGCCGCCATTTTGATGACGTCATAATCTGGCTCTGCCACATTTTCAGAAGTGCCAACAACCGGTTTTGCATTGCCTAGGGTATAACAATCAAAGTTATCATAGTGGTTTGCTTTCTTCAAAAAAATCCCACACATGTCCGTGCACTATTAGATAAAATCTAACATTCCTTATGTTTGCATTTCTCGATGCAAAATGTTAAAAAATCACATGATCTTGCATGTACCTATAGGCAGACTAACCTTAACATCAGCCAATGACTGTCTCTGCTTGTCAGTATCAGTGTTTGTGTGATGTAAGTAGCGTATCATCAGGACGTTGTGTACAAGAGTTTCGCAGCTGGCTGGATGTTCAACACCCCATTACAAATAGAATAAATCATTTTAATAGGGTAACAAGCCGGACTGAGTGAAGGTTTGTATGGCACATTTGATTGATAATATAAAATGTAAATACAGCTGTATAAGAATTGAAATTCAGATTTTTAGCTGGCACTGGATTATGCAAAACATTAGCATTTTAATGTCTCCGAGATTCACAGACATTAAAAAGCCTAATGTTTTGCATCATCCAGTGCTAGCTAAAAATCTGCATTTCAATCCTTCAATGTTTGGGGTCCAT
This sequence comes from Loripinus fragilis, assembly GCA_964019695.1. Lineage (NCBI taxonomy): Eukaryota > Metazoa > Mollusca > Bivalvia > Lucinida > Lucinidae > Loripinus > Loripinus fragilis. The sequence goes on from OZ026520.1 coordinate 10,961,426, forward strand.
ATAGCAATGATCCGTGTTAAAAAGGAATTGTGTTACATGTATATAGGGACAAAATTTTACATTTGAAGGAATTACAGGAAAATGACCATTCATGGTCATTTTCCTATAATTCCATTGTAAAATTTCATGGTATAAAAAATGTGAGCCACAACATGACCATGTTATATCCAAATCTGTGATATAATGAGGTGTGTCGGTTAATAGCTATACATAGCTAATGTTAATATGTTAGATTTCCGACTATAAATAAAATTTGTATTCTGTATTCTGTGTGTTATAAAGGGACTGCACTGTGCCAACCTCAAGCCATTTCTGTGGCTGGTGTAAAGGTTTTACAGTTCTATAATTTCCATGAGCAGTTTGTTATTATGAACATTTTCCAAAAAAAATCTTCTTTTTAAATCACTTGTAAAAGTAGAATTAAATAATGCTTTCATGATAAATATGTTCACTACAGCTGAAAACTGCAGGGAAAGTGAATTATCTTATAAAAAAAAAAGATTTTTCTCTTGTTGTAATTATTTACTCCCTCCAATAATTCTAAACAGTATGATATTAACGTACATGTAAATGCTAAGGTTTTGATAGTGATAATTTGATAAGGTTTAGGAAACTGGTAAGATGTATACATGTACCTGAATTTTAACTATATTAATTACTGTGAACTTGAAAATTAGGAACGTTATATCTAAAAATAGAAGATCAAAGGTTAAAGACTTTGCAGCTTAAAATTAGTGAAATGTTCCTTGAACAGGACATGTCCTCTTGACCTCAAGCCATATACATTGTTTGTGTCCAAATATTATGTTACCACATTGTGCATTAGCTAGAAAGCTATGTAGCAGACAAAAACATAGCCTATTACCCCTTTGTATCCGGGAAACCCTATATGAGTACTTTTGCAAACAGTGAAAATCCAGATGAAATGCAGTATAATGCGGCATTTCATCAGGACCTACACTGTGTTTGTAAAGGTAAAAAAGATCTTCAGACAAAAGAATATATTTTTTTTAAAGATATAACCTGACACCCCTAGATATGCAGGGCTTCAGAGTTTTTTCAAGATTGATGGGCGGAAGTGACCGATAAAGCAAAATATCTGGGTCATTTTCTGAAATGATGGATTTTCTGAAATAATGGGCCCAAGCATACCAAACTAACCACAGTTGACATTTGGGTAGTATACTTTACCTACACACTGACACAGACACTTGTATGCAGATATGCTGATTATATAAATACAGTAAAACCTATCTTATGAGGCCACTCAAAAAGAAGACCAATTATCGCTTAATGCTGGTCAAAAGTATTGCAGAATGCTCCAAGGGGAGCATTCTGCAATCCTTTCAACCTTCATTAAGCTACCATTTGTTATTAAGATCTTTGTTTTGTCTTTTTTTAGTAGCCGCTTTGGGCCATATTTTGAAATCATGGGACATTATGACCCATGCCCAACATATATTTGAAGGCCTGGATATGTACAATGGACCATCTCAAACCAGAAGGAAGAATCCATAAGTATACAAAGGTTTAAGAACATTGCCGAAAATTTGACCCTTAAACCATACTAAACCTGAACATTATCCTGTTTTGAAAACAGTGTAGACCCAGACCTGAGGTTATAAAACTTTTTTCATGCTAAACTCAGCTGAGCACAAAATTTATCCTGCTCATAAATGTTAAAATGCCAACAATTGTTGGCATTTTTACATTTATTAGGATGATAAATACAACATCTGAGAGACTTAAAGCAAGAAACTTCTTGATTTGTCTGTATTTTAGTGTTTATGAGCAATTGAAATTTCGTGCTCAGTTGAGTTTAGCATGAAAAAGTTTTATAACCTTGGGGCCAGATCAACTATCTTCATAGAAGCCAGCTGAGAAGGATCTACGTATACATAAATTTCCAATTAGTCTGTAAATGCATGCTTATAACTGGAGCCCTGCAAGTTAAATGCAGGGATAATCTGGGAATGGCCCCAATTCATTTTGTGAGAAAACTGCTTGGATCCAAATCTCCATAGAGCTTTTAATAGGATTAAAAGCAAAATCAAATTTCTAAGACTTTTCCCTTATCATGGTTCACCCTAGGTATTATTGGTATAATAGAGCTTTTGGGTCACTGTAAAGGTGGCAACTTTAATATTCATATGATCTGGGCATGGTTCGGCTATTTCATCTGCTAAGCATGGGAAATCATGCATGCAGGTTTTATTTATAATTTGGTAAAGAGTTAATAAGTTGTCTAAGCCGCGCAAACATGCACATATTTCTTGAAAATTGTGAAGATATATACACTGAACTCACATTTATTAACTCTTAAAGCGCCAATCACAAAAAGTTGTCTGCTTTCTTTGTCTTCAGAAATGTTTTGAAGCCTCTTTGACAAAACAGTGTAGATCCAGATCAGACTAGTCCTGTGTGCAGTCTGATCTGGGGTCCATACTCAGTCTGTTTGCCTCTATACTCACGTTAACAAATATGCAGACATTTTTGCTGGCATTTTAAGGGCTAAATAATATGTTTTGTGTCCGTACTGATGTCACACAGTGTTAGAAATAAGCAATTGCCCACATGCCCGACACAAATTAAATTTGCTGGGGGCAAGCTGATAGACTGGGAAGGTTGCCCCTTGGAAAAGCTGAAATTCATAAATATAATTAGACTTTGCCATATGGTTTAAAACTATAAACCTAAGTTTTCGGACAAACATGTCTAGGCAAACAGTGCAGACCCAGCTCAGACTGCACTTAGAGGAGCAGTCTGATCAGGGTCTTCACTGCTTGCCATTGCATCTTCGTATTTTGAGCCTATCAAAGATTTTAGATATGTTAAGTTAATCATGTGGCAGGGCAAGTTAAAATTGAAGGGGACAAGTTGCTTTTGTCTTCAAGTTGCCCGTCAGACAAGTTGAGTTCTCTGGCTTATTTCTAACACTGATGTGTTATGGGATAAGATGATACAGTTACTTTCGAATAAAATCACACCTCATTTCAGCTTTAACCTACTATGTCTAAGGTAGACCACTCAGAATTATGCAATTACGAGGTGCCACCTTTACAGTGACCCAAAAGTTCTATGATATTTACCTTTATCTTTTCTATAACTGTTTTGAGCTGGAGATATTCTGCTATCTGGTCATATACTTTATCCCGCTCTTCAAGGGTTTTTCTAAAGGTATAAAATGCATTTTGTATTTCTACCAATTGCAACATCAACAGGAACTTGTTATAAATGGGTACCATATGATCAGATAAGTTAAACTTTTGATGCGTACTATTGTGATTTTTGCCTTATCCATCAGATTAAACATATGTTTTGGGTGCTCAAATGTTGAGCAGGGTTCATCCTAGGATGGGCCTGATCCATTTTGTGAGAAAACTATTAATGTTTTGCTAAAATGGACTTTATTTTTGGTTGGGCCCCATATACAAGCTATTCAAATCTCATGTCCATTATGCTCTAATGTGGATTAAGGATTCTTGGGCCCATCAAATTTTGCAAAGGGCCCATAAAAATTTTGAATGGCCCATTAAAATTTGGAAATTTGCATGTATTTGAATGGGATATGGGCCATCGGCCCATTTTAAGGGCCCATCATCATTTTGGGCTAGGATGAACCCTGGTTGAGTACCCACAACATATGTTTTGGTTGAGAAAAAAATTATAATTTTTAAATATGCACTCTTATATGGGCCTCACCACGAAAAAACCTGTCTTCGGAGGTTTGCGAACAACAAAGGCGCAGACCAGCCTGCGCATCTGCCCTGTCAGATCAGTGCCTTTGTTATAGGCCTTTTGGAAAGTATCATACCTAAATTTGCTACGTAGGCTTGGACCCAGCATCTACAGTTAACACAATAAAATATCAGGAATATCAGGCATCCCCAAATAAGAAAAAGCCCTACAATGTATAGAAATGACCTCCCAAATAGTCCAATAATGTAATTACCAAAAAAATATCCAAAATTTCTTAATACCCCTAAAAATATTAATTTTTCTGAAAACCCCCAAAAATATTGAATTTCAAAATTTTGAACCCCAAAAATGGTCCAAGCCATATGCATGTATAGCACCCTCCCCCCCCCCCCCCCCCCCCACACACACACCCCTGGATATGTTACACTATTCAGTATTCACAACATTATAGGTTAATGATAAAGTAAAGTGGATAATCCACAATTTATTATTTGGGCCATCTCATGTTGTTTATCACACAAGAGTCATGTAATCATTTAAACATGCATGGGCAGCCATCTAGTGGGACCAGATGCCTAGATTTCGGCCCATATGTTTTTCGAAGTCACTTCGTTGTGTGTGCAGGCAGCAATGGCTCTGAAAAGAATGCACGTTTGTGCAGGCTCAACTAAGCCTTTGCTCCTCGTTTATATGCAGTATGTATGACATGTACATGTACCATTAAAGGCTTGTAAACATTGTATCATTTGGGTCATCCCATGTGACTTATCGCACATGTGGTAAGTCATCCTCTAAACATGAATGTGCAGCCATCCAATGGAGCCATGGCAGACCCCTTAAGTTTGGTCCGTTTACCTACTTTTGTACTTAAAAGCAGCAAAGGCTCTGAATACGTTGGTATTATTTGTATGGGTTTGGGTATGTATCATCATCTTTTTTCAACTGCGTAGGATTTTTTGAGGCCGCAGCGCTACACAGGCACATGCTAGTATGAGACGTCATAAAAGAGAAATCATCATTATGAAGCAGCAAGGAAGTCAGGATTTGTTAAGTGGCAGGAGATGTGGGAAAAGTCAGAAAAAAGGAAGACACTTATTTCAGTTCAGGCCAAAAGTTAATTTTGAAATTGCTCACACTTTCCAGTCTTCCTTTGGAGAAAGGATAATATCCCAGTTAAGAATGGGCTATGTTGAATTAAACGATTAATAGAAAATTGCAACATAAAAAAAGATGCTAACTGCGTATTTTGAGAAAAGGACACAATAAATCTCTATTTAATATTAAGAGTGAAAAAATGAGGAAAAGACTTTTTGATTGCTGTGGGATACTTCACCTGGCAGTAAACATGTAATAGCTAGAAGCAAAACAAGAAGATTTTATGGAGTGGAGAGACTGTATTTTGTCAGAGCTAGAGGATTATTTATCCGAGCCTTCTCTGATGTTTAAGTGGCTTTTCCATATTTTGATATTTGCCACTAAGCCACTAAAACGTCAGAGAACACGCGGACTAGAGGATTATGTGGTTGAAACGAAACGTTTCATTACACAAGAACAATGTCAATAGCCGCGCACCACCAGTACACCGCGAGTTAATACCAGTGAAGTTTACCATAGTCAAGAAAATACCTGTGTGGAAAATTAGGCCTTCTGGCTGAAATGTAGTACTGATGGTACCCAGCATGAGCGCAACTACCCAGTCGCCCCTGCTCCAATGCCTGGGTCACCCATCCAGCTACTAACCAAGCTCTGCGTTGCTTAACTTCGCAACATTGGCCTGACACACTACGTGTCGCTGTAAAAGCTAGCTCATACAGCGAGGCTGTATATGTGTCTTATATACCTGTGGTACCCATTACCACTACACCACTCCCTCCTTTTTTCTTTTGGAGTCAGAGTTGTCCCTACATGGGCTCGTCAAACACTTCCGACACCATTGTAGTACTGATGGTACCCAGCATGAGCTCAACTACCCAGTTGCCCCTGCTCCAATGCCTGGGTCACCCATCCATCTATTAACCAAGTTCTTTATTGCTTAACTTCGCAACATTAGCTTGACACACTACTTGTCGCTGTAAAAGCTATCTCATACAGCGAGGCTGTATGAATGTCTTATATACCTGTGGTACCCATTACCAATACACCAATACAGAAATTATACTTAAATGCAAAAGTTTCGCAGCTCTTACTAAAATGCTATTTCTTTCTTTGTGAGCGAAATATTTTACTCCATGATACTGTGATTAACAAGTCCAATGATTTGCCGTCCAAACAACATGAAAATCAGACCAGTGAGATTTACGAATGCCGATCTGCAACAAGAAATGTAAGGCAACCCAAATTTGAAAAGTCACAGAGTAACAATACCTTACATTTTATCGAGTCACAGTGTTACACCACCTTACATTTTATTCGGAAAAGGTGTTTAACCGTTATCTGTTTTCAAAAGAAGAAGGACAGACAAATTAAAGCAGGTTATTTTGTGCATTTGGTAACGTTCATTACGTCAACGTAAAGCCTTCAATATTTGACGTAATTGGCCATTTAAGCACAACTGAATATCAATAATCGAGTTTATTGATGTCACAAGTGAAAGCTTTCAACACATTGCATAGAAGACAGAAGTATCGCGCGACATAACAGAATAAAACGAACAATTTTGATAAATTGGTTGACATTAACAAAAAAACTCAGCGACTTTGAGCGTTGATAAACGTTAATTATTAAACCTTAAAACGTTTTCCGTTAGATATGACATCTGGCTATCACATCCCACCGTTTGCTTTCAAATCGAGATAACTATCTTTAAGCTAGACGTAAATTGTTGAAAAACACTGACGTCATCATAACGTCAGAATGAAGAGTATGGTCAAAACCTATTAATGCTTAATCATTCCGCATTGTACAGGAGCATAAAATATGATTATATGAATATTCTAACTTGGACCATACTGAAGAAAACACAGATATTAAATGGTTGCGAAACTTTTGATGTGAGATCCCTTAATACTTCATTTAATTTAGTAGAATCGGCATGTAACAAGCAGAATAAACAGGTTCTCGGACTGTCTGAGATTTGGCATCCGGATAGTAAAATAAAGGATAATGTAAAGAGGGCATGGAACTGGTTTGCTACAGTGAGGAAAGGAGAAAGAGGTGGAGGTACAGCACTAATGATTGCGAAAGATGTTAAGGTATATGAAAGATAAGATTTGAGGAGTGATGGTGTTGAGGCAGTTTGGAGCAATATATATGCTAGAGAAGGAAGTTTTGTGGTAGGGTCTATCTATATTCCACCAAGTGACTCCAAAAGTTTGAAAGTTTTATTCAAGGTGATAGAGAAGATCCTTAGAGAGCCTTTACCGATTGTATTAATAGGAGATTTTAATGCTCATCACCCTTATTGGTTTGATAAGGATACCAATAAGCTAGGTACTGAACTGTTTGAATTTCTAGCAGATAAAAATCTGCAGGTTACTAATAACAGTCAACCTACACGGAAAGACAGAATTATTGATCTTACTATAGTTAGCAATAGTATACAAGATAAAGTGACATCATGGAAGGTACATAAAGAAGTGTATTTGAATACAGATCACAGTCTGATCACTTTCAATTTAGGAGAAAAAATTAGGGAAGACCCTGTAACAAGATGGGATTTTAAAAATACAAACTGGACGGAGTGGGAGAAGTCTTGTACTGATGCTATAGAGAAGTGGCTGGAGGTAAAGGGACCTGACTCAAGTGTGGATGAGGACTATCATAGTTTTGTATCATTAGTACATGAGAAAGCAGAACAGATCATACCTAAGAAACAAATATGTAGACATAGTAAGGAGTGGTGGAATCAAGATTTGTCGCGTTTGTCACAAGAGTTCAAGAAGGCTAAGCGGCGTTTCGCCAAAAGAAGTGATGAAGCTAATGAAAGAAAATTAGTGGAAGTTTTAAGTGCATTTAAGGAAGAGGAAGTTAGAGCTAGGAATCAATATTTGGAAAAAATGGTGAAGTTAATGGATCCACGTAAACCAGAACAGTTTTGGAAAATTGTAAATAAAGAAAATCTACCAGTAAAAGTGTTGTGCAGCCGATTTGTAGGGAAGACGGATCATTAGCTGTTTCAAATGAGGAAATATTCAGTGAACTTAAAACAAGATATGGTAAGGAATCCCTAGATGTTAAAGATTATGATAAAGACTGGTATGAGTCAGTTGAGAATGATGTGTTGCTAAAAGCTAGGGAACATGAGGAAGAGATAAGTAAGCCGGATTTTAAAGATATGTGCGGACACGAAAATAGTGATCTTAACGTTGAAGAAATTGAAGCCGCTATATCATCCTTGAATAATAATAGTGCACCAAGCCCAGAAGAAGGCATCTTTAACATTTTGATAAAGAAGGGAGGGGAATCTATGGCTAGAGCATTACACTTCATTTTTTAGAAAAGTTGGTCTTCAGGAATGATTCCAGATGCTTTTAAAATTGATCCAAAAGTCATGATGCCAAAGCCTGGAAAGTCAGACTATAATACAGTAAGGGCTTACCGACCAATCACTCTTGAAAGTGTAATAGGGAAAGTCATGGAGAGAGTAATCTGCAAAAGGTTAACATGGAAACTAGAAGTGGACGGTGGATTAGCTGCTACACAATATGCTTACAGAAAACAAAAGTCTTGCGTTCAGTCCATGGTCCGCCTGTGTAATTCTGTAACAGAAGCCAGGAACAAGAAACAGCACACTATTCTGACAGTAATGGATTTTGAAAGTTGCTACGAAAGAATTTGGAGAGCCGATTTACTACGTAAAGCATCCAACAGAGGAATAAGTGGGAGAATGTGGTTATATATAAAGAACTTTGTAACTGAGAGAAAATATTATATAAGGGTCAACAACTATAAATTAGAATTATATCAATCAGCAGTTGGTATACCACAAGGTTCTGTCATAAGTCCTGTTTTGTGCAATCTATATACTAGTGACTCTATGGATGAGGTACGTAGAAATCATGCAGAATATGCAGATGATTCTGGTGTGTGGTCAAGTGATGAATCAATTAAAAATGCTGCAAAGGTAGTCAATCAAGATCTTGTTACTAAAAAGAAGTGTGTTGTAGTGTTTACCCCAGGAACGAAAAAGGGCACGGTAACTTTATAAAAAAGGGCACTTCAAGCGCGCACTGAATGATCAAAAAGGGCACTTTATGCGTGCACTAAGGAATCAAAAAGGGCACATTTACTGACTTTGTTCCCCTCCTCCTCCTCCCCCCCCAAACACACACCAAAGAGATTCTTATATTCCCTGTTTAATTATTGTCAATCCAACATTCCTTCCTTTGTTCCTTCAAATGGATGTCCCTTTTAAAAACTGTTCCCCAGCCTAAAAAGATCTTATGATCCCTGTTCACTTATATGGTCCTTGTTCCTCTCAAAATCTAGCATTAGCATTTATTTTGTTCTCTCATATCTAAAAAAATGTCCCTTTTCCCCCAAAATGCTTGTGAGGAAAATACATAAAAGGGAAATAAATGTTACTGAAATATATAATTTTGTCAAGGGAGGTAAGTTGATAAAAAAATGAAAATAATTAATTCATGCAGAAATATGATTTCTTTTTCAACACAATTAAAATGAAATTTACTTAAAAGGTATTAACATATCATTTTTATTACATATCAAGCAATAAAGCATTTAGTTAACAAAAAAATGACCAACTTAAAGACACAGTAGGAAATACCACAAACGTTTGATAACCCTAAGAAGTATATAAGGCCATTGTATATTCTGTGTGACAATGATATCAACTTGACCTTGTCAAGCACCAGTAGCCAATATTTTACCCCTAGATAATAGTAAACTAGCCTTCTATAAAGATCTGCAAAAATACATAACTAAGTTCAAAAATGAACCCACTATTCTCTTAGGAGATTTTAACTATGTAGAACATGAAAAAGATAGAAGTAGAGGATTAAATTATGATGATAAGAAAATTTTAGGAATATTTAATCCACTAAACTTAAACTTAATAGATACATACAATAGCATTAATAATCAAGTAAATTTCACCCATTCGAGCAGCAGAATTGACAGAATTTATATATCCCAAATATACTATCCCAAGATATTAAAAATACAACATCAAAATAACATTTCTGACCATAAACTAGTACTTTTAGAATGACCATAAACTAGTACTTTTAGAAATCAACCTTGATAAATTTAAACCTTGGGGAAGATATTACTGGAAATTAAACAATACTTTATTAACAAATGCACATTATAAAAGTGAAATCACCACACTCATTACAGAATATAACGAAACTAAAATTTTAAACAAACCACATGAAAACTGGGAAAACTTTAAAAAGAAAGTTCAGAAAATATCACAAAACATAGGCAGCACTCTTGCAGCAAGAAGGAAAAAGGAATTTGAAATTTGTAAAACCCTAAAAAATCAAAACTTACCCGATGAAATTTTAGAAAACATAAAAGAAAAGTAAAAAGAAATTAAAAATATTCAAAACTTAGGAAATCTAATCAGAGTTAAAAACAATACTCTAAACAAAATTTACTCAGAAGGGAAACAAATTCACCGGAAAGAAGAATTCCATAAAGGCATATCAAAGTTCATTTTTAAAATAAAAAGTAATAACATAGAATATACTGAAAAACAAGACATATCAAATGAAATACAAAAATTTTACCAAGATCTTTATACTTCACAAAACATCCCTGACAACAATATAATAAAATATCTTGTAAACTTTAATCCCCCAACCTTAAATGAAGACCAAAAAGAAAAGATAGGATCCCTTATAAAAGATAAAGAAGTAGATGAAGCAATAAAATCCCTAAATTTAAACAAATCCCCAGGTATTGATGGAATCACAGCAGAATTTTATCAAAACTTTAGACCACTACTGACACCCATATTAGCAGAACTATTTAACAATTTCTTCTTTCAAGATAATATACCAAAATGTTTTAAACAAGGCATAATAACCTTAATCTTTAAAAACAAAGGCAGCCCAGATGAAATAAAAAATTGGAGACCCATATCACTACTAAATATAGACTATAAAATCCTCACTAAAATACTCACAATGAGACTTAAAAACAATATAACACATATGATAAATGATTTTCAAAGCTGTGGACCCAATAAAACAATCATAAATAATGCCCAAAATTTAAAATCAATCATAGATTATATAGATCAAAATGATCAAAACTATGCTATCATATCACTTGATCAGGAAAAAGCCTTTGACAGAATTGAACATAACTTTCTTAAAATTGTACTTAAAAAATTTAATTTTCCATCAAACTTTATCAACTGGTTCAATATAATCTACACTGATATAGAATCAAAAGTCCTAGTAAATGGAACCTTTACACCCAACTTTATAATACTAAGATCAGTAAGACAAGGATGCTCACTCTCCATGTTCCTGTATGCTCTAGGTCTTGAACCCCTAATTTTTAAAATTAATTCAAACACCCTCATTCAAGGTATTAAACTTCCAAATCTACATAAACAGATTAAATCTTTACAACATGCAGATGACACCATAGTAATAATTAAAAACACTAACTCATACAATAAACTTCAAGAGGAAACAAAAGATTACAGCAAAAACTCAGGATCTAAAATAAACAATGACAAAACAGAAATCTTAGCCTTTGGCAATTGGGACCGACTAAAAATTCAAATATCAGACGCATTATTTAAAACAAACATAAAGGTATATGGCATAATATATGGGGAAAATGAAATTAAGGAAAACTATTAACCAAAAATACAAAAAATAAAACAAAGAACACATAAATGGAACAAACATCACTTTAACATACTTGAAAGAATTATAATCTTGAAAATGTATATTTTTAGCTTATTACAATACACTATGCTCTTTATTGAATTACCACAAAATTACACAAAAATGATCAACTCAATAATATTTCAATTTCTCTGGAATGGGACAGACAAAATAAAAAGAGACACCATGTATCAAGACATTAAAAAGGGGGGACTAAGTGTACCATCAATAACACACAAACAAGAATCCATAACAATACAAACACTACGGAAAATTGAAGGAAACTTAAATCAACCATGGGCAGCTCTCTACATTTACTGGTTTGGACTTAATTTAAGACTTTACTGCCCAAATTTTGCTTCAAATAACTACATACACAATATATAGAAAACTTTTATGAAAAGAATACATCAAAAGAACCATCCTAAAATATAGACTAAATGAGCCCATCTGGAATACTTCAAACCTAAAAAACATATACAACACGGCTAAAACAAGGTCAGATAGGGATTTTGAAATGAGCTTATGTTATACCTCTAAAGCATTTACCTGCTTAGAGGAAATAAACTACAATATAAACCACTGCTTAGAGCTTGCTTCAAGCTTTCCGAAAATGTATAACATTACAATGTTTTGATTTGATATAGCAAAATTACAATCCTAAATACACCTAAAAATTAGGCGTTTTTCAACGTTATGCCGTGTCATTTCAGATTTGTTAATTTTTGAAAATTTGTATTTCAAATATGTGTGTTAGAAACATATTTTTTTAAAAAGAAATCTGAAATTTCATGTATGAGCTTATGTAAGATAACCATAAAAAATGTGAAGGCAGAGTGCAGTAATTTTAAGCATTTTTTCAAAAAATGCTTGAAGCGTTATACATTTTGTCTTTTCTTAAGAATTAACTTTGCTGTATTGTTGTCACTTGTTCGGTCACACATATGCATAATTTTTTGCAATTTTTTGAAGCTATGGGCATGTTTCTCTGTAAAAATTACAACCCCTACCAACGCATCGCCTTTTCCAGTAATGTTTTCATCAGTTTAAAACAACACTGTTTCTGGTAGTGTCCGTATATCACATATTTTGCATCTAGCATATTGCTGTATTAGAAGATTAATCAACATGTTTCTGCTATTTTATATTTCAGTGAGTGGCACTGATTAAGAAAAGGTCTGCTTCTTCAGTTGTCTTTCAGCAGCACTCGTGGTATTAGCGGCCAAAGTCTGTCCGTAGAACGTAGTGTCCGTAGATCACACTTTTCAATGTTAAAAAAATAACAGAATATGTCATAATGGCCCATGTTTTTAGATTGTATTTATTAATTTTAACCAAAAAAATAGTATGTAAATCAATATTTGGGTTATATTGTCTAATTTGTGAAAAAAAGAGGTACACATCGTTCTGAAACAATATGTCCTTTAGAACCTCTTTTATTCACACATAAGGTAAAAATTGCCCAAATACTGATTTACATACTATTAATTTGGTTGGAAGTAATAAAACAACATGAAAACATGAGCCATTATGACATGTTTTTGTAATTTTATGACATTAACAGGTGTGATCTACGGACACTACATTCTACGGACAGACTTTGGCCGCTCATATCAAAAGTGCTGGTGAAAGACAACTGAAAAAGCAGTGCATTTCTTAATCAGTGCCACCCTCTGAAATAGAAACTAGCAGAAACATGTTAATTGATCTTCAAGTACAGCAATCTGCTAGATGCAATGATATGTGATCTACGGACGCTACCACTACCAAACAGTGCAGTTCTAAAGTGACGAAAAAATTACTGGCAAAGACATTTCATCCAAGGTGGTTGAATTTGTTACAGAGAAACATGCCCATAGCTTCAATAAAATGCAAAAAATATGCATAATTGTGACTGACCAAGCGGCAACAGGCTCAGTGAAGCAAAGTTAATTCTTAAGAAAAACCAAAATGCATAACACTTCAAGCATTTTTTTTTAAAAATGCTTAAAATTACTGTGCTTCGCCTACACATTTTTTATGTTCATTTTACGTTAGCTCATATGTGAAATTTAAAGTTTCTTTTTTAAAAATTATGTTTCCAACACACATATTTCAAATACAAATTTTCCAAATTTAATAAATTCAAAATGAAACAGCATAACATTGAAAAATGCCTAATTTTTAGGTGTATTTAGTATTGTATTTTTGCTATATTAAATCAAAACATAGTAATGTTATACATTTTCAGAAAGCTTGGTGCAAGCTCTAAACAGTGGTTTAAATTATCTTCTATTTCCTCTAACCAGGAAAATGCTTTAGGCATATAACACAAGCTAATTTTACCATATTTGTCGTTTCCCTAACTGATACTTCTCTCATTATATTTATCTGGCAAACTTGTAAAATTTAAAGTCAATGTATTTTTTCAACTATTTGAAGGACCTGTTGTTTATCCCAAACTCATTAACAGGGGGAACATTATATCTTTCACTTTCAAATTGCAATTTTTCATCTGTTACCAATTTTGTAGTGTCCGTAGAAAATATTGCACACTAAGACTGAACTTGATTTCTACACAACTTGACGACAGAGGCTATGTTAAACTACTTTATTGTTAAGAATCGAAAACAAGTGTAAGTTAAGAGGTTTACTTGTTCCTATAAGTTCAATTCATTCAAAAATTAAATTAAGAAAGTTTACTAAATTTAAGCATTTTCATAGCCTTGTTTCTTCTGTGCTAAAATTTAAAGAAATCATTTTTGTAAATAAAATATTGAGTGGTATCCAAGGGTACCAATACTTGTATGAAGTTCTGCATGGTATAATCATTGTTTTAAGCCAATAATAAAAAGATACAATTATGTTATGCTTTAGTCTGTAGTGTCCGTAGATCTGCAACCTAAGATTGATCCAAATGCTGTAACTTTTTAATGAAAAGAACTTCAACAAAAACCTTCTAGAATTAGATGCACAAGATACGAAGCTATGAAAAGAAAAACTTGTTTTGTGATTCCTGCGACTTCATTTTTGACCAAAAGTGACACAACTTGTCCCTATCTGATCTTGTTTTAGCCGAACATGACGGTTGACAGCTTAAATAACACAACAACTATATCCCTAAAATACCCCACATCTGATTGGGATTTAATATGGAGAAATCTCTCTCAATACACCAACTATAAAGATAAAGTTACAATCTTTAAGTACATCCATAAGATACTCCCCACTGGGGAGTATAGAAAGAAAATAAATTGCATTGCAGAAATCCCCCGCTGTGCGGATTGCTGGCTAGGCCCAAATACATTTAAACACATATTCGAAAACTGTACAGCTCATAATGCTGAACGCACGGAACTAATCACAACACTGTACAGGATAGACCCCAACATAACAATAAACTCGACACTCATACAGACAGGAAATAACACTCACAATATCCCTATCTCAGAAATGACCCTTCAGAATAAAATATGCAAAACAAATTTCAAATATATACTTCAAATATGGGCAAAAACCACAAAAATAAAACTATAATTTCACTTTTAAGACTTCTGTACCTAAACCTTTTACAAAATGCAATAAATTGCCCTTCAATCAACTCAAAATAGTCAGCAGCACAAAATTTGACCCAAAACAAAATCTGGAGCTTTCATCTCTGGACTCTATGCCCGGTGTAACAGGCCGGAATTTCCCCCCAGTCAGTTTTTTCCCCGGGGAAAGAATGGGCCGGCCCATTCTTTCCCCGGGGAAAAAATAGGCCGGCCCATTCTTTCCCCACCCAGTCAGTTTTTTCCCCCCCACTAATAATTTCAAAAATCATAATGGAATTATTATTTCTTTGTATAAATTTAAAAAGCCGCTATTAAATTAGCGATAGGACTCAAAAGTACTCATACTTATTGCTGTTTGGTTGTGATTTCTAGGGGTTCAGACCATTCACTTTTACTATCAGTCTTTTGGCTTATTGTACTCTTTCACTGTATCGAAATACTTTCGAATGACATTTCAAAGAGATCTTCGACTTTAAAACCCGTTTAGCTAACTGGTTCTTCTAAATAGGGGGTGGGGAAAGACTGGGCAGGCCCAGTCTTTCCCCCCTCTATTATTTTCTAACCTTTCTATTTATCTCTCAGTCTTTAGGTTTAACCTACTCTTGCACTGTATCTGAACACTCATGATTCTTGTATTGTATCTGAACACTCATGATTGTCTTGTCCTAAGGAGAAATTCAAGTTAAGAAAGCATTTAGCTAACTGCATGTTCCTTCTCAAAAGTGGGGTGCGGAAAGACTGAGCCGGCCCATTCTTTCCCCCCCACCATTGGGTTCTAACCTTTCAATTTATCTGTCAGTCCTTGGTTTAAACTACTCTTACACTGAATCTGAACACTCATGATTGACATATCTCAAGGAGAAATTCAAGTTACAAGCATTCAGCCAAATGATTCTTCTAAATAGGGGTAGGGAAAGACTGGGCCGGCCCATTCTTTCCCCCCTCTATTATTTTCTAACCTTTCTATTTATCTCTCAGTCTTAAGGTTTAACCTACTCTTGCACTGTATCTGAACACTCATGATTGACATATCTCAAGGAGAAATTCAAGTAACAAGCATTCAGCCAAATGATTCTTCTAAATAGGGGGTGGGGAAAGAGTGGGCCGGCCCATTCTTTCCCCCCTCTATTATTTTCTAACCTTTCTATTTATCTCTCAGTCTTAAGGTTTAACCTACTCTTGCACTGTATCTGAACACTCATGATTGACATATCTCAAGGAGAAATTCAAGTAACAAGCATTTAGCCAAATGATTCTTCTAAATAGGGGGTGGGGAAAGACTGGGCCGGCCCATTCTTTCCCCCCTCTATTATTTTCTAACCTTTCTATTTATCTCTCAGTCTTAAGGTTTAACCTACTCTTGCACTGTATCCGAACACTCATGATTGTCTTGTCCTATGGAGAAATTCAGGTTAAGAAAGCATTTAGCTTACTGCATGTTCCTTCTCAATAGTGGGGTGGGGAAAGACTGGGCCGGCCCATTCTTCCCCCCCCCCCCTCCATTGGGTTCTAACCTTTCAATTTATCTGTCAGTTCTTGGTTTAAACTACTCTTACACTGAATCTGAACACTCATGATTGACATATCTGTAGGAGAAATTCAAGTTACAAGCATTCAGCCAAATGATTCTTCTAAATAGGGGGTGCGGAAAGACTGGGCCGGCCCATTCTTCCCCCCCCCCCTCCATTGGGTTCTAACCTTTCAATTTATCTGTCAGTTCTTGGTTTAGACTACTCTTACACTGAATCTGAACACTCATGATTGACATATCTCTAGGAGAAATTCAAGTTACAAGCATTCAGCAAAATGATTCTTCTAAATAGGGGTTGGGGAAAGACTGGGCCGGCCCATTCTTTCCCCCCTCTTTTATTTTCTAACCTTTCTATTTATCTCTCAGTCTTAAGGTTTAACCTACTCTTGCACTGTATCCCAACACTCATGATTGTCTTGTCCTAAGGAGAAATTCACGGTAAGAAAGCATTTAGCTTACTACATGTTCCTTCTCAATAGTGGGGTGGGGAAAGACTGGGCCGGCCCATTCTTTCCCCCCTCCATTTGGTTCCAACCTTTCAATTTATCTGTCAGTCCTTGGATTAAACTACACTTACACTGAATCTGAACACTCATGATTGACATATCTCAAGGAGAAATTCAAGTAACAAGCATTCAGCCAAATGATTCTTCTAAATAGGGGTGGGGAAAGACTGGGCCGGCCCATTCTTTCCCCCCTCTATTATTTTCTAACCTTTCTATTTATCTCTCAGTCTTAATTTTTAATCTACTCTTGCACTGTATCTGAACACTCATGATTGTCTTGTCCTAAGGAGAAATTCACGTTAAGAAAGCATTTAGCTAACTGCATGTTCTTTCTCAATAGTGGGGTGGGGAAAGACTGGGCGGGCCCATTCTTTCCCCCTCCATTGGGTTCCAACCTTTCAATTTATCTGTCAGTCCTTGGTTTAAACTACTCTTACACTGAATCAGAACATTCATGATTGACATATCTCAAGGAGAAATTCAAGTTACAAGCATTCAGCCAAATGATTCTTCTAAATAGGGGGTGGAGAAAGACTGGGCCGGCCCATTCTTTCCCCCCTCTATTATTTTCTAACCTTTCTATTTATCTCTCAGTCTTAAGGTTTAACCTACTCTTGCACTGTATCTGAACACTCATGATTGTCTTGTCCTAAGGAGAAATTCACATTAAGAAAGCATTTAGCTAACTGCATGTTCCTTCTCAATAGTGGGGTGGGGAAAGACTGGGCCGGCCCATTCTTTTCCCCCCCCTCCATTGTGTTCTAACCTTTCAATTTATCTGTCAGTCCTTGGTTTAAACTACTCTTACACTGAATCTGAACACTAATGATTGACATATCTCAAGGAGAAATTCAAGTTACAAGCATTCCGCCAAATGATTCTTCTAAATAGGGGGTGGGGAAAGACTGGGCCGGCCCATTCTTTCCCCCCTCTATTATTTTCTAACCTTTCTATTTATCTCTCAGTCTTAAGGTTTAACCTACTCTTGCACTGTATCTGAACACTCATGATTGTCTTGTTCTAAGGAGAAATTCACGTTAAGAAAGCATTTAGCTAACCGCATGTTCCTTCTCAATAGTGGGGTGGGGAAAGACCGGGCCGGCCCATTCTTTCCCCCCCCCCTCCATTAGGTTCTAACCTTTCAATTTATCTGTCAGTCCTTGGTTTAAACTACCCTTACACTGATTCTGAACACTCATGATTGACATGATTTCTAATCTTTCTATTTATCTCTCAGTCTTAAGGTTTAACCTACACTTGCACTGTATCCGAACACTCATGATTGTCTTGTCCTAAGGAGAAATTCACGTTAAGAAAGCATTTAGCTAACTGCATGTTCCTTCTCAATAGTGGGGTGGGGAAAGACTGGGCCAGCCCATTCTTTCCCCCCTCCATTGGATTCCAACCTTTCAATTTATCTGTTAGTCCTTGGTTTAAACTACTCTTAAACTGAATCTGATCACTCATGATTGACATATCTCAAGGAGAAATTCAAGTTACAAACATTCAGCCAAATGATTCTTCTAAATAGGGGGTGGGGAAAGACTGGGCCGGCCCATTCTTTCCCCCTTTATTATTTTCTAACCTTTCTATTTATCTCTCAGTCTTAAGGTTTAACCTACTCTTGCACTGTATATGAACACTCATGATTGTCTTGTCCTAAGGAGAAATTCAGGTTAAGAAAGCATTTAGCTTACTGCATGTTCCTTCTCAATAGTGGGGTGGGGAAAGACTGGGCCGGCCCATTCTTTCCCCCCCTCCATTGGGTTCTAACCTTTCAATTTATCTGTCAGTCCTTGGTTTAAACTACTCTTACACTGAATCTGAACACTCATGATTGACATATCTCAAGGAGAAATTCAAGTTACAAGCATTCAGCCAAATGATTCTTCTAAATAGGGGTGGGGAAAGACTGGGCCGGCCCATTCTTTCCCCCCTCTATTATTTTCTAACCTTTCTATTTATCTCTCAGTCTTAAGGTTTAACCTACTCTTGCACTGTATCTGAACACTCATGATTGACATATCTCAAGGAGAAATTCAAGTAACAAGCATTCAGCCAAATGATTCTTCTAAATAGGGGGTGGGGAAAGACTGGGCCGGCCCATTCTTTCCCCCCTCTATTATTTTCTAACCTTTCTATTTATCTCTCAGTCTTAAGGTTTAACCTACTCTTGCACTGTATCTGAACACTCATGATTGACATATCTCAAGGAGAAATTCAAGTAACAAGCATTTAGCCAAATGATTCTTCTAAATAGGGGGTGGGGAAAGACTGGGCCGGCCCATTCTTTCCCCCCTCTATTATTTTCTAACCTTTCTATTTATCTCTCAGTCTTAAGGTTTAACCTACTCTTGCACTGTATCCGAACACTCATGATTGTCTTGTCCTATGGAGAAATTCAGGTTAAGAAAGCATTTAGCTTACTGCATGTTCCTTCTCAATAGTGGGGTGGGGAAAGACTGGGCCGGCCCATTCTTCCCCCCCCCTCCATTGGGTTCTAACCTTTCAATTTATCTGTCAGTTCTTGGTTTAAACTACCCTTACACTGATTCTGAACACTCATGATTGACATGATTTCTAACCTTTCTATTTATCCGTCAGTCTTAAGGTTTAACCTACATTTGCACTGTATCCGAACACTCATGATTGTCTTGTCCTAAGGAGAAATTCACGTTAAGAAAGCATTTAGCTAACTGCATGTTCCTTCTCAATAGTGGGGTGGGGAAAGACTGGGCCAGCCCATTCTTTCCCCCCTCCATTGGATTCCAACCTTTCAATTTATCTGTTAGTCCTTGGTTTAAACTACTCTTAAACTGAATCTGATCACTCATGATTGACATATCTCAAGGAGAAATTCAAGTTACAAACATTCAGCCAAATGATTCTTCTAAATAGGGGGTGGGGAAAGACTGGGCCGGCCCATTCTTTCCCCCCTTTATTATTTTCTAACCTTTCTATTTATCTCTCAGTCTTAAGGTTTAACCTACTCTTGCACTGTATATGAACACTCATGATTGTCTTGTCCTAAGGAGAAATTCAGGTTAAGAAAGCATTTAGCTTACTGCATGTTCCTTCTCAATAGTGGGGTGGGGAAAGACTGGGCCGGCCCATTCTTTCCCCCCTCCATTGGGTTCTAACCTTTCAATTTATCTGTCAGTCCTTGGTTTAAACTACTCTTAAACTGAATCTGATCACTCATGATTGACATATCTCAAGGAGAAATTCAAGTTACAAGCATTCAGCCAAATGATTCTTCTAAATTGGGGGTGGGGAAAGACTGGGCCGGCCCATTCTTTCCCCCCTCTATTATTTTCTAACCTTTCTATTTATCTCTCAGTATTAAGGTTTAACCTACTCTTGCACTGTATCTGAACACTCATTATTGTCTTGTCCTTTAGAGAAATTCAAGTTAAGAAAGCATTTAGCTAACTCACTGCATGTTCCTTCTCAATAGTGGGGTGGGGAAAGACTGGGCCGGCCCATACTTTCCCCCCCCCCCCCTCCATTGGGTTCTAACCTTTCAATTTATCTGTCAGTCCTTGGTTTAATCTACTCTTAAACTGAATCTGATCACCCATGATTGACATATCTCAAGGAGAAATTCAAGTTACAAGCATTCAGCCAAATGATTCTTCTAAATAGGGGGTGGGGAAAGACTGGGCCGGCCCATTCTTTCCCCCCTTTATTATTTTCTAACCTTTCTATTTATCTCTCAGTCTTAAGGTTTAACCTACTCTTGCACTGTATCAGCAAACTCATGATTGTCTTGTCCTAAGGAGAAATTCAAGTTAAGAAAGCATTTAGCTAACTGCATGTTCCTCTCAATAGTGGGGTGGGGAAAGACTGGGCCGGCCCATTCTTTCCCCCCCCTCCATTGGGTTCTAACCTTTCAATTTATCTGTCAGTCCTTGGTTTAAACTACTCTTAAACTGAATCTGATCACTCATGATTGACATAACTCAAGGAGAAATTAAAGTTACAAGCATTCAGCCAAATGATTCTTCTAAATAGGGGATGGGAAAAGACTGGGCCGGCCCATTCTTTCCCCTTTATTATTTTCTAACCTTTCTATTTATCTCTCAGTCTTAAGGTTTAACCTACTCTAGTACTGTATATGAACACTCATGATTGTCTTGTCCTAAGGAGAAATTCAAGATAAGAAAGCATTTAATTAACGGCATGTTCCTTCTCAATAGTGTAGTGGGGAAAGACTGGGCCGGCCCATTCTTTCCCCCCCCCCTCAATTGGGTTCTAACCTTTCAATTTATCTGTCAGACCTTGGTTTAAACTACTCTTACACTGAATCTGAACACTCATGATTGACATATCTCAAGGAGAAATTCAAGTAACAAGCATTCAGCCAAATGATTCTTCTAAATAGGGGGTGGGGAAAGACTGGGCCGGCCCATTCTTTCCCCCCTCTATTATTTTCTAACCTTTCTATTTATCTCTCAGTCTTAAGGTTTAACCTACTCTTGCACTGTATCTGAACACTCATGACTGTCTTGTCCTAAAGAGAAATTCAGGTTAAGAAAGCATTTAGCTAACTGCATGTTCCTCTCAATAGTGGGGTGGGGAAAGACTGGGCCGGCCCATTCTTCCCCCCCCCCTCCATTGTGTTCAAACCTTTCAATTTATCTGTCAGTCCTTGGTTTTAAATACTCTTACACTGAATCTGAACACTCATGATTGACGTATCTCAAGGAGAAATTCACGTTACAAGCATTCAGCCAAATGATTCTTCTAAATAGGGGTGGGGAAAGACTGGGCCGGCCCATTCTTTCCCCCCTCTATTATTTTCTAACCTTTCTATTTATCTTTCAGTCTTAAGGTTTAACCTACTCTTGCACTGTATCTGAACACTCATGATTGACATATCTCAAGGAGAAATTCAAGTAACAAGCATTCAGCCAAATGATTCTTCTAAATAGGGGGTGGGGAAAGAGTGGGCCGGCCCATTCTTTCCCCCCTCTATTATTTTCTAACCTTTCTATTTATCTCTCAGTCTTAAGGTTTAACCTACTCTTGCACTGTATCCGAACACTCATGATTGTCTTGTCCTATGGAGAAATTCAGGTTAAGAAAGCATTTAGCTAACTGCATGTTCCTTCTCAATAGTGGGGTGGGGAAAGACTGGGCCGGCCCATTCTTCCCCCCCCCTCCATTGGGTTCTAACCTTTCAATTTATCTGTCAGTTCTTGGTTTAAACTACTCTTACACTGAATCTGAACACTCATGATTGACATATCTCTAGGAGAAATTCAAGTTACAAGCATTCAGCCAAATGATTCTTCTAAATAGGGGGTGGGGAAAGACTGGGCTGGCCCATTCTTCCCCCCCCCCTCCATTGGGTTCTAACCTTTCAATTTATCTGTCAGTTCTTGGTTTAGACTACTCTTATACTGAATCTGAACACTCATGATTGACATATCTCTAGGAGAAATTCAAGTTACAAGCATTCAGCAAAATGATTCTTCTAAATAGGGGTTGGGGAAAGACTGGGCCGGCCCATTCTTTCCCCCCTCTTTTATTTTTTAGCCTTTCTATTTATCTCTCAGTCTTAAGGTTTAACCTACTCTTGCACTGTATCCCAACACTCATGATTGTCTTGTCCTAAGGAGAAATTCACGGTAAGAAAGCATTTAGCTTACTACATGTTCCTTCTCAATAGTGGGGTGGGGAAAGACTAGGCCGGCCCATTCTTTCCCCCCTCCATTGGGTTCCAACCTTTCAATTTATCTGTCAGTCCTTGGTTTAAACTACTCTTACACTGAATCAGAACATTCATGATTGACATATCTCAAGGAGAAATTCAAGTAACAAGCATTCAGCCAAATGATTCTTCTAAATAGGGGGTGGAGAAAGACTGGGCCGGCCCATTCTTTCCCCCCTCTATTATTTTCTAACCTTTCTATTTATCTCTCAGTCTTAAGGTTTAACCTACTCTTGCACTGTATCTGAACACTCATGATTGTCTTGTTCTAAGGAGAAATTCACGTTAAGAAAGCATTTAGCTAACTGCATGTTCCTTCTCAATAGGTGGGTGGGGAAAGACCGGGCCGGCCCATTCTTTCCCCCCCCCCCCTCCATTAGGTTCTAACCTTTCAATTTATCTGTCAGTCCTTGGTTTAAACTACCCTTACACTGAATCTGAACACTCATGATTGACATGATTTCTAACCTTTCTATTTATCTCTCAGTCTTAAGGTTTAACCTACACTTGCACTGTATCCGAACACTCATGATTGTCTTGTCCTAAGGAGAAATTCACGTTAAGAAAGCATTTAGCTAACTGCATGTTCCTTCTCAATAGTGGGGTGGGGAAAGACTGGGCCAGCCCATTCTTTCCCCCCTCCATTGGGTTCCAACCTTTCAATTTATCTGTCAGTCCTTGGTTTAAACTACTCTTAAACTGAATCTGATCACTCATGATTGACATATCTCAAGGAGAAATTCAAGTTACAAACATTCAGCCAAATGATTCTTCTAAATAGGGGGTGGGGAAAGACTGGGCCGGTCCATTCTTTCCCCCCTTTATTATTTTCTAACCTTTCTATTTATCTCTCAGTCTTAAGGTTTAACCTACTCTTGCACTGTATATGAACACTCATGATTGTCTTGTCCTAAGGAGAAATTCAGGTTAAGAAAGCATTTAGC
The DNA here is from genome assembly GCA_964019695.1 of Loripinus fragilis. Lineage (NCBI taxonomy): Eukaryota > Metazoa > Mollusca > Bivalvia > Lucinida > Lucinidae > Loripinus > Loripinus fragilis. The sequence goes on from OZ026520.1 coordinate 10,985,163, forward strand.
TTACTGCATGTTCCTTCTCAATAGTGGGGTGGGGAAAGACTGGGCCGGCCCATTCTTTCCCCCCCTCCATTGGGTTCTAACCTTTCAATTTATCTGTCAGTCCTTGGTTTAAACTACTCTTACACTGAATCTGAACACTCATGATTGACATATCTCAAGGAGAAATTCAAGTTACAAGCATTCAGCCAAATGATTCTTCTAAATAGGGGTGGGGAAAGACTGGGCCGGCCCATTCTTTCCCCCCTCTATTATTTTCTAACCTTTCTATTTATCTCTCAGTCTTAAGGTTTAACCTACTCTTGCACTGTATCTGAACACTCATGATTGACATATCTCAAGGAGAAATTCAAGTAACAAGCATTCAGCCAAATGATTCTTCTAAATAGGGGGTGGGGAAAGACTGGGCCGGCCCATTCTTTCCCCCCTCTATTATTTTCTAACCTTTCTATTTATCTCTCAGTCTTAAGGTTTAACCTACTCTTGCACTGTATCTGAACACTCATGATTGACATATCTCAAGGAGAAATTCAAGTAACAAGCATTTAGCCAAATGATTCTTCTAAATAGGGGGTGGGGAAAGACTGGGCCGGCCCATTCTTTCCCCCCTCTATTATTTTCTAACCTTTCTATTTATCTCTCAGTCTTAAGGTTTAACCTACTCTTGCACTGTATCCGAACACTCATGATTGTCTTGTCCTATGGAGAAATTCAGGTTAAGAAAGCATTTAGCTTACTGCATGTTCCTTCTCAATAGTGGGGTGGGGAAAGACTGGGCCGGCCCATTCTTCCCCCCCCCCCTCCATTGGGTTCTAACCTTTCAATTTATCTGTCAGTTCTTGGTTTAAACTACCCTTACACTGATTCTGAACACTCATGATTGACATGATTTCTAACCTTTCTATTTATCCGTCAGTCTTAAGGTTTAACCTACATTTGCACTGTATCCGAACACTCATGATTGTCTTGTCCTAAGGAGAAATTCACGTTAAGAAAGCATTTAGCTAACTGCATGTTCCTTCTCAATAGTGGGGTGGGGAAAGACTGGGCCAGCCCATTCTTTCCCCCCTCCATTGGATTCCAACCTTTCAATTTATCTGTTAGTCCTTGGTTTAAACTACTCTTAAACTGAATCTGATCACTCATGATTGACATATCTCAAGGAGAAATTCAAGTTACAAACATTCAGCCAAATGATTCTTCTAAATAGGGGGTGGGGAAAGACTGGGCCGGCCCATTCTTTCCCCCCTTTATTATTTTCTAACCTTTCTATTTATCTCTCAGTCTTAAGGTTTAACCTACTCTTGCACTGTATATGAACACTCATGATTGTCTTGTCCTAAGGAGAAATTCAGGTTAAGAAAGCATTTAGCTTACTGCATGTTCCTTCTCAATAGTGGGGTGGGGAAAGACTGGGCCGGCCCATTCTTTCCCCCCTCCATTGGGTTCTAACCTTTCAATTTATCTGTCAGTCCTTGGTTTAAACTACTCTTAAACTGAATCTGATCACTCATGATTGACATATCTCAAGGAGAAATTCAAGTTACAAGCATTCAGCCAAATGATTCTTCTAAATTGGGGGTGGGGAAAGACTGGGCCGGCCCATTCTTTCCCCCCTCTATTATTTTCTAACCTTTCTATTTATCTCTCAGTATTAAGGTTTAACCTACTCTTGCACTGTATCTGAACACTCATTATTGTCTTGTCCTTTAGAGAAATTCAAGTTAAGAAAGCATTTAGCTAACTCACTGCATGTTCCTTCTCAATAGTGGGGTGGGGAAAGACTGGGCCGGCCCATACTTTCCCCCCCCCCCCCTCCATTGGGTTCTAACCTTTCAATTTATCTGTCAGTCCTTGGTTTAATCTACTCTTAAACTGAATCTGATCACCCATGATTGACATATCTCAAGGAGAAATTCAAGTTACAAGCATTCAGCCAAATGATTCTTCTAAATAGGGGGTGGGGAAAGACTGGGCCGGCCCATTCTTTCCCCCCTTTATTATTTTCTAACCTTTCTATTTATCTCTCAGTCTTAAGGTTTAACCTACTCTTGCACTGTATCAGCAAACTCATGATTGTCTTGTCCTAAGGAGAAATTCAAGTTAAGAAAGCATTTAGCTAACTGCATGTTCCTCTCAATAGTGGGGTGGGGAAAGACTGGGCCGGCCCATTCTTTCCCCCCCCCTCCATTGGGTTCTAACCTTTCAATTTATCTGTCAGTCCTTGGTTTAAACTACTCTTAAACTGAATCTGATCACTCATGATTGACATAACTCAAGGAGAAATTAAAGTTACAAGCATTCAGCCAAATGATTCTTCTAAATAGGGGATGGGAAAAGACTGGGCCGGCCCATTCTTTCCCCTTTATTATTTTCTAACCTTTCTATTTATCTCTCAGTCTTAAGGTTTAACCTACTCTTGCACTGTATATGAACACTCATGATTGTCTTGTCCTAAGGAGAAATTCAAGATAAGAAAGCATTTAATTAACGGCATGTTCCTTCTCAATAGTGTAGTGGGGAAAGACTGGGCCGGCCCATTCTTTCCCCCCCCCCCTCAATTGGGTTCTAACCTTTCAATTTATCTGTCAGACCTTGGTTTAAACTACTCTTACACTGAATCTGAACACTCATGATTGACGTATCTCAAGGAGAAATTCAAGTAACAAGCATTCAGCCAAATGATTCTTCTAAATAGGGGGTGGGGAAAGACTGGGCCAGCCCATTCTTTCCCCCCTCTATTATTTTCTAACCTTTCTATTTATCTCTCAGTCTTAAGGTTTAACCTACTCTTGCACTGTATCTGAACACTCATGACTGTCTTGTCCTAAAGAGAAATTCAGGTTAAGAAAGCATTTAGCTAACTGCATGTTCCTCTCAATAGTGGGGTGGGGAAAGACTGGGCCGGCCCATTCTTCCCCCCCCCTCCATTGTGTTCAAACCTTTCAATTTATCTGTCAGTCCTTGGTTTTAAATACTCTTACACTGAATCTGAACACTCATGATTGACGTATCTCAAGGAGAAATTCACGTTACAAGCATTCAGCCAAATGATTCTTCTAAATAGGGGTGGGGAAAGACTGGGCCGGCCCATTCTTTCCCCCCTCTATTATTTTCTAACCTTTCTATTTATCTTTCAGTCTTAAGGTTTAACCTACTCTTGCACTGTATCTGAACACTCATGATTGACATATCTCAAGGAGAAATTCAAGTAACAAGCATTCAGCCAAATGATTCTTCTAAATAGGGGGTGGGGAAAGAGTGGGCCGGCCCATTCTTTCCCCCCTCTATTATTTTCTAACCTTTCTATTTATCTCTCAGTCTTAAGGTTTAACCTACTCTTGCACTGTATCCGAACACTCATGATTGTCTTGTCCTATGGAGAAATTCAGGTTAAGAAAGCATTTAGCTAACTGCATGTTCCTTCTCAATAGTGGGGTGGGGAAAGACTGGGCCGGCCCATTCTTCCCCCCCCCCTCCATTGGGTTCTAACCTTTCAATTTATCTGTCAGTTCTTGGTTTAAACTACTCTTACACTGAATCTGAACACTCATGATTGACATATCTCTAGAGGAAATTCAAGTTACAAGCATTCAGCCAAATGATTCTTCTAAATAGGGGGTGGGGAAAGACTGGGCTGGCCCATTCTTCCCCCCCCCCCTCCATTGGGTTCTAACCTTTCAATTTATCTGTCAGTTCTTGGTTTAGACTACTCTTATACTGAATCTGAACACTCATGATTGACATATCTCTAGGAGAAATTCAAGTTACAAGCATTCAGCAAAATGATTCTTCTAAATAGGGGTTGGGGAAAGACTGGGCCGGCCCATTCTTTCCCCCCTCTTTTATTTTTTAACCTTTCTATTTATCTCTCAGTCTTAAGGTTTAACCTACTCTTGCACTGTATCCCAACACTCATGATTGTCTTGTCCTAAGGAGAAATTCACGGTAAGAAAGCATTTAGCTTACTACATGTTCCTTCTCAATAGTGGGGTGGGGAAAGACTGGGCCGGCCCATTCTTTCCCCCCTCCATTGGGTTCCAACCTTTCAATTTATCTGTCAGTCCTTGGTTTAAACTACTCTTACACTGAATCAGAACATTCATGATTGACATATCTCAAGGAGAAATTCAAGTAACAAGCATTCAGCCAAATGATTCTTCTAAATAGGGGGTGGAGAAAGACTGGGCCGGCCCATTCTTTCCCCCCTCTATTATTTTCTAACCTTTCTATTTATCTCTCAGTCTTAAGGTTTAACCTACTCTTGCACTGTATCTGAACACTCATGATTGTCTTGTTCTAAGGAGAAATTCACGTTAAGAAAGCATTTAGCTAACTGCATGTTCCTTCTCAATAGGTGGGTGGGGAAAGACCGGGCCGGCCCATTCTTTCCCCCCCCCCCCCTCCATTAGGTTCTAACCTTTCAATTTATCTGTCAGTCCTTGGTTTAAACTACCCTTACACTGATTCTGAACACTCATGATTGACATGATTTCTAACCTTTCTATTTATCTCTCAGTCTTAAGGTTTAACCTATACTTGCACTGTATCCGAACACTCATGATTGTCTTGTCCTAAGGAGAAATTCACGTTAAGAAAGCATTTAGCTAACTGCATGTTCCTTCTCAATAGTGGGGTGGGGAAAGACTGGGCCAGCCCATTCTTTCCCCCCTCCATTGGGTTCCAACCTTTCAATTTATCTGTCAGTCCTTGGTTTAAACTACTCTTAAACTGAATCTGATCACTCATGATTGACATATCTCAAGGAGAAATTCAAGTTACAAACATTCAGCCAAATGATTCTTCTATTCTTTCCCCCCTTTATTATTTTCTAACCTTTCTATTTATCTCTCAGTCTTAAGGTTTAACCTACTCTTGCACTGTATATGACACTCATGATTGTCTTGTCCTAAGGAGAAATTCAGGTTAAGAAAGCATTCAGCTAACTGCATGTTCCTTCTCAATAGTGGGGTGGGGAAAGACTGGGCCGGCCCATTCTTTCCCCCCCTCCATTGGGTTCTAACCTTTCAATTTATCTGTCAGTCCTTGGTTTAAACTACTCTTAAACTGAATCTGATCACTCATGATTGACATATCTCAAGGAGAAATTCAAGTTACAAGCATTCAGCCAAATGATTCTTCTAAATTGGGGGTGGGGAAAGACTGGGCCTGCCCATTCTTTCCCCCCTCTATTATTTTCTAACCTTTCTATTTATCTCTCAGTCTTAAGGTTTAACCTACTCTTGCACTGTATCTGAACACTCATTATTGTCTTGTCCTTAAGAGAAATTCAAGTTAAGAAAGCATTTAGCTAACTCACTCAGCATGTTCCTTCTCAATAGTGGGGTGGGGAAAGACCGGGCCGGCCCATTCTTTCCCCCCCCCCCTCCATTGGGTTCTAACCTTTCAATTTATCTGTCAGTCCTTGGTTTAATCTACTCTTAAACTGAATCTGATCACTCATGATTGACATATCTCAAGGAGAAATTCAAGTTACAAGCATTCAGCCAAATGATTCTTCTAAATAGGGGGTGGGGAAAGACTGGGCTGGCCCATTCTTTCCCCCCTTTATTATTTTCTAACCTTTCTATTTATCTCTCAGTCTTAAGGTTTAACCTACTCTTGCACTGTATCAGCAAACTCATGATTGTCTTGTCCTAAGGAGAAATTCAAGTTAAGAAAGCATTTAGCTAACTGCATGTTCCTCTCAATAGTGGGGTGGGGAAAGACTGGGCCGGCCCATTCTTTCCCCCCCCCCCTCCATTGGGTTCTAACCTTTCAATTTATCTGTCAGTCCTTGGTTTAAACTACTCTTAAACTGAATCTGATCACTCATGATTGACATATCTCAAGGAGAAATTCAAGTTACAAGCATTCAGCCAAATGATTCTTCTAAATAGGGGATGGGGAAAGACTGGGCCGGCCCATTCTTTCCCCCCTCTATTATTTTCTAACCTTTCTATTTATCTCTCAGTCTTAAGGTTTAACCTACTCTTGCACTGTATCTGAACACTCATGATTGTCTTGTCCTTAAGAGAAATTCAGGTTAAGAAAGCATTTAGCTAACTGCATGTTCCTCTCAATAGTGGGGTGGGGAAAGACTGGGCCGGCCCATTCTTTCCCCCCCCCTCCATTGTGTTCAAACCTTTCAATTTATCTGTCAGTCCTTGGTTTTAAATACTCTTACACTGAATCTGAACACTCATGATTGACGTATCTCAAGGAGAAATTCACGTTACAAGCATTCAGCCAAATGATTCTTCTTAATAGGGGTGGGGAAAGACTGGGCCGGCTCATTCTTTCCCCCCTCTATTATTTTCTAACCTTTCTATTTATCTTTCAGTCTTAAGGTTTAACCTACTCTTGCACTGTATCTGAACACTCATGATTGACATATCTCAAGGAGAAATTCAAGTAACAAGCATTCAGCCAAATGATTCTTCTAAATAGGGGGTGGGGAAAGAGTGGGCCGGCCCATTCTTTCCCCCCTCTATTATTTTCTAACCTTTCTATTTATCTCTCAGTCTTAAGGTTTAACCTACTCTTGCACTGTATCCGAACACTCATGATTGTCTTGTCCTAAGGAGAAATTCAGGTTAAGAAAGCATTTAGCTAACTGCATGTTCCTTCTCAATAGTGGGGTGGGGAAAGACTGGGCCGGCCCATTCTCCCCCCCCCTCCATTGGGTTCTAACCTTTCAATTTATCTGTCAGTTCTTGGTTTAAACTACTCTTACACTGAATCTGAACACTCATGATTGACATATCTCTAGGAGAAATTCAAGTTACAAGCATTCAGCCAAATGATTCTTCTAAATAGGGGGTGGGGAAAGACTGGGCCGGCCCATTCTTCCCCCCCCCCCCCTCCATTGGGTTCTAACCTTTCAATTTATCTGTCAGTTCTTGGTTTAGACTACTCTTACACTGAATCTGAACACTCATGATTGACATATCTCTAGGAGAAATTCAAGTTACAAGCATTCAGCAAAATGATTCTTCTAAATAGGGGTTGGGGAAAGACTGGGCCGGCCCATTCTTTCCCCCCTCTTTTATTTTCTAACCTTTCTATTTATCTCTCAGTCTTAAGGTTTAACCTACTCTTGCACTGTATCCCAACACTCATGATTGTCGTGTCCTAAGGAGAAATTCACGGTAAGAAAGCATTTAGCTTACTACATGTTCCTTCTCAATAGTGGGGTGGGGAAAGACTGGGCCGGCCCATTCTTTCCCCCCTCCATTGGGTTCCAACCTTTCAATTTATCTGTCAGTCCTTGGATTAAACTACACTTACACTGAATCTGAACACTCATGATTGACATATCTCAAGGAGAAATTCAAGTAACAAGCATTCAGCCAAATGATTCTTCTAAATAGGGGGTGGGGAAAGACTGGGCTGGCCCATTCTTTCCCCCCTCTATTATTTTCTAACCTTTCTATTTATCTCTCAGTCTTAAGGTTTAACCTACTCTTGCACTGTATCTGAACACTCATGATTGTCTTGTCCTAAGGAGAAATTCACATTAAGAAAGCATTTAGCTAACTGCATGTTCCTTCTCAATAGTGGGGTGGGGAAAGACTGGGCCAGCCCATTCTTTCCCCCCCCCTCCATTGTGTTCTAACCTTTCAATTTATCCGTCAGTCCTTGGTTTAACATACTCTTACACTGAATCTGAACACTCATGATTGACATATCTCAAGGAGAAATTCAAGTTACAAGCATTCCGCCAAATGATTCTTCTAAATAGGGGGTGGGGAAAGACTGGGCCGGCCCATTCTTTCCCCCCTCTATTATTTTCTAACCTTTCTATTTATCTCTCAGTCTTAATTTTTAACCTACTCTTGCACTGTATCTTAACACTCATGATTGTCTTGTCCTAAGGAGAAATTCACGTTAAGAAAGCATTTAGCTAACTGCATGTTCCTTCTCAATAGTGGGGTGGGGAAAGACTGGGCCGGCCCATTCTTTCCCCCTTCATTGGGTTCCAACCTTTCAATTTATCTGTCAGTCCTTGGTTTAAACTACTCTTACACTGAATCAGAACACTCATGATTGACATATCTCAAGGAGAAATTCAAGTTACAAGCATTCAGCCAAATGATTCTTCTAAATAGGGGGTGGAGAAAGACTGGGCCGGCCCATTCTTTCCCCCCTCTATTATTTTCTAACCTTTCTATTTATCTCTCAGTCTTAAGGTTTAACCTACTCTTGCACTGTATCTGAACACTCATGATTGTCTTGTCCTAAGGAGAAATTCACATTAAGAAAGCATTTAGCTAACTGCATGTTCCTTCTCAATAGTGGGGTGGGGAAAGACTGGGCCGGCCCATTCTTCCCCCCCCCCCTCCATTGTGTTCTAACCTTTCAATTTATCTGTCAGTCCTTGGTTTAAAATACTCTTACACTGAATCTGAACACTCATGATTGACATATCTCAAGGAGAAATTCAAGTTACAAGCATTCCGCCAAATGATTCTTCTAAATAGGGGGTGGGGAAAGACTGGGCCGGCCCATTCTTTCCCCCCTCTATTATTTTCTAACCTTTCTATTTATCTCTCAGTCTTAAGGTTTGACCTACTCTTGCACTGTATCTGAACACTCATGATTGTCTTGTTCTAAGATGAAATTCACGTTAAGAAAGCATTTAGCTAACCGCATGTTCCTTCTCAATAGTGGGGTAGGGAAAGACCGGGCCGGCCCATTCTTTCCCCCCCTCCATTGGGTTCTTACCTTTCAATTTATCTGTCAGTCCTTGGTTTAAACTACTCTTAAACTGAATCTGATCACTCATGATTGACATATCTCAAGGAGAAATTTAAGTAACAAGCATTCAGCCAAATGATTCATCTAAATAGGGGGTGGGGAAAGACTCATGATTGACATATCTCAAGGAGAAATTCAAGTAACAAGCATTCAGCCAAATGATTCTTCTAAATAGGGGGTGGGGAAAGACTGGGCCGTCCCATTCTTCCCCCCCTCCTTAATCTTTTGATCTTCTATTGATCGTTTCGTCTTTCGGTTTATGTTACACTTTCACTCTATTTTAACATTTATGAAAGACCTATACCAAAGTGAGAATCAAGTTTTCAATCCAACAAGATTATTGGTACTTCTACATTGTTGGGTGGGGAAAGACTGGGCCGGCCCATTCTTTCCCCCCCCCCCCCTCCATAATGCTTGGATCTTTCAATTTATTGTTTAGTCTTTCGGTTTATGTTACTCTTTGACTGTATCTGAACAATTTTGAATGACCTATTCCAAAGAGAGATCAAGTTTTTAAACCAACAAGTTAATTGGTACTTCTACATTGTGGGGTGGGGAAAACTGGGCCAGCCCATTCTTTCCCCCCTCCAAAATGTTGGGATCTTTCTATTTATCCTCTAGACTTTTGGATTATGTTATTCTTTTGCTGTATCTGAACTCTCTTGACTTATACCGAGCAGAGAAACAAGTTTTCAAACCAACAAGTTTATTTGTAATTGTAGGGTGGGGAAAGACTGGGCTGGCTCATTCTTTCCCCCCTCCTTAATCTTTCGATCTTCTATTGATCGTTTCGTCTTTCGGTTTATGTTACTCTTTCACTCTATTTTAACATTTATGAAAGAGCTATACCAAAGTGAGAATCAAGTTTTCAATCCAACAAGATTATTGGTACTTCTACATTGTTGGGTGGGGAAAGACTGGGCCGGCCCATTCTTTCCCCCCCCCCCCCCTCCATAATGCTTGGATCTTTCAATTTATTGTTTAGTCTTTCGGTTTATGTTACTCTTTGACTGTATCTGAACAATTTTGAATGACCTATTCGAAAGAGAGATCAAGTTTTTAAACCAACAAGTTAATTGGTACTTCTACATTGTGGGGTGGGGAAAAACTGGGCTGGCCCATTCTTTCCCCCCTCTATTATTTTCTAACCTTTCTATTTATCTCTCAGTCTTAAGGTTTAACCTACTCTTGCACTGTATCTGAACACTCATGATTGTCTTGTCCTAAGGAGAAATTCACATTAAGAAAGCATTTAGCTAACTGCATGTTCCTTCTCAATAGTGGGGTGGGGAAAGACTGGGCCGGCCCATTCTTTCCCCCCCCCCTCCATTGTGTTCTAACCTTTCAATTTATCCGTCAGTCCTTGGTTTAACATACTCTTACACTGAATCTGAACACTCATGATTGACATATCTCAAGGAGAAATTCAAGTTACAAGCATTCCGCCAAATGATTCTTCTAAATAGGGGGTGGGGAAAGACTGGGCCGGCCCATTCTTTCCCCCCTCTATTATTTTCTAACCTTTCTATTTATCTCTCAGTCTTAATTTTTAACCTACTCTTGCACTGTATCTTAACACTCATGATTGTCTTGTCCTAAGGAGAAATTCACGTTAAGAAAGCATTTAGCTAACTGCATGTTCCTTCTCAATAGTGGGGTGGGGAAAGACTGGGCCGGCCCATTCTTTCCCCCTTCATTGGGTTCCAACCTTTCAATTTATCTGTCAGTCCTTGGTTTAAACTACTCTTACACTGAATCAGAACACTCATGATTGACATATCTCAAGGAGAAATTCAAGTTACAAGCATTCAGCCAAATGATTCTTCTAAATAGGGGGTGGAGAAAGACTGGGCCGGCCCATTCTTTCCCCCCTCTATTATTTTCTAACCTTTCTATTTATCTCTCAGTCTTAAGGTTTAACCTACTCTTGCACTGTATCTGAACACTCATGATTGTCTTGTCCTAAGGAGAAATTCACATTAAGAAAGCATTTAGCTAACTGCATGTTCCTTCTCTATAGTGGGGTGGGGAAAGACTGGGCCGGCCCATTCTTTCCCCCCCCCCTCCATTGTGTTCTAACCTTTCAATTTATCTGTCAGTCCTTGGTTTAAAATACTCTTACACTGAATCTGAACACTCATGATTGACATATCTCAAGGAGAAATTCAAGTTACAAGCATTCCGCCAAATGATTCTTCTAAATAGGGGGTGGGGAAAGACTGGGCCGGCCCATTCTTTCCCCCCTCTATTATTTTCTAACCTTTCTATTTATCTCTCAGTCTTAAGGTTTGACCTACTCTTGCACTGTATCTGAACACTCATGATTGTCTTGTTCTAAGATGAAATTCACGTTAAGAAAGCATTTAGCTAACCGCATGTTCCTTCTCAATAGTTGGGTAGGGAAAGACCGGGCCGGCCCATTCTTTCCCCCCCCTCCATTGGGTTCTTACCTTTCAATTTATCTGTCAGTCCTTGGTTTAAACTACTCTTAAACTGAATCTGATCACTCATGATTGACATATCTCAAGGAGAAATTCAAGTAACAAGCATTCAGCCAAATGATTCATCTAAATAGGGGATGGGGAAAGACTCATGATTGACATATCTCAAGGAGAAATTCAAGTAACAAGCATTCAGCCAAATGATTCTTCTAAATAGGGGGTGGGGAAAGACTGGGCCGTCCCATTCTTCCCCCCCTCCTTAATCTTTTGATCTTCTATTGATCGTTTCGTCTTTCGGTTTATGTTACACTTTCACTCTATTTTAACATTTATGAAAGACCTATACCAAAGTGAGAATCAAGTTTTCAATCCAACAAGATTATTGGTACTTCTACATTGTTGGGTGGGGAAAGACTGGGCCGGCCCATTCTTTCCCCCCCCCCTCCATAATGCTTGGATCTTTCAATTTATTGTTTAGTCTTTCGGTTTATGTTACTCTTTGACTGTATCTGAACAATTTTGAATGACCTATTCCAAAGAGAGATCAAGTTTTTAAACCAACAAGTTAATTGGTACTTCTACATTGTGGGGTGGGGAAAACTGGGCCAGCCCATTCTTTCCCCCCTCCAAAATGTTGGGATCTTTCTATTTATCCTCTAGACTTTTGGATTATGTTATTCTTTTGCTGTATCTGAACTCTCTTGACTTATACCGAGCAGAGAAACAAGTTTTCAAACCAACAAGTTTATTTGTAATTGTAGGGTGGGGAAAGACTGGGCTGGCTCATTCTTTCCCCCCTCCTTAATCTTTCGATCTTCTATTGATCGTTTCGTCTTTCGGTTTATGTTACTCTTTCACTCTATTTTAACATTTATGAAAGAGCTATACCAAAGTGAGAATCAAGTTTTCAATCCAACAAGATTATTGGTACTTCTACATTGTTGGGTGGGGAAAGACTGGGCCGGCCCATTCTTTCCCCCCCCCCTCCATAATGCTTGGATCTTTCAATTTATTGTTTAGTCTTTCGGTTTATGTTACTCTTTGACTGTATCTGAACAATTTTGAATGACCTATGCGAAAGAGAGATCAAGTTTTTAAACCAACAAGTTAATTGATACTTCTACATTGTGGGGTGGGGAAAAACTGGGCCGGCCCATTCTTTCCCCCCTACAAAATGTTGGGATCTTTCTATTTATCCTCTAGACTTTTGGATTATGTTATTCTTTTGCTGTATCTGAACTCTCTTGACTTAAACCAAGCAGAGAATCAAGTTTTCATGCCAACAAGTTTATTTGTAATTGTAGGGTGGGGAAAGACTGGGCTGGCCCATTCTTTCCCCCCTCCTTAATCTTTCGATCTTCTATTGATCGTTTCGTCTTTCGGTTTATGTTACTCTTTCACTCTATTTTAACATTTATGAAAGAACTATACCAAAGTGAGAATCAATTTTTCAATCCAACAAGATTATTGGTACTTCTACATTGTTGGGTGGGGAAAGAGTGGGCCGGTCCATTCTTTCCCCCCTCCAAAATCTTCAGATCTTTCTATTGATCAGTTACAATTGTAGTCTTTCGGTTTATGTTACTCTTTGACTGTATCTTAACACTTATGAATGACAGATTCGAAAGAGAGAATCAAGTTTTCAAACCAAACATTTTATTTGTACTGTTACATTGTGGGGTGGGGAAAGACTGGGCCGGCCCATTCTTTCCCCCCCCCCCCCTCACCCCTCCTAAATGTTCTGATCTTTCTATTTATCTTTCAGTCTTTCAGTTAATGTTGTTCTTTTAATGTATCTGAAGACTTATGAATGACTCATTCCAAAGAGATAATCAAATTTTTAAACCGAAAAGTTTATTTTTTATCTCCCTCCAAAGTGTTCCAACCTTTGTATTTTATCTTAGTGAATTGATTCTTCCAAATAGTGGGTTGGGGAAAGACTGGATGGATTTTCCTTTAACCCATTCAAATAACCATTTTGAATTAAGAACATACTCATTTTGTTTTTTGAATATGCTAACCATTTATAATCAAATCCTTCTACACCCTCTGCACTTTTGTGCTGTGTTGAGGGTGGTAGAGTTATAATACAGCTATTTCAGAATGATATTTAATTTGATTTAAATGCACAATGACACATATATCATTTTCAAGCCTTTTCTGAAAAAATAACATGGGGGGAAAAAACTGACTGGGTGGGGAAAAAACTGACTAGTCAAATCTTTCCCCGGGGGAAAAAACTGACCGTTACACCGGGCCAAGCTAAACCCTCAGCCCAGACGAAGAGCCCAGAAATGATATATATATAACATTAGTTTTAGTGTAAAGATAGTATTAAATCGGGCCCCCGAGGGACCCCACTCACATGAGTGGGGAAACAAGGGGCCCCGATTAATCAGTCTTGTAAAATAAATAAAAATCATTATGCAGAAGACTGAGGCAAAACCCTGCCCTAGGACTGGTGAATATCAGCTTCTGGGACAGGGGGCGTCACAATACCCAAGTGCATGTACACTGTCCTGTCTGTAAACAGGTGCATATTTCTTATGTAATCAGGTCACAGTATTGATCAAAACACTCAAGAATCTCGGACTATGGCTTGAGTTACAAAGGAAAATGGACTTTCACATCTAGAAAAGGGACTGTTCTTATAAAGAAAAAAGGCTACGATCGGTCAGAAAAAAGGCATGGCGCACAGGAAAAGGGCATGGCGCAGCGCCATGCTAAAAGGGCCTTGGGGAAACACTATGTTGTAAGTGGAACATGTTGATTGCAGCATATAAGACGGAGGTGATGATTTTTCCGTGGGATGGAAGGCAACCTGTGGAACCAGTATCAATTAAGTATGGTGAAGTTCAACTAAAAGTCACAAGTTCAAAGAAGGTTCTTGGGGTGATACTAGATAGTTCTTTAAATTTCAAAGACCATGTTCAAGAAAAGACAAAGCGGGTTTTGCAGCATTACAAGGGATAGATGGTTTTGTAGTGGGACATAGAGGGTGTAGTCAATCAGTTTATATGAAATTGTACAAGGCTCTGGTCTTGCCAGTTATCGAGTATGGAGCTCCGGTGAATGTCTCAGTTTTACCAGAATGTAGCAGGGAATTTGAAAAGATACAGAGATATGCAATGATCAAGGCTTCAGGTTGTTTAGGAAGTACAAGTACAGATATCTTGGAAATATTGACGAACACCCCGTCTATGGATCTACATTTGAAGATGAGACAAGCTCAGGAGCTTGTGAGAATAAGTGCCAAACATGAGGATGATCCAATCAGGGAGGAATTTAATACATGGATAGGAGGAGGAAACACAGTAGGGAGGACACCAACAATTTTTCACCTTTTGATGTGCCGGTTCAGAGAGATGAGTGGTAGGTTGCAGTTCAACTCAGTTGAAAAGGATTTTAAGTACAGCAAAGATTTGATGGGACTGATAAAAGTAAGAGGCAAGGTGGAGGATGAGGATTTTGGTAACACTAAGAGTGACCAAGTGGATAACATGATAGATATTCTGAGGCAGATAGAGGAGAATGAAGTTGTTATATTCACAGATGGCCAGCGTTAGGAAATCCTGGACCAATAGGAGCAGGTGCAGTAGTTTATCTTAACGGGTACCAGTCTTCACCCATACTACTCAAAAAAGGGTTTAGTCCCCTTAGTAACAACTACACAGGGGAACTAGTAGGGATACAGATTGCCCTTGAATTCATAATAGGTTTAGAAGAACAGCTAAAGGATACTAGAATTCATGTTTTCACAGACTGTCAACCTGCTATTAAAGCAGCGTTCAATGGTGGCATACCGTCAGGAAAAGTGGATATCATTTTGCAAATCAAAGAGTGTGTAAATTGCTTGTCAGACAGTGGAAATGATATTACAGTGCATTGGGTGCCAAGACATAGGGACATAGAAGGGAATGAGCTTGCTGATAGCCAGGCCAAAGAAGCTGCTAATGAAATGGTGGGAGCTGATATAGAAGAATTCCCAATTATGGTGGATAAGAAGGAAGCTGTTGCTGAAATCAAGAGGAATCTTAAGGATAAATGGAAAAGAAAATTTGATTTATCGGATAAGGCAGGTAGAGTTCAGGAGGTGTTTATGGATGTGGGAAAAAGAAATTGTTGTGGAGAAGAAGACCGGCATAATTCTTCTATGTTGATCAATTGCTGTCTGGGCACACCTTACTGAATCAACATAGAGCAAGGATAGATGACAATGTCTCAGAGATGTGTACAGTATGCTTGGTACTAAAAGATCCAGATCACTTCCTGTTTTTCTGTAAAGCATTTGATGAGGAACGAGGAAAAATGGTAGAGACGGTGGAAGAGGTGTTAAATAGAGAAGGACTAAATTCTATAGGTGATATCAATCTGAGGCTGTTGTGTGGAAACATTGAGAATCTAAGCATTCAGGGTCAAGCTGAAATGTTGAGTGCACTTATGCAGTATATTAAGTGCGCTAATAGATTCAGTCAAAATTAAATCAGTAGTCACTAAGCATGCGCACAGTGTATCAAGTGTAAAAGTGCTTTGAGTTATTGTACCGAAGAGATCCGATTGTACCAGGCGGCCATATGCAGCGAGATAATGCAAAAACAGATAACTTTTGCATTTAGGTATATATTGTAAAATATGGGGGGTGGGGGTCGGGATATATCCAGCAGAAACACTCCACCAAAATAGACCAAACGACCTACCCTACAATCAGGCCGAAACAGCCCAGGCCGAAATGACCCGACCGAAATGAATCCTGTCCGAAATGACCCATGGCCGAAACCCAACAGAGCTTATGTTCTTTGTTTCAATTCAGCGATATCTTTTATTGAAATTTGGGGCCAAACGTCTTGGGGAGGGGGGAGCGAAACGTCCAAGCTTGAAAATAGAGATGAAATGACTTGGTGGGACTAGGAGGGAAACGGAGTCGCGAAAACATATGACAATTAAATAAATTGACGTATCGAGGTATTACTGACAAACTAGAACTATTTATAAGTTACCTCAAATCTTCTCGCAATGTTTCATTTAGAAATCTCTCATATTCAACAACTTTTCTTGGTAAATTTTCTCCCAGCAAGTCTTCTGTCATGTTTTTGTTGTTGTTGTTTTTTGTTTTTTTTACGACTTCTCTCCCTTTGATGAACCAGGGGCGGATTTGATTAGCCAGGAAGGCAAAGATCAGGAAAAGATACAATCAAGTAACCAGTCCCGCAGGACCAATTGCGTTCAGTTATGATCCCGGTACTTTACACACCTGACCTGGAACACCATTGACCATATGGGAGAGTGACAAAAAAACACAAGAAATTACAACAAACAAGAGAGCCATGAGGTCAGCCCTTCCCAACCGGGCAGCAAGGCCCAATCCCCCGGGGCAATCCCAGGCGAAACTTACCAAAGACACTCCCCTCAGCAGCAAGATTGTGGAAGTGGAACTTGGCATGACATTTTCTTCTGAGCAGAGATGCATAATTTCACCAGGACATTACCCCCCCCCCCCCCCCCCCAGAGCGGAGTTGCAGAAGCGGAACTTTACAAAGACATTACCTCTAAAGCGAGTTGCAGAAGGACATTTCTCCTAGAGCGGAATTGAGGAAGAGGAACTTCATGAATACATACCCCCAGAGCAGAATGCGGAAGGGGAATTTCGTGGAGACATTTCCCCTAGAGCTGTCAGTTGTAGAGGCCGAACTTCATGAAGACATACCCCCAGAGCGGAGTTGCAGAAGCGGAACTTTGGGAAAACATATCCCCCAGAGTGGAGTTGTGGAATTACCCCTAAGGCGGAATTGGGGAAGTGGAATTTCGTGAAGACATTTCCCCTAGAGCTGAGTTGTGGAGGCGGAACTTCACGAGGACATATCCCAAGAGTGAAGTTGCTGAAGCAGAACTTCGGGAAGACATATACCCTAGAGCAGAGTTGTGGAAGCGGAACTTCTCTATAACATTACCCCCAGAGTGGAGTTGCGGAAGGGAACTTCACAAAGACTTTACCCCTAAGGCAGAATTGTGGAAGTGGAATTAAAAAAGACATTTCCCGTAGAGGCGAGCTGCGGATGCGGAACTTCACGAAGACATACCCCCAGATCAGCGTTGTGGAAGCAGAATTTTGGGAAGACATTTCCCCTAGAGCGGAGTTGCGTAAGCGGAACTTCACGAGACATTCCCTCAAGGTGACATTGCTATCTAGGTGAAGGCTCGTTACCATATAACCATCTTGGTTGTGATGAAATGGAGCATTTCCTTTAAAACATTAATGCCTTATTGACAACAAGGCTGCTGTTGTAGTGACAAACTGCTTAAACCACAGAGCAAGAGGATATCAGGACCATGTGACAAAGCTGTCTAGGTGGTGGCCCTTTGTTGTGGCCATCTCGGTGGTGGCCCAGTGGTGAATTGTTTTAGCTTATATCCATTATTGACAAAGATAGTGTTATCATGATAAACTGCTCAGGCAAAAACAGGTAACGTGAAAAAGTAATAAAGATATTCCTAAACTAATGCAGAACCAGCGGGGGCCCAGAAGGCCCATGTGACAAAGCTATCTAGGCGGTAGCCCTTTGGCGTGGCCATCTTGGCAGTGGCCCAAAGGAGGATTTGTTTTAATTTTAATCCGTTATTGACAAATTTAAAGCTGGCGTTTTAGTAGCAAGCTGCTCAGGCAAAGACAGGTAGCTTGTAAAAGTACTGATGACAATCCTACTTTTATAAGGAGCCACAGGTGGCCCAAAGGACCCCTGAAAGATCAGGACAATAGGCCCCTGTAACAACTATATCTAGGCGGTGGCCCTTTTGAGTGGCCATCTTTGCGGAGGCCCAACGGAGGATTGTTTTAGCTTATATCCATTATTGACAAAGCTGGTGTTTAAGTGGCCAACTGCTCAGGCAAAAACAGGTAACGTACAAAAGTACCAAAGATAATCCTAAACTAATGCAGTCCCAGAGGGTGCCATAAGGGCCCCTGACAGATCAGGTAGGCAGGCCCCTGTGACAAAGCTATCTAGGCGGTGGCCATCTTGGCGGTGGCCCAATGGAGGATTTGTTTTAATCCGTTATTGACAAAGATGGTATTTTAGTGGCAAACTGCTCAGGCAAAGACAGGTAACTTGTTAAAGTACTGATGATAATCCTACACTGACACAGAACCAGTTTGGGCTCCTGACAGATCAGGATCGCAGGCCTTTGTGACAAAGCTATCTTGGCGGTGGCCCTTTGGTGTGGCCATCTTGGCAGTGGGACAGTGGAGATTGTTGACTAGTTGTTCAAGTATTGTTACTCCCATTGTGGGATTCTGTGATTGTTCTATGTTTTGTTGTACGTTTCTTTATGTCCATTCTAGTATTGCAATCATCTTGATGGGGAAGAGAGAGCTGGTTGCATTGCTTAGTTTGTCTTCCTGGTGTCTCGTGATTGTTGTGTGGCTCTTCCTCGCGGTGCCATGGGTTAGTCTGCAGTTTTTTATTGTGGTATTTCCTGATCATACTCACTTACTATTTTGTTTTTAAGTTTTAATCCGATATTGACAAAGCTGGTGTTTTAGTGACAAGCTGCTCAGCAACGACAGGTTATTTGTTAAAGTACTGATGATAATCCTACACTGATGCAGAGCTGAAGGGGGCCCTTCGGGTCCCTGACAAATCAGGACAAAAATGGTAAGTGAGTATGGTCAGGAAATCCCACAATCACAAACCGCAGACAACCCTTTGGCATCGCGAGGAAGGGCTGCTCAACCATCACGAGACACCAGGAAGACAAATAAAGCAAAGCAACCAGCTCTCTCTTCCCCATCAAGATGATTGCAATACTAGAATGGACATAAAGTAACGTACAACAAAACATAGAACAATTACAGACTCCCACAATGGGAGTAACAATAAACAAAAAGTCAA